>JAMPIV010002333.1:0-35075 GCA_024509875.1 Oreohelix idahoensis
TTATTCCCCTTTGACTGTAAAAAACACAATACAACCTTTCCAGTCCAAATATGATCAACATACAAAAATGATCATACAAAGAATATGGAAAAAGTAATTATTTGTGCGTAACATTATTACACCGCAACCCTCCCGGAAAAAAAAAAAATGAACATTTTTTTTTAAATCCTGTAGCCGGAAAAAACTAGGCTCCTAACGCACGAATGATGCGGCGGATAATACCTAACAACTAGCTCAACGCATGAGCGAAACAGAGATCATATCTCAGTCTCTAGTGAAAAAATTTATCTAAGTATCGCGAATTAATCCAGGAAGGTGCCACCAACACACCCACAATGTGCAACATCATATAAATCAAATTACTCTCATACCAATATATGACATTAATATATCATTATGAACATCAATGGGTTGTGCAAATAGCGGTGTATATACTAATATACCGCACTATAATTTATTACATTAAATAATGGCATCAGTAATTAATACCTACTACAATTTTATGTCCTTCGTTGACAAAAAACAATCAATAGAAGAAGATTGTGGACATCATCCGCTTCCGGGCCAATATCTAGGACAGTACTTTAATATCCTCAATGTACACAATGAACATAATCTCGCAGACTTCACATGATGTCCTGCGAAAATATCAAAAACACAAATCTTAAAGACAACCGGTAAATCTCTTAATACAATTAATGCAAATATATTATCTAACATTGAGGCCGAGTGATCTTTTGGGGCCCGTATATCACTAACTAAGCCTTCTTAGATAATTACATGGTACAATGTTATAAATTCCCCCAAAAAAAAAAAGTGAGAAAAGGAAAAAAATCTACTAAACATGTCATTATAATATTGGGACTGTATATCAGGAAATATATATATGACAGAAGAATCATGTGGAATCGTGTGGGCATCTGGACAGAATGTCCGCCATTACATTATCCGAACCACGGATAGCTCGAACCGAGAAATGAAATGGTTGAAGAGCTATGGCATAACGAGTGGACCTCGAGCTCTTCAATCAAACCTAATAGACTCCTTACTTGTTTCTTCGTCTTAGGGACCGAAATGTTAAGTATTTTTGAAACATTGTGGTCCTCTGTCTTTAAAAGACCATGACCAACACGATGACCTAGGAAAGAAATCTCACTAAATCCTATAAAGGCTTTAGAGGGTTTTGCAGTCAAGTTATACTCGCGAAGAGTAGACAGTAATTCGTATAAACCCAAATAGTGATCTTCCCAGGAATCACTGAATAGACATATATCATCTAAGTATGCTATGACATCTGTACGATATGCGAGAATTCGCCGCATCATGCGTACGAATGTAGCAGGGGCGTTCATAAGACCGAAAGGCATGAAATTCCATTGGAATAAACCCCTAGGTGTAGAAAAAGCTGTAAAAGGTTTGGCACGTTCAGTTAGCGGAACTTGCCAATAACCTTTAGACAAATCTAGTTTGGTAAAGAATCTAGAATTAGCAAGTTTATTGAGTAGCTCTTCTAATGAAGGCATAGGTTCAGCGTCGAACTTCGTAACTTGGTTCAATTTGCGATAATCTACGCAAATGCGAATGTTATTATCCTTCTTTCGAACAATAACCATAGACGAAGAGTATGCTGAAGTGGATGGTTCAATGATTTCCAAACGTATCATTTCATCCAATTCTTTTTCGACTTGAGACTGGAAATGGATAGGTATTGGATAAGGTCTGACTCTGATAGGATTATGATCAGTTAGCACAATGTCATGTTCAATGACATGTGTGTGTCCCGGGATGTCTGTAAGAACATCCTGAAATGTTTGCAACATCGAAGAAACTTGTCGATGTTCCTCAGCGGAAAGATTTGGAGAAACGGTCACGTTTTTCCAAGATTCCGTAGAATAAAGTGGGACCATAGGAAGAGGAAGATTGACATCAGAAAAAGTAGTTTCCTCATCCTGTATAACTGACAGAGATGAGTACTGACCATGAGGTGCTTGAGAATTGTCCGTTGCCTGGAAAATAGGCTGCAAATAGTCAGGTCTTTCATAAAATTCCGTGAGCATATTTATGTGGAAAGTTTTATGCTTTCCATCAATATCGACAACATAGTCGACATCAGAAATTTTGGAGACTATTGCATATGGACCTTTCCATGCAATTAGAAGTCTGTTCTCCCTTGAAGGAAGTAGAACGAGAGCTTTGTCACCTGGACAAAGTTGTCGTAGACATCTATTTTTATTTGCAAACTGCCTTGCCTTTTCTTTAGCAAATTCGGATGAAGAAGTTGCTAGTTTGCATGCCTCGATGATCTTTTGCCTAAGAGCAATGACGTACTCATAAGAAGATTGAGTTTCATCGCTAACATTATCGGCAGTGATTAGATCGTGAAGTAAAGACATAGGGCCGCGCGGTTGCGCGCCAAAGACAAGTTCAAAAGGGGAAAACCCTGTATGTTCATTGGGGACCTCTCCATACGCAAAGAGAGCCGCGGGTAAGACCCTGTCCCAATCCTGAGGATGATCCTCAGTTATCTTACCAAGTAAAGTTTTCAGAGTCCTATTTAAACGTTCGACTAACCCATTAGAGATTGGGTGATAGATACTGCTGAGAGACCTTTTAATATGTAGCATAGACATTACCTGTGACATAGTGTCTGATATAAGTTGAGTGCCATGGTCTGACAATATTTCTCCGGGAAAACCCAAGCGAGAAAATATCAGCCAAAGAGCGTCTGCGATATCAGCAGTTGAGATGCTCTTGAGAGGTATTGCCTCTGGCCAACGTGTGCACATATCGACACATGTAAGAATAAATTGATGTCCTCTAGCTGACTTAATTCTAAAAGGACCGATAATATCTATTGCCATTTTTTGAAAAGGGCGAATAGGAATGTCAGCAGCCTGGATAGGCGCAGCATGTCGTGGTCCTTTAGATTTGACCTCCTGACATACTTTGCAAGAGCGACAGTAAATTCGTATGTCCTTGCTCACAAATGGCCAAAAGAAAGCCGCAAGAACCCTCGACTTTGTACGGGAAAAACCCATATGTCCAGCACATTGCGAGTCATGAGCATGTTGCAATATTTGCAATCTCATGCTCTTGGGCACAAGAATTTGTGAATGAGTGGACGTAGTCGAGTCTTGTACCATACGTACAAGTACGCCGTTCTTCATAGAAATCCAAGATTTTCTATTAGTATTCTGATTAGGATCACCTTTTTTTGCTAGAATGAAGAATTTTTGTAAAGACGGATCTTCTTCTTGCAATTTGATAAATGAGTCACGTGTAATAGTCAAGTGACTATCTTGGTCATTTACTTCATCATTATTAGTTAATGAAGTTTGAGGTGGATCCAGAGCATGTGCTCTTGTGACCACCGCATTGGTAGCTTCAATGTTTTGCTCTTCCCAAACAGCAATCTGCTGTGGGGTACATTCCCTGACTCCGTGAATACGACCAATAATAAGGTCCGCAATAGGATTTGGAAGTAGACACGCGTGGACCTCTCCCGTGAAGAAAGGAGTAGCAATATGTATTATGGCAGTAGGATACTTTTCCAACGTGCCACCAAATGTGACACATTTGATGACCTTTCCTGTAGCACAGGATGGATCTACAAGAGATTGCCTAACACCAACAGTAGTACATCCAGAATCAAACAACACTGAGACTGGATTACTATTTACAAGCCCCTTATGTAATATAAGAGAACCTCTCCCATCATGAGCAACATTAGCAGGAAGAGCGGGCAAAGGATGACCACAGCTTAGAGTACTAACGGTCTTTGGATCAAATAAAGTACTGCATTGGATACATTTATTTGCTCTACCAAAATCAAAAGATGAGCATCCGATAGTATTATGGTCTTTATCACTATTAATCTGTTTATCTGCTCCCTGAGATTCTTGTTGAACAGAATTCGTCTGTTGATATCTTTTTCTCTTATGTTGCGATCTACCGCGACCATTATTGCCTCTGCAATTATCATTAAAGTCCCTACTGTAATTTTTATCCTGGTTTGAGTTCCAGTTTCCATAACTGTCATTACCATCTCTATGCTGTTGAGAACCTCTATTATCTTGGTATTGAGGTCTCTGCAAAAAATATTTCCCTCTATGCCGATTACCTTTGTGAAAATTTCTAAAGTTAACCGGAGTAGAATACCGTGTAGTATTAGGTTGTCTCCAGTTCTGGGAAGAAGAATCACCCTGGAATTGATTACTATGGTTCTGGGCATAATTACGGTTACTCTTTTTATTGAAATTTTGCTGGCTACCCTGAAATTTACGCATAAAATTTGGGCCATAAGGTGCTGCCGAAGCAACTGGCAGACCTTCTTTTACTTTAGAGTTGCTAATGGTTATGTGAGGATGCGCAGTAACATACTGGCTACAGTATTCTTCCATTTCTTTTATGTTTTTAGGCTTACGCTCATGAAGAAAAGAAAGAAAAGCTTCATTAACAGAAGACATGACCTTGTCTCTAAGTAGTAAATCCATAAGGGCTTCAAATGTACTTTCTGTCTTAGACAACTCAACCCATCGTAAAAAAGTAAGACGTATGCTTGAGATGAATTCAGAGAATTCAACTCCAGTTTCTGGTAACATGTTTTTAAATTTAAGACGATATCCGTCCTCGTTAAGTTGGTACTTCTTTAACAATGCCGCCCTGACAACCTCATAGTTGTTTTTGTCCGGCACATCTACCATACTCAACAAAGTCAAAGCATCACCTCTAAGTATCTTGGACAGATGATAAACATATAATGTTTTATCTATATTATGCACCTTACATGCACTTTCAAATCTATCTAGATAAAATGTTATATCATCAATTGAGGGATTAAATGCTGGTAGATTAAGCTTGAAATCCTTAGCATTAGTCTTATCTGACACCTTATTTGCATCATTAGCATTACCAGTGTTCAATAACTTTAACTTCTCTAACTCTAAAGCTAAGAGTTTTTCTTCATGCTCCATTTTTGCTTTTCTCTCATCAGCTTCTCTTTGTAACCTTCTTTCTTCAGCCTCAGCCTGTAACTTTCTTTCTTCAGCCTGAGCCTGTAACTTTTTTTCTTCAGCCTGAGCCTGTAACTTTTTTTCTTCAACCTCTATTTCAAGTCTCTTATTTTCAGCTTCTTTTTCAAGCCTCTTCTCCTGAGATTCTGCTTCTCTTTTTTGTTTTTCCATTTCCATTTCCATTTGTAATCTTTTTTCATCTACCTGCATCTGCAGTTTTAAATTTTCAGCATCTATTCTCTTTTGTTCAGTTTGTTCTTTCATTTTCTTTTCCTCCGACTTCAATGCCTTGGCATATTGAACAGTCGCAAATTCTTCTAATTTATCACCAGTCTTCCCAAGGGTTTTACCCTGCTCAATAAAGTACTCAAATGTAGACATGATGTCTAAAATGTGAGTACAGAACCTGAAATAATTAATTATCTTATTTCAATCTTAATAGCAACAAGACTTAATAAAGTGCTTGTATAATCACTATGTTTACTCCAATCTCTGTGGGAAACAAGATTTGACACCAACTTGTATTATCAAATGTATAATAATATCACAAGTCACCTCTTTATCATCAGTGCACTACACAAATCAGTGCATAACCATCAGTTATTTATCATAACTGCACTACAATAGTGCATTAGCAAAAAACCACCAGTTAGTTATGATATGTGCACTATAGACCAATAGTGCATGAGCATATATGTAACAATAGTGAAAGCTAACTATGCAAGAACTATGTAAACAATAACAAGACAATGTAAACAATAACAAAGGTCACCAACAATGTAAACAATAACAAAGATCAAAGTCAATGTAAACAACAACAAAGATCAAAGTCAATGTAAACAATAACAAAGATCAGAGTCAATGTAAACAACAACAAAGATCAAAGTCAATGTAAACAATAACAAAGATCAAAGCAATACGAAAACATTCGCATAAGTCAAATAAATAAACAGCGAAAACTAAAAAGAAATATGCGAAGATATGACAAACAAATGACGCTACAGTGTATAGACAGCAATTTTGTAAAGAATTGAATAATAGAAAAGAGGAGACCTACAAATACAAACAAATGAAATCGAAACTAAAAAAACAGAAAGAGAGAGAAAAAAAAATATACAAAAAACGAAAATAAAGCACAACTCGTCACAACTAAACAGATATAGCAACGATTGTCGCTAGCAAATTTCACAGTAGGAAATTCGCACAGTCCCTAACGAAAACGCTAACAGTAGAACCTCTGTGACGTGGTATCTTCTACTGAAAGACACCGCCCAACCGAAAAACCCGCTGAAATATAAACATATAAATATTCAAATACAAATAACATTTAACATGTAACATGTAAACAGTGTGAAAAATGTGAGAGACAGAAGGCTCAGTTAGAACATAAGGGCACAGTTCACAAACAAAACAGGCCACTTAACTTCTATGAATCCACAACGTCAGCACAGTTCAGAACAGGATGTGATCAGCATTCTTAGGACAATGATCCAACGTTGATCCATATCTGCTCTCATAAACTGCCACGACGACGGAAATGAGCTTCTGAACTTGACCTTCTGAATTGACTTGAGCACTTGACCTTCTCAATCCGGAACAGTTGTTACGGCACTTGTCCTTCTTCCTAACAGATCAGGAAATCGATTTGCTCGGCACTTGTCCTTCTATCGTAGGAAAACTGCCAACTTGACGAGCAACGCCGGGTATTTTGAAACAATTTCCAACTTTCAGCAACGCCGGGTACTTTCAAAATCTTTCATCAAACATTGAGGTGATGAGTTGAAACTGTAATGTTGAAAGCTTGATGATGATGTCTGGGTTTGTTGACCCCCTTGATAGCTGGTACCAGAGTAAACCAACAATTGGCCACCAAAAATGATAATGGTGCGCCAAAATGCCAGGTACGTTAGCTCCGTTATAACACACTACAGTTCAATGAATGTCTGCATTCATTAATAATAATTCTGATATAGTGTAGGAATCCAGATCTCAAATAGTTCTATTGTAAACAGATAGCTTCTGTATATTCGATATCATAAAGTTCTGGTTCATGAAGCTGTATAAATAATATGTATAACTTCTGCAACAGTGTCAGCTGCAGATCATCAATGTTCATAGACAATAATAAATGCTCCCTTCCTGATGCT
This sequence comes from Oreohelix idahoensis, assembly GCA_024509875.1. Lineage (NCBI taxonomy): Eukaryota > Metazoa > Mollusca > Gastropoda > Stylommatophora > Oreohelicidae > Oreohelix > Oreohelix idahoensis. Next base: position 7,160 of record JAMPIV010002333.1, read on the forward strand.
AGCAGATCAGATGTGTACAATAAGTCCGTTTACTGTCTGCACGTGAATAGCATACATGGAATACAGGTCAAACCGACCCTTATAACCTTCCTAAGTCTAACCATCTGACTTGGACGTGATCTCTGATATAACGAATCCTGGAACACAGACAATAGTCTTGTTGGTCTAGAGCGACCCATATATATATAACTAGTTCAGGTATAAAGATACCGGTGGCGAAAATCCTAGTCAAAGTACCTCTCCATTTTGAATCACACAGGCGAGCAAGGAGCCACAAAATGACGAACTTCTAGATGATAGCATAAAGTTCAATACAAGAGGAATTACCTTTCTTCGGAAATCAACCACGAACATATGCCTCCAGGCAGGCTTGAATAATACTGGGAAATAGTCTAGTTAGCTAACTAACTCACAAAGACAATGTATTTCCCTCAGAAAATCACAAGACGCACATTGCGTCCGCTCGCTGCTCAGACCATTTCTAAACTCCCCAGCTGGGCGGAACACACCAAACCAACTACCAGTTTTTGACATGCGCAGAACTCCAATATCTGAGTCGCCGCTCACATAAGACGATTCTAAGAACATTCGAGATAAAAGTCTTACACAGTCGCGCCTTTTATGGTCATGAACAGAAGCGTTAAGACAGGTTTCAGACATCTACAACAGTTGACTGATACTACCAAATAAGGAGATATGGTCACGCTTCGTTCAAGAAATTATAGACCGAACGTGTCTCTATACAAGAGAAGGCAAACTCATAAAAAAAATTGTAGTCTTGATATCTCGGGTTATGTCCCTTTGACTGTAAAAAACATAATACACCTTTCAGTCAAAAAATGATCATACATACGAAAAATGATCATACAAAGACTTTGGAAAAAGTAATTATTTGTGCGTAACATAGACCCTTCTGTTATAGATGGTGTCCAGCGTCAACTTCTGGCAACTGGTACCAAAACCTGAGAGAAAACAATACCTTTCGTAGATCTTCATTCTTCTGATGTACGCATCAGGTGACCGCCGCTTCCTCCAACCTTTCATCTTTCTCAACAATTTACCCGATGACCATGAGCATTAAATCTCAATCCATCAAGTCGGACGAAAGTGTTTGTTCTGTTCGTTAAAACCCAGTTACAATGAAGTTCAGTTTAATTTCTAATTTCAAACCAACTGCAAGGTAAGGAGTCTCGTGTTTTAGTAAATGACACCACCACCCCTAATTCTGAACATTATTGGCATTACAAAATGAGGTTGTGCCCCTTAAGTGTGATTTTTACCAAAACCATTATTTCACACGACCTCCCATTAATTATTACATCAGATAGCCTCTTCCAATATTGCATTCTGTTTCCATATTTGTTTATTACAACAAGAAATCTGGTTTGAGGTTGTTAAGAGACTTGGTGGAAAGAAATTTCGTGATAAGTCTGGTGTCCAGATTGTTAAAATCACGATAACCTTAAAGTTGGCCACTGTGGTTTTTTTTTTTTCTTTTGCACTTCGCTCCCACGTTATCTCTTAAATGACCATCTGTTTTACCACATTCACCAGGTGAGAGGAAATTACTATGCAATCTAGTGTGGGGATAGACGGCTTAATATGTCTATCGCTGGCGTTTTAAGCAAACAAGTCAAGGTGGCATTGATTCCTGCCTTCGCTAAACACCGCCGCCCGCAAAGGAAAGCTAAACAGGTCAGGAAGGTGGCAAGTCGGTAAAATACCTGGTGTCAACCCGAGAATAAGACAATATCTCTAGATGAAGTCGTAGAATACAATAATAACCGGTAAATAATGTAAGAGAGGAGTGTAGCATTAGAATTGACAGAAAAAATGAATCGGATGAATGTAATCCTGTGACAATGATGATGATGATGGGGATGGTGATGATGATGATGCTGATGATGAAATAATACAAATTATCCTACCTGAGCAAAGCGAATAATCTTCCATCAGTGAATGCTTTCTTTATATATGTGTGTATCATTTAGCAGACACAACACAGGCAAAAAACATTTTAGTTGATAAACTACACCTAGACGCGATGTTTACATTGGGTGTGTCGTATTTAATTTGTGTGTGTACTGTAAACACTTTATCATATTAGATAGAATGTAATATCAACACGCTAAGACAAGATGTACAATGCGCTCATTTTGTGAGTTAATTGATGATATTTACAGTATCTCACTTTTGTTTTTTTGCATTTACTAATATACTCCCTCAAATATCTTGCAGTCTGATGTAATCGTAAGCACTTTAATTGCTAGCAAACGAGTAGAATAACTAAGGATTTATTATCTGACATAAATGTTTATGCATCAAATATAAAACAAACGTAGTATTGTGCTGTTATTATTGTTACCAGGGGCCTCCAGGCGAGATGTAGATAGGGACGCCTTCGCTGGCACGGGACACTGTTTAAAATCAGCCAACCAATGTGGTTGTCTCTGACCTCTAGACATCTCAACCAGAGTGGTTAAATGCATTCTTTGTTTTAGCTAGACAACAAAGGGAGGCCATAGTTATGTTTAGTGCTTACCTTCTCTTTTTTTTCTTCATTAGTAAACGCAGATATCTTTTTTGTGCTCTGTATCTGGTTTTGGTTACTCTGGTCATATTTTGTCATGATTAAATCTACTTTATTTATCCGTCTTCCTCTTAGAATTTCTTCGTCAATGAGGAATAGTGTGCCGCGGCAAACCTCTTGAAAAACACTGCCCTAGTCACACAGCAGATGTAAGATAGCGCTAATTCTCAGCATATGGATTTACTCCAACATACAGGTTCGAGGTGCTGTGAAATCTGTGCGTTCTGGTGGCATCATGCCCCATGCAAGGTGTGTGCAGCTCAGCCAAAATTCCTCTCCATGAACAAGTTAAAATAATAATAATAATGGGATGCCGTTAATACTATTAAATAACAGGCACACAAAAAAAGAAATAATTTTTTTAAAACTATCTAAGACTTTGCTAAAATTTAAAAAAGAAAGAAAGAAACGCAGTAAACAATAATAAACAATTCATGTAAAAATAAAAATAAAGACCAGTATAAACTAATACTAGCAAGGAAAAAACATTCAAGCAAATAAACACCTGAACAATCACAGCAACAAGATCATTGAATTGAAAATAGTCAAGAATAAGCAAACAACAAATCCTGCGGTAAATTGCCGCCAACAAGTACAAAAAATTGTAAATTACATCAAGATATAATTAAAGACATAATTCAAAACAACGTTACACTGAATACTTTAATTATAATCGAAAATTTGGTTAAAAATTTGGTTGGAAAATGTGGTTTAGACTGCCGAGATAGTGGATAAGCGGAGTCAATCGAAGCTATTCTGATGCTATTCCACTCATCTATTTTATTTACAAAAAAGAAACAAAACCTGCGCCTTGAAGCCAGATTTGCCTTTGACCGCACTTGACTGAGCTGAACCTCTAAAAGGTGACCAAATCATATTGCCCCTTTATGCAGTTGTTTCAATGTTTTAACTTTCCACAAACATTAGCAACGTCAGACTTCTACGCCAGTTTTTTACTCACCACGAGTTAAATTTTCCAGTTCATTATCAGATTCTATTGGGAGCCGTGCTGGTGTAATGGTTAAGACGTTGCGCTAGCAACCAGGTTTTCAAGGTTCAAGCCCGGGTGCCGGCATTTGTAGGAGTGTCATCGACCGGGAATTTGACTGAATAACCTGAACGGCTCCTGCAGATAAACCCTCTGTGGATGGGAAGGAGCGAAGCTCCTGACCGGGTTGGAAGGAAAGTCCACTGTCTCCCCAGCCTCGCAATGACATGTCATTGGGCCAAAAGGGCTGGAAAGCTCGAGTGCCGCTGGTAAGAGAAAAAAAAAAAATCAGATTCTATTCTTCTGACGTGTTCAAACATCTTTGACTGTCTCAGCCTTATCGTGTTGATCAATTTACGTTTATCTTATGTTTCTCTGAGGGCCCAGCGTTTCTAGTAAACATTCTAAACATTTATATCTGTCTGTCTTTCTTTCGCTCCATCCTTCTTTGTCAGGTTTTTATTTTATTTAAATTCAGTTATTCTTGATCTAGTTTCGCCATGAGAATCAGTTTCTTGTCCGTGGTTATATTTTCGACTACCACGGCCAACATGGGAAGCTAAGAACCAGGGATCCAGACCACCAGGACGACCCAAAGTCCCCTGGGAGGACAACATTAGACAATCTTTGAAGGACCGAGGACTAGAATGGAACCAAGCCAAGAGGAAGAATAGTATGGCGCTCTCTCTTACAAATCTCTACACCTAACGGTAGAAGAGGAACGACTAAGTAAGTAAATAAATAAGGTTATATTTTCATTCTTTTTGTGCTCCTGTCTTATTTTTTTTAATATACAATTAATATTTATACTACACCACTGTGACGGTATCGCCTCCCCTGCTTTGCAGTAGTGGACCAACAGTGGCCACAACTCAAGAGTATCTAATATGGGCTTTAAATGTATCTACCTTCGCACACGATCAATCTTGGCAGAGATGTAGATAAAAGGGTGATGACCCTTCTATTACAAAGGGAGTCTTCACAAGATATTCAGAATAAGCAAGAACAATACTGCTTTGGCTGAGTATATTAACTCTGTAATTCTTCCGACGCTTTTGTGAAGGATTTAAGCACTTATTACTTTCAGCTCGTTTAAGCTCAATTTAATTCCTCGGGATAAAACTTTCTTTACATTTAAATAGATAAGCCTTCATAGTTACTTTATATTTAAATGAAAAGGTTAACAATACAGATAGAGTCTGTTTACATATACATCTCCACTGATTGAAAAGTATTCACAATATAAATTGAATATATTTTCATTGAGATTGAGAAGCTTGAAACTTTCATTAACTTTAAACTGAATATTTTCACATAGACATTTACACTGGTTTACAGCTTGAAAACTTACATTAATTTTAAAGTGAATATGTTCATAGGGACATTTACACTGCTTTTAAAACGTAAGTATTATACTTAGAATGTACATTATTTCTTTCATCTTTCCCTCCCTGCTCCATAGGGAACCTGGAACTACTTTATGATTTCAGTTCTCTCTACGAAACTATCAATAAAGCAATCACCAGCCCGTGCAGTGTTGTTTCATGAATCATCATTCTATACGTTCAGGTTGTCAGCCTCAAATAACTTTGACATCTACTAGCGAGTTTCAATTATTAAAATTCACATAGTAATATATATATATATATATATATATATATATATATATATATATATATATATATATATATATATATATATATATATATATATATATATATATATATATATATATATATATATATATATATATATATATATATATATATATATATATATATATATATATATATATATATATATATATATATATATATATATATATATATATATATATATATATATATATATATATATATATATATATATATATATATATATATATATATATATATATATATATATATATATACACATATATGTTAGTTCACATGTTAGTAATTGTGGTAAAGTGGGATGTTATAAATATTTATAGGGGACTTAGTGTACTGACTGAGATCAGCTGTGAAGGTATCTGTATCTATTAAGTGTGGTGTATTACAGATGACCTTACTTGCTACCACATTTATACCTCAGTCAGAATTATTATGGAATATTGTGATGACTACGTTAAATGTCTAGGGTTATGAAAATGATGAAGTGTAAGTCACAACAACAACAGACAGATAAACAATTTAATTTATTCCACAACACTGTGACACTCACACACATATAACACTCTACAAGACTATCTTAAATGAGTCAAGTGTTTAAGTTTAAAAATATATGTATTAATTCTTTCAATAATGGTTATCCTGATTCAACTACACAGTGAACCAGGAATCACAATCAAATGTAATTACAAGTATTATGTACACAGTTTATATATATATGAACTTTGTATTGACATAGTTTATTATTATTATTCTATGTGTGTAATTTGTGCAGTAGTAATATGAGGTAATACTGGTTTTGTTCAATCTTGGTTGTTGTTTTTCATCATGACTTCAAGTGTTTGATTATCGGGGAAATAGTATTGGGAAAAGTTCACAGTTCCTGTCATTTGAACCAATTAATTGTCCCTCTGTGTTTAACAAAATGTCAATTTTTGAGGGGGCACATAATGTTGAGCTACTCTGGCCACAGAAGCTTATCTTTCGTGATGGCGGCAGGAAAAGACTCCTCTGCTCGATTGCTTCCTGTGTTCTGGAGACACCTCACTGGTCGCTATCTGGACCAAGGAGTATGCTGTCAGCCTCTGGATTTCAGCAAAACTCAGACCAGGTGCTGCTTCAATAACTAGGACCACAGTCCCACAATTCATAGAAATAATACACAGATACGTTGACTGGCGATAAATAATGGCACAAATTCCGATCTGCCTCTGTCCCAGACTTTTATTTAGAAAAATATGATCTGGATCTCAACGCACTGTTTCTTAGTAAGTTTATTTTAAAGTGTGGCCCTGAACTGACGCTCTTAATTGACTATATTGGCGGGTCTAACCAATCGGGCCATGTTTACACAGCTTTTTAAAAAAAAGTACCCTTCTCACATTTCCCCTAACAACCAAAATTAGTATTTGTAGTCCGACTAATCGTGTTTAGCCTTACATTTACTTCTATCCAATCAATAAGGATTTTACATGGTGGCCCATTTCCCGTAAAATAGTGGTTTCAAAACATGCCACTGTGCGATTATTTTTTTGGTGTTGTCTGACACCCTCACTATTTTCTTTTGGCTATAATTTGTTAATTCCTAGACTATTTGCGTAATACTTAATATATTCTTTGTCAGCAAGTCCTAAGGAACCCAAATATATAAGTTTTAAGGGAGCTAAGTGGCGGCGTTCAAAATATGTATTTTCTTCTAGGATAGTCGTGCTGTTACCACCTCCTCACTTCCAAACTTTTAGGGTGTCTGCTGTACTGTCAGGCTTTCAAACGTAAACCAGTATAATGTCATGTTTCCTAATAAGCGTTTTTCAGGTTTTTAAACCTAACTCTCGTAGTTGTAGTGTTTTTTTATCACGGTCTATTTGAAAAAAAAAATTAGTGCCTCTGGCCTTTCGCGCGGGGAGGGTGGCATTAATTGTATATCGCGAGACGCGTGTTCGTGTTGCATGCGTTCCTGCTTTCAGCCCTCTCTCTCTCTATCCTAAGTTTATCTGTCTTTCCGTTTATGTTACGTAGTGTATAAAATGAAATTAATGGAAGTATTAATTTAGGTCATTACGCAGTGTGCCTAGCTCAAGGTTTTCTTAGAAATGCAGTACACGTTTTATTGTTTTGTGGAAATGCGTGTATGCTGCTATAGGCTTTACTATCAACGTGAAACGTTACAATTTGCAGACGAAGTAATAAAAGGGGGATTTCGAGTACAGTCATTGTGACAGCACTGTTCTTTACCATTCTTCTTTCCCTTTTATTGAATTTATGTGTTAGGCTTTACATTTACCTTTTAATTTATATATGTGGATTTAGAATGTTTCACGACAAATTCTCCCCTCTTAAAACAGACGTTATATGTCAGTCTATAATTCTATATACACATAGAGAAATTTATGTCTATGCCTGGTGATTTCTTTGATTTTCATCGCACGGATGACGGCGTAGAAAATCTGCATCAACGTTTCTCTGATTTTATTATGATCATGGATTAATGCAGGTGGGTCAATTCAAAGTAAGGACTACTGACGAAGGTTGCCTCAGACCTCTGCAATCCAAGAATCCATTTCAGATATGTTACTGTACAGCTGCAAGGGTTACGGCTTGTCTTACTACTGCTTAGCAATCAATATTCACCATTTCTTTTCTCTGAGTCTGCTCAACGACATGTCCCGAGAATATTAGATGTTCCTCAATTTGTACGTTATGAGGAGTTGATCTATAGGGTGATATCTGAGTTGTGTAGGGGATCCAATATTTCCTGATCAGCCTTAATAAACACTCGGACTATCCTCAATTCAAAAAGGCAACAATGGAGACACTCTGCTCCTCCGAAATGTTCACAGCCAGCAATTGGTCTGATCTCAGGCGTGATTGAATGTGGAAACACCCTTCTAATAATATATTTATAATGTTCTATAATGTGCCACTCAAATGGAGGCCATATTCATCAACTATAGTTCCACCTACCGACAATCTGGTGAATTAAGATAATATGTGGGGAAATGAGTTTCTGCATCAGAAATCAATTCGCCCTTAGCATTGCTATAAGATGTGTGGGTTATCTCCATCCAGGGTCCGATCAATACTTTCCCGTGGACGGTGTAGGGTCGGGTGACTACCAATGTCACCGGTGCCCTTATAAGGCTAAGTTAATAGCCATATTGTGAAGCGCTGTGAGCATTTTCCGAATTGCTCACTCGTCCACTGCCCACTGTTCTTCTGTTAACAATTTGTTTCGGGTTTAACTTAGGCGGATCATCTTCAATGTCAATGTCAGCCAGCTCCCTAACTGCGGCTTCAAACTGTTCCTGGGTTGACTGGTCTGAGTTTCTATTTTCTCTGGATACCCTTCTCAGAGTTGCGAATCTAAATATTTTTGGTGAACACTGTTGGGGGGAAGGTGGATACCTATCCTCTATGTCAACCTTATTATTTTTATTTTCCTTGTTATTGTTAGGCCCATATGTTTCAGAATGCTTGGCTGGCATCTGATTATGATTTTCCCAACTTGGGGACTGTACCTTGCTACATTTTTCACAGGCCCCCACAAATTGTGCAATATCAGCAGCTACTTGGGGCCAGTAGAATTTTTCCGATGTCCTTTGACGGGTAGTCCCATTTCTCTGGTGTCCTCCGTCTGGTACAACATGAGCTTGTGCCATCACTTCTTCTCTGTAGGGGGTTGGCAATACCAATTGTCCCTGTTCTTTGGATCCGGCTCTAGCTTTCCTGAAGAGCAGTCCTTCCTTCAAATAAAATTGTCCTTTCTTAGGGTGTGCATGGCTTGTTGGCAATTTACCAAAGCAAGGTTTTAATGTTTTATCTTTTGCCTGGGCCTTTCTCATCTGCTTATGAGAATAAACTAGTGGTGTTTCCTCCTCCTTTCTACTAGAGGTCGACCTGACCTGAAGCGTGGCCATTTCCACAGGTTTTACAGGGCTTCATAGAAAAACATATTTGCTTCCTAACACCAGCGGGTAATTAGGGTCGTCACACACGGCTGCTCTAATCACTCCTTCCACGTACCTTGTCTCTACATTGATCTCGGCTACGGGAAGTGTCATGGTGGATATTCCCTTTACGGCCCCTTGTATCTCCACTTTCTCTGTGGTATACTGTTCAGGGTGCACTAGGGTTGCACTCACAACTGAGTCATATTCTAAACCTGAATCGTAAAGGCACCTAACCTTGGCCCCATTACATGTCACTTCTTAACAGATGGGGGGATGTTGAAGATTTATATGATTCTCTGTCAGTTTCTTCTTCCCCTTGTCCACTGTTATCATGCATGCCGCGTGATATGGAGGAACTTTCCTACCACATTCACTAGTATTATGATTATGCATCCTGCATATTTGACAATATTTTCCTTCCTGTCTGAAGGGTTTCCTGTTATCATATTTCCTTTCATTGAATTGTGGGGTTTTATTTTTATAGTCATTTCGTGGCCTATCAAACTGGTGCTTACCTTTGTTTTGATCTCTATGATCAAATTCATTAAAGTTTTGTGGTGCCTGATAATTGTCTACCTGTTTCCTTTTGTTACCTGTTACATCTGCTTGAGCTGCTTGATACCTTTCTGCAACATTTAGTAACTCACCCAGTCTCTCTGCACCTTGTTCCATGAGAAACTTTCTCAGGTCTGGAGCCATGGACTCTCTTAATTGTTCTATAAGGACCATTTCCTTAAGATCTTGGGTTTTCCCCAGAGAAGTCCATTTCTCCAAGTATGTCTCTAACCGTGCAGAGAACTGGTGATAGGTTTCACCTGACAGTAGTTTAGCATTCCTAATTTTTTTCCTATAAAATTCTGCGTTCTTTTCATATCTTAACAAAAGAGCCTGCTTTAGCATGTCATAATTTTCTTGATCACCTCTGCTCATTTTGGCAAAAACTTCATAAGCTGCCCCACAAAGCCCTTGAGATAACTTTAAGCTCCACCTTTCTCTCTCTAACCCATTCGTGGTAGCTAATAGTTCATATCTATTTAGATAGCCCTCGATATCATCTTCTTTCTCAACAAAATGATCTAAATGAAAATTCATAGCTGAGGTTGAGGCTCCCTGACTAGCAGTAGCATCGGAGGTAAAGGGACTGGCACTATTTTCAGGAGCATGGCCTTGAAACTCAAACTCCCTTAGTCGTAACTCATGTTCCCTTTGTAATCTTTTATCTTCTGCTTCCCTTTCTGCAGCCAATCGCTTGTCTTCCTTTCTGCAGCCTGTCTTCTTTCCTCGGCTTCCCTTTCTGCAGCCAATCTTTTGTCTTCTCTTTCTGCCTCTAACTTCTTAGCCTCAACCTCAATCTGCAACCTCTTAGCCTCAGCCTCAATCTGCAACCTCTTAATTTCTTTTTCAGCCTCTAACTTTCTTTCAGCCTCAAATCTTCTTTCCTCACGTTCAATATATTTGTCACATTCAGCAGTGACATAAGCAATCATAATTTGCCCGTCCATTCCTAACTCTTTCGCAGTCTGCACAGCAGCAGATCGAAATTTGACCAGGTCCGCCATTTTCTAACAGTTAAAAGTAAACAATATCTAACTAAATATCCAATGACAACCACAGGCACTGAGAGCTCAACGTTATTTATTTTCACCCAAGGATACCTTTTAAATTTGTATTATTCCCTGAAGTGAATTACCCCCAATATTTATAATAGGGAAAGATTCAAAATCCCGGACAGGACCCCAATATATGTGGTAAAGTGGGATGTTATAAATATTTATAGGGGACTTAGTGTACTGACTGAGATCAGCTGTGAAGGTATCTGTATCTATTAAGTGTGGTGTATTACAGATGACCTTACTTGCTACCACATTTATACCTCAGTCAGAATTATTCTGAAATATTGTGATGACTACGTTAAATGTCTAGGGTTATGAAAATGATGAAGTGTAAGTCACAACAACAACAGACAGATAAACAATTTAATTTATTCCACAACACTGTGACACTCACACACATATAACACTCTATAAGACTATCTTAAATGAGTCAAGTGTTTAAGTTTAAAAATATATGTATTAATTCTTTCAATAATGGTTATCCTGATTCAACTACACAGTGAACCAGGAATCACAATCAAATGTAATTACAAGTATTATGTACACGGTTTATATATATATGAACTTTGTATTGACATAGATTTTTTTTTTTTTTTTTTTTTTTTTTTTTTTTTTTTTTTTTTTTGCGTACGCCCGCTAATACTCGAGGCGAAATCTCAGGTTATTATTTTTTTTATGTCTAACCTGACATTGATTTTACGTGAGTATCCCTTTATTTCTTGTACAGAGACAGGTGTCCCTCGCCATTCAGGCAAATACTCGCCGATTTCGGAGGTACCCATTGCAGCTGGGTCGGCTCAGGAGCCGCCAGTCCCTAGTCGACGACACTCCTTCAAATGTCCTCGCCAGGTCTCGAGTTAATCCAGTCCAAATCCCGGTCGACGAAAAATCCTCAAATGCCGTCGCCCGGGTTTGATCCTGTATCACCCGGTCGCCAGAGCGGTGTTGTAACCACTACGCTAGCGCGGCTATAGTTTATTATTATTATTCTATGTGTGTAATTTGTGCAGTAGTAATATGAGGTAATACTGGTTTTGTTCAAGCTTGGTTGTTGTTTTTCATCATGACTTCAAGTGTTTGATTATCGGGGAAATAGTATTGGGAAAAGTTCACAGTTCCTGTCATTTGAACCAATTAATTGTCCCTCTGTGTTTAACAAAATGTCAATTTTTGAGGGGGCACATAATGTTGAGCTACTCTGGCCACAGAAGCTTATCTTTCGTGATGGCCGCAGGAAAAGACTCCTCTGCTCGATTGCTTCCTGTGTTCTGGAGACACCTCACTGGTCGCTATCTGGACCAAGGAGTATGCTGTCAGCCTCTGGATTTCAGCAAAACTCAGACCAGGTGCTGCTTCAATAACTAGGACCACAGTCCCATAATTCATGGAAATAATACACAGATACGTTGACTGGCGATGAATAATGGCACAAATTCCGATCTGCCTCTGTCCCAGACTTTTATTTAGAAAAATATGATCTGGATCTCAACGCACTGTTTCTTAGTAAGTTTATTTTAAAGTGTGGCCCTGAACTGACGATCTTAATTGACTATATTGGTGGGTCTAACCAATCGGGCCATGTTTACACAGCTTTTCAAAAAAAAGTACCCTTCTCACATTTCCCCTAACAACCAAAATTAGTATTTGTAGTCCGACTAATCGTGTTTAGCCTTACATTTACTTCTATCCAATCAAATAGGATTTTACATGGTGGCCCATTTCCCGTAAAATAGTGGTTTCAAAACATGCCACTGTGCGATTATTTTTTTGGTGTTGTCTGACACCCTCACTATTTTCTTTTGGCTATAATTTGTTAATTCCTAGACTATTTGCGTAACACTTAATATATTCTTTGTCAGCAAGTCCTAAGGAACCCAAATATATAAGTTTTAAGGGAGCTAAGTGGCGGCGTTCAAAATATGTATTTTCTTCTAGGATAGTCGTGCTGTTACCACCTCCTCACTTCCAAACTTTTAGGGTGTCTGCTGTACTGTCAGGCTTTCAAACGTAAACCAGTATAATGTCATGTTTCCTAATAAGCGTTTTTCAGGTTTTTAAACCTAACTCTCGTAGTTGTAGTGTTTTTTTATCACGGTCTATTTGAGAAAAAAAAAATTAGTGCCTCTGGCCTTTCGCGCGGGGAGGGTGGCATTAATTGTATATCGCGAGACGCGTGTTCGTGTTGCATGCGTTCCTGCTTTCAGCCCTCTCTCTCTCTATCCTAAGTTTATCTGTCTTTCCGTTTATGTTACGTAGTGTATAAAATGAAATTAATGGAAGTATTAATTTAGGTCATTACGCAGTGTGCCTAGCTCAAGGTTTTCTTAGAAATGCAGTACACGTTTTATTGTTTTGTGGAAATGCGTGTATGCTGCTATAGGCTTTACTATCAACGTGAAACGTTACAATTTGCAGACGAAGTAGAAAAAAAAGGGATTTCGAGTACAGTCATTGTGACAGCACTGTTCTTTACCATTCTTCTTTCCCTTTTATTGAATTTATGTGTTAGGCTTTACATTTACCTTTTAATTTATATATGTGGATTTAGAATGTTTCACGACAGTAATAAATATTAAATGTAAATCACAACTTACGGCAATCCTGACTCACAGAAGTTTTGCTCAGATGAATAAAAGAGACTTGAATTGGCCTCTTACACGCATCTGGGGTGTCGTTAATTTAATAAGTTCGCTATCTGACTTCGTGTGTGGTCCTTCAGTTTCCTCAGTCCCGGTTTCCTTATTTAAAATGTTAGTGATTTCCTAGGCTATATTGTAAGTCCTGATAAATACTCCAATAAAAAGGTGTCCGGTATTTTAAGAAGGAATTCTGAATTCTAATTCTTCACTGTAGCAGTCTGGTGTCTTGGCGAGCGATTTCTCAAGTGAAATAGCTTGAGAAAATGATCAGATTATATTCCGTGCCTTCCCACGCCTTCGTTTGTTATGAGCTAAATAAACGCTCCAATCATATTCAAACAGGTCGGGTTATGGAATAATTTCAAAATATTAAAACATCTGATAATTTTGAACGTAAGGCAGAGGTCAACTCTCCCATATATGGTAATAAGATGTCCGATGCCCTTGTGTACAAACTTTCAAACACACCGGTAACCGCATATGGCCATGTGTTCGAGATGTAGCAATCTTACTTTTATCTAAAGTAATCTTGTCATCCATGTTTTTGTCGGCGATTAAGCCGATAGCGCTGGCCGATGTACGTGTTAATCTGCCGCGCCTATAGCCAACAAATCTGGACAGCGCCAAGCATATGTGATTATTGTCACCTACAGGGAGTGTCGAATGATTTGATAAAATCAAATATCTGCTACTTAGCAGAAAAATAACGAAGAAAGAAAGAAATAAAAGTGCGACCATTGAGAGCAAATAATAAAATCAGTACCATAAATGTACCGATACTGCCGGTGTGAAACAAAGATCGATAGGGGCCACCCCGTTTTGTTACAACCACTGGGTATTTTATATGTGGACATGTACCATATTATAATAGCCAGACCATGAGTTTAGTTTGAACGGAACGCGCCTCGCCAACACGAGGCAAAACTAATATCTTTTAAAAAAATGCCCAGATAGTGTATTTCTCATCCCGTGTAGTTCTCATCCCGTGTAGTTCTCATCCCGCGTAGCCCTCATCCCGTGTAGTTCTCATCCTTGTAGTTCTCATCCCGTGTAGTTCTCATCCCGTGTATTTCTCATCCCGTGTAGTTCTCATCCCGTATAGTTCTCATCCCTTGTAGTTCTCATCTCGTGTAGTTCTCATCCCGTGTAGTTCTCATCCCTTGTAGTCCTCATCCCGTGTAGTTCTCATCCCGTGTAGTTCTCATCCCTTGTAGTTCTCATCCCGTGAAGTTCTCATCCCTTGTAGATCTCATCCCGTGTAGTTGGCGAAGGTCTTTGATGAAATAAAGAAAGAGTAGGTTTACTACTTCCTCATGCATGTCGTAAGAGGCGACTATAACATGAAATTGTGCACGAGGCTGACAACCTCATTATGTAAAACAAATGTCAACAGAGAATACATCTGTCAGAGATTATATAAATGATTTGATGCGGGCTTCCTGCGTGTATTGGTGAGGGCTACAGCTGTTGGGGATCCATATGGAGCCAAAGGAAGAAATTAGTATTGTATATTTTGTTTCTCGTCTGTGGCCTAATGGATATGAACGCAGTTTCATAATCCAGATATACCAGGTTCGAAACCTGCTGCAGGCGGTTTGGTAGCAGATCGCTTTGTGTGGATTTTTAACAATGGTATAAGCGCCGTACCGTTTAGAAAAGCAATGGCAAACTACTGAATGAAAAAATTGCCTAGAAAAATCACAAACAGCCAATAAAAGCTGGGGTTGATTGCCACGTCCTGTAAAGGATAAGCAACTAACTTTAACTTGTTTTCTGGGAGGTGGGGTTTTCATTAGTAATAATGAAAAGGGAGTAGTTTCCGCTCTTATAATATAGGACTGCGACTTAATAGTAGTTGTAGCTCTTATTTAGCTGACCTTTATAAGATTCACTGAGTGTAGAATAAAGAGAGAAAAATGGATAGCACCTCTCGGAGATTGACATCCATCCTAACTATCAGGATTCATTTTGGCTCCCATCTACAGGGTGACTCATAAGTCAATTTCTATTGTTACGTTGTTCTTTCTTCACTGTTATTCAGCTACTTTATATGAACCAAACGTCGGGGTAAAGATAATTAACTGTCATTTTAAATAAAGCGCTATTTCACGTTAACGTTTCAACTAAATTTTTAACACATGAATTTACGGCGGGCACAATTTTTTTTGTCTTTTGTAACGTCAGTTTATTAACCATTTTATTTTGTTTTTGTTTCTGGCAATATGAAATAAAATAAAAATTAAACTTATTTGTTAAATGTCACTTAATGCTTATTGTTTTGATATTTGTTTAATGTATATCCGGTGGTTACAAGTCAGGATGTAACAATTAAAAATAAGAAGTGACGTTTTAATCACCTTTTATTTATGTACGGTAGTTCCTGTGTGACTCGGCAGATGGTTTGATATGACGTAGATACGACTCGTGCAAAGTCATGGACATATCCCCCGCAACAGTCTTGGCTGACTGACTAAACTACATGAATGAAGTCAGCTACACATGACTTCAAGAAATAGATTAAAGGTAGCCTCATAGCAAAAACTGCCGTAGGGGAATGAAATGTTAGAGAGTTCACCATTCTAGGTCCAGCTTGATGAAGTGGTGTGACCAGTTTCCTTAAGCGATGCCTTTGCCTCCCCTAAGTGAAGAGCAGAGTCAAGTACCAATTTATAGCTGTCTAGACAGCTACTAGGTCTCGATCTCGCCATCTGGTAACTTTGCTGCCACAGACAAGCGATCTATAACAATTAATAACATACACACAATTCAAGAATACAAAGAAGAGAAAGCAGACAAAAGCTATAAAGAACTGTTATACAAAGTCTTGCGAGTAAGTCTCCAAAGCTGTTGATAATTTCATGAGAAACAATTGCACAAAACAGCGACAGGAAAAACGAAGAGAATATAGCTGAAATGAATTATTGGGGAATATAAAATGGCAGAGGAGACAGGTCTGCACAATTCTTTGGAAATAAGCTAATTTTTCGAATATAACATATTTCTGAAAATTATCAGGGGAAATCACACCAGCTGAAAAGACAAAGGATATAAGACGAGGCACAGTATTCACTTCATCATGATCGGCAACAAATTTAAATATAATGTCATACAAGCGAGATAGGAAACCACCAGTGTGCATTGGTTTTCTCCCCACTGACAGTTATTTAGCACCACAACTCCAAGAATATTGATAACTACGTTTAACGACATTTAATGGGTGTTCCAGTATGGCGTTATCGTCTGGTAGGGATTATCAAATGACACAGTGATACTCGACTGTCATCAAGCGAAGGAAACGAGTCTAAGACCGAGAATATGATCTGTGGAAAATGGGATATTAGGACACTTTCGGAGATTCTGAAGGGGGAAATAGAAAGGATTAAGATTAGCATATTAAGATAATGTGAATTAAGATAGATGACTACAGGGATAACAGATTCGGATGATTACGAAAAAAATAGATATACTCCCGTAGCAAATACTGCTGCAGGCGAGTGATGTATTTGAGACTTCATTATAATAAGTCCATCTTTATGGCGTGGGCTGATTGGTTCTCTTCCTTGAGGCTTTGTCTTCCACAACTCAACAGCAGATTCAGGTACCGATTTACAATTGGGCAGACTTCGGGCGTGACACTAGCAGGTACTGAACCCGAAACTCCGTAACTTTATCTCTGGAGGCAACCGATCAAACCATACTACCAATAAGACGCTCATGAAAATATAAAACCACTACACAAGTACTGTGTATTCGCTGTTCGCTCCTTATAGAGCATGCAGTCACTACTGCAGCTGGTTTTCTAACAGGATGCTTGCTTCCAGGTATGGGACGTCAAGACGCAGCAATAGAGACCGCAGTCAGCGACTCATAGCTTGACTGCCTGCGTCAGGACCAGCGAACCAGAGCTGGTCAAGACCGCACTCCACCTCCACGTGGTGGTCCTGGAAACAGTCTGCAGCTGTGCAGTCTGGCTGAGCGAGTGTGGATCGAAATGGGAAGGCAAACCCTGTCCCAAAAAATGCTGTGCAGAAGTCGGATGTGTCGACCGAAAGGTGCAGATATCACAGCTTAGGCGTAAACAGACACAACGCAACCACCGTCCTTTTTAGGACGAACGAAGAAGAAGAAGCTTCCAGGTATTCATGAGCACATGCAGTGGTGGTTGTTGAAGAAAGTTATTTTACATTATGAGGTTGCTAGCCTGACGCACACGCTCATATTAGTCATATTTTACGACACGTCTGAACACGCAGTAGACTTACTCTTTCTTGACTTTAATCTAATAGAGTGGGCACACCAAGACGTTTATTTTTTTCTTTATTCAGGCGGCATGAGACGATTTTGTCTCCACTGCTCTGCAATAGTGGTCCAACAATGGAAAAACTTAGAGTATAAAAATGATGGTCCTCAAAGGTATCAATCTTCGCTCAAGATTACTCTTGGCAGAGATATAAATAGAAAAATATTTAAGGGAGATTCACAGGATTTTAAAGAACCGCAAGCATAACAAATGAGATCATCTAAGCTGTTATGAACTTATTATTCTCCCGCCTTTTCTGTTAGGAAATATTGACTCGTATTTTCTGATTCCCCCAGCTGAAGATGATTCAGTAACCATTAATTTAATTCCTTAATATGGTTATGCATTTATAACTAAATGAATTACCCGCGTGCACAATGAAGCACTTATGTTTTCCTCCTTGGACGATCTAAATTATGAGTGGATGTTTTTAGAAAACAAAATTGTCCATTGACTGCGCTGTTATGGTACTTAGCTGCCGGTATGGGGTCAGTTGGCGTCTGCTTCAATTGCTGTTGGTTCCAACAGGTGCCTTGTACTGGTCCTTCTCTTTAATAGTCAAATCTGGTGGCTGTAGCACGTCCCAAGCAGTAAAGCTGGGGTAAATACTAAGGTTATCAAGCGTCTTCAAGACCTGTCTAGCGTCGAGTGCTGGCAACTTGTACCACAAACTAAGAGGTAACAAATGCCTCTTTTTAGGTATTTGGTCTCCTAATATGAACATCAGGTGACCTCGACTTTGATCCACCACTTCATCTTCCTTAGAATTTTTACCGTCTAAGAGCATTAATATTAGACCCTATGAATCGGATGAAAGTGCTTTTGGACAGCAGAAGACGACAATTGAAGTATATATACAAGTACTTATAAAACTTACCAAAGTGTTAGTATAATAAACATATACACCATGATATCATCATCCACTCCTATGGCCTGTCCTTTACTGAGGTCATAATATTCCGTGTAGCCGGTTGTCTATGATTTCTCCTTGGCGAAATTTGAATTCGGTGCAGAAGTCTTACAACGCTATAGATTTTAAGCAAAATTTTCACCCACATTCACATGTTTCTTCGCTGAGGAGAGATCCAATCAGAAGCAGTTTATCTTAGCATTTTCATGCCAAACCAACCATCATTAAGGCATCTGATATTAGTAGGGGTTTTCTCCCACCCTCTCATGTAAAAGATTACTACATGGCAACATAAGATATTGCCCTTTACATGATATTTTCAAACTCCACAACCATGTAAAGTCTTGCCACTTCCATTGTTGCCTATCAAGTTTATCAAACTCACTACTTCAGAGATTTATCACTGTCGCGAATTAAATGAAATTATCTGTGACTTTCTAGCTGTTAGTACTACCACTCCCTTACAATTTATTTTATAACCTCCCATTTTCTTCATTATAAGCACCTACGAGCGTAATTCCGGGTGTAGCCATATCATTCTTAATTTAGACAGGCTGAATCCATCTTACTTGCACGTGCTACTGTCAGGTAATTTTGTGCCGTCTCTTAAACGTTTTCGTTTAAATCAACGTGTCTTTTGAGTAAGGGGAAAGCAGACACGAACGAAAGACATTGCTTTTCGCGTGACCGAACGCTCTCGTCCCTGTAAACCCTTTGAGTTGGATGACTTTGGAATCGTCTCCGCTTCGTATGCGTAATCGCTTTGATTTTGAGTGGTAGGGGAAAAAACATTTGATTTCCCTCACTCCTTTGTCAGAAGGGGAACTTCGCCGACCTCTGTGCAGGTGCGGGCAATGAGTGATGCGATTTTTTGTAAGAGATTCTGGCTATATATACTAGGCTCACTAATCTCCTTGAGCTCGTTGTTTCAAGAGAAATCTCTAACCTGCAGAGTGGAATAAGTGTTGTAGCCTAATACCAGATAGACAACCTCGTAACCACCTCCAGACAATCACTGATAATCTCCTCAGATGTTACTTTTTCGTAGTTGATAATTACAACGAAGTCAATCTGCCGGAAGTGTTACTTTACTTTCTTTGCCTTAATTTTTAACAAGATTTTCATCTTCCAACATCCCAGTGAAATAAGTCCCGTATCAACGGTTGTTACCTACCTTCCATGACAAACGTCTGGGTTTTAGCCGTATGCTGTATGCCAGTGATTGTTCAATGAGCCCGTCTCGCTACTTACGGACACATTTTCTGTCTGGGCGAAAACTGTTATATAATCTAGTACGCAAACGACCTTCACCCTGCACAAATAAAAGTCAATATTGCTTCAAAAACAAGTCAAGCGGTCAGGTACCGTATAGTAAGTGACGAAGTAGGACAAGATTACCTCGAACGATGAAAGTGTAAACAATAAACAAGGGAAGAACTAGCACATAGAGGGAATGGTCGAGTATGTAGGGCAAGAGAGAACTGAAGTCCAAAAAAAAGAGAATGGAGAATTTCGTCACACGGCAACACCAGAAATGTTGTTTATTAGGGAGCCCTGGAATATTGTTGCAATAATAAATGTTGAAAATAACGATAAATAAATATGACAAAATGTAATCAATTATATTACTTGTAACATGTGCGAATTAAAAAAAAATGATAAAAATTAATCAACATAGTGTAGTTTAATTGTTTTCATTTTCAGAATTTTAAATTTCGTTTCTGGAACACTCAGGGGTCATCCTGGTACTCACGGCTGGTATTATATATTGGACACAGAAGAAGCAAAATCAGTGACGGGTTTCTGGATTATAGCAGACAAAGCCAATTGTGATGATATCCGATATTTCACCGATCAAAATATAGCATCTAGTAGTTTGTAGGTATAAAATAACATAGGTATTACCACACCACCAAAAGACTAGTTTTATTTCTCGGTTCCTAAAGGGTTAACGCGTAAAACGCCGATAGTTGAAAATGCCAATGTGACGTTACAGACTTGCAAGCCTTACCCAAAATGCATGCGTGAAAGTTAGTGTAGTTAGAAATCGTGTATTTCTTGGAAAAGACAAGGGAGAGAACGGGGGAAATGCATAGACCCTGTTTGAATTTCTAAACTGAAACTAAATGGCCTAAACGAGCGATAGGAAAAATAAAGACTAGAAATGAAGATTAAAATGCTACTAATTAGTTGTTAAATATATAATATGCGTTAGTCTAAATATTTTAGCCTACTGTAGAAAGAAAGATATGTTATTTGAATAAATATAAGGGAAAAGACTTTAATGAATAATGTTTAAGTATAGCCAGAAAATCACTGGCCATCTTTATGTAATCCATGTTATTACCTGAATGTATTTATGAAATTATAATATTGTATTAGGACTAGGGAAAAAAAACAAAAAAAAAACATATGTTTGAGATATTTAATGATAATAGAGCACACTACCCGAGGGGGAAAATAATTATTTATGTATTATGTTCTGATTTTTGATTGGTTGATATCTGCAAAACTGTTACAAATGGAGATAGGTCAGAATATTATTTTGAGGGGAAATTAATCCTCTACTTCCAGAGTTTCTGGGTGTGAAACTGAAGTGAGCCAGTCACGTTGTTGTTCAACCCTGGTACCTGTTCGAGGCCATATGATTTGAGGGCCCTACCTTATCTTGAATCCTGAAAGCTGAGCAGTGCTGTGAGGAGGAAGACTTATAACCAGGACATCGCAGAATTTTCGACACCTATCTTAAGATAAGCCCTGTGTTTTGGGGCCTTGTGAATTCACTGAACTATTCTCCACAATTTGATATTTCAACCAGATTAAATAAAATGATGACAGTAGTGATTCCCCAAAATATGTGCTTTAGTTTGGACTAGAGTATTACAACAAGAACACTTCCTAGTCAGAAATAAAAAGACTTTAGTAGTGAAACTAGATTGTGTGTAACTGTATATAAATGTTTAATCTTAATGTTTTTTATGAATCAACTCAATTATACTTAATACATTTGAAAAAAAATTGTTCAGACCAAAATTCAATAGGGAGTTGTTTACTTAATTGTTTATTAACCTTAAAGTGTGGTTGTTGTTATTTTCTGCACATGCATTGCATATACCATAGACACGTAGCTACACAACATCCATACATTATAACATATAAATTGGGGATAACATACATAGCGGGTGGTAGTCATTGGTGGAAGCAAGACAGGTTTCCTGACATATAGTTAAAAGGTAAACTTCCTCAGGAGCTAGCATAGCTGACTTCACATCTGCTACACAAATATATATATAAGTAATATCGACCCACCACATATAGTGGGATTGGCTCGTCCGGGATTTCCAAAGTTTTATAATAAGTAAATAAGTGGAGGTTTTGGTGAATTGACATTGCTCTGTGTTGTCCTGTTAATTAGATACTAATTAGATATTTTGGTTTATTTAAATCACATTGGATAGAATATTAAGATGGCAGAATTGGCCAAGTACAGATCTTCTGCTGTGTAGACTGCGAAGGAAATGGGTATGGAGGGACAGATTTTAATTGATTATGTTACAGCAGAGGTTGATAAATATATAGCCAGAGAAAGGGAAGATGCTAGGGAGGCTAAGAAATTAGAGGCTGATAGATTGGCGGAGGAGAAACGAATTATGTTAGAAGATGCTAGAGAACTTAAGAAATTAGAGGCTGATCGGGAGGCTGAGATTAAGAGGCTGCAGTTGGAGGAAAAGAAACTTGAGGCTGAGAAGGAGGAAAAACGTCTACAGAGGGAGGCGGAACGAGAGAAAGAAGAAAAGAGGTTGGAGGCAGAAAGGAAAGACAAAAGACTGGCTGCTGAAAGGGAAGCAGAAGATAAAAGGTTACAGCGGGAGCATGAGTTACGACTAAGAGAGTTAGAGTTACAAGGCCATGCTCCTGAAAATGGAACTAGCCCATCCACTTCCGACTCAGCTGCAAGCCAGGGGGCCTCCTCATCAGCCATGGGGTTTCATTTGGATCCTTTTATTGAGAAAGACGATGATATTGAGTCCTTCCTTAGCCGTTTTGAAAGTTTAGCTACAACATATGGGTTGGAGAAGGATAAGTGGAGCCTTAAAGTATCCCAGGGACTTAGGGGAAATTCTTATGAAGTATTTTCCAAGCTCAGTAAAGATGACCAAGACGATTATGACATTCTTAAACATGCACTATTGGTCAGATACGAGAAAAACTGTGAATTTTATAGGAAGAAATTTAGACAGGCTAAATTACTCACAGGGGAGACCTACCACCAGTTCTCGGCCCGACTAGAGACCTATTTGGAGAAATGGACTGCTCTGGGGAAAACCCAAGATTTAAAGGAAATGGTTATGATGGAGCAGGTTAGAGAGTCCATGGCTCCAGACTTGAGAAAGTTTCTCACAGAACAGGGTGCAGAGAGACTGGTGGATATTTTAAATGTAGCTGAGAGATATCTAGCAGCCCAGTCAGAGTTGGCAGGAGCAAAGAAGAAACATATAGATCATAATAAGGGTCCCCAAATTCAACCTCAGAACAAATATGACAATAGAGATAAGTTTAACAAGAATAAACCATATTATGATAGGTCCAGGTACGAACAACGTGACAGAAACCCTCAATATAATGAAAGAAAACCTGTTAACCAGGGAAAGAAATATTGTAAATGGTGTAAGAGGGATGGCCATGACACCCATGACTGTAAAAGAAAACCTTCCACCTTTGCTGCAATGAAAACTGGGAACAAGGGAGTAAAGGCAAAACCTATTAAGCCACATGAGCCCTATCACCCCCCAGTATGTGAGGACGTTGTATGTAATGGGGTCACCATAAGGTGCCTTTATGATACAGGTCTAGATTATGATTCAGTCGTCAGTTCGCACCTAGTGAACCCAGATCAGTATACCACAGAGACAGTGGAGATACAAGGGGCGACTAAGGATATAGCAACCATGACACTTCCCGTAGCTAGAATAGAGGTGAAAACTCGTTATGTGGAAGGGATCATCAAAGCAGCAGTTATAAACGAACCCATATACCCTCTAATATTGGGATGTCGTTATGTCTTCTTGGGGAATCCCAAGAGACCTGTGATTTTGGCAACAGTGCAGACCAGGTCACAGTCAAGGAAGGAGGAAGATGAACCTATAAATACTCATCCAGAGGAGATGAGGAAGGCACAAGCTGAAGATAGGTCACTCAAGCTGTGTTATAAAAAATTACCTAAATGCCATACACCTCCAAACAAAGGAGAATATTATATGAAAAATAAATTGTTATATAGGAAGGCTGGAACTGGATCCAATGGTCACGGACAGCTGGTCCTTCCCAAGGCATATAGGGAGAAGGTGATGGAATTAGGACATGCTATTCCCTTCAGTGGTCATATGGGGATCAGCGCTACAGGTCAGCGCATAGCTTGTCATTATTTCTGGCCAGGAATAACTGAGGATATAAAAAGATATGTAAAATCATGTCCAGAATGCCAACGGGTAGCTCCAAAGCATTGGACTGCCCCAGCAACTCTAGGGGAAATGCCCATAGTGGGAACACCTTTTGAGAGAGTTGCGGTGGACATTGTGGGACCTCTCACTCGGACAAAGAGGAGGAACAGTTACATTCTGACTCTGGTGGACACATGTTCCATGTGGGGAGAGGCGGTAGCCCTGTCATCAATTGATTCGAAGCATGTGGCAGAGGCATTACTCACAATATTCACGAGGTTAGGTTTCCCTCACCAAATCTTGACTGATAACGGCTCACAGTTCAAGGGGAGACTAACAGAAGAGGTATTTAGGATCTTCCAGGCCAAGCATTTTCATTGTAGTCCGTATCACCCCCAAGGGAACGGCCAGGTGGAGAGGTTCAATGGGACTCTCATTTCCATCCTGAGAAAGCTGGCCCATGAAAAACCTGATACGTGGGACCAATTTTTGCCCGCTGCGTTGTTTGCGTACCGGGAAGTTCCACACAGTTCAACCGGGATGGCACCCGCAACCCTGTTATTTGGGAGGCCAATAAAAGGTCCATTGGAAGCCCTATTGAGGACGTATTTTTATCACAGGCTAAGCATGAAAACGCCCGATTATTAAGGTGGTCGTTACTAATCCAACCTTATTCGTTTTCCATTGAGTACATACCCGGTTCGCTGAATGTGGGAGCGGATTTTCTGAGTAGACATCCTTTGGAAGAAACTCAGGGGAGTCATAAGGCCAAATAAGTTAATTTGATCTATGTGAATCTCGGATTTTGAACTCGCTTTACAAGCATGTTCTTAAGTGGGGAGATGTGTGATGATATCCGATATTTCACCGATCAAAATATAGCATCTAGTAGTTTGTAGGTATAAAATAACATAGGTATTACCACACCACCAAAAGACTAGTTTTATTTCTCGGTTCCTAAAGGGTTAACGCGTAAAACGCCGATAGTTGAAAATGCCAATGTGACGTTACAGACTTGCAAGCCTTACCCAAAATGCATGCGTGAAAGTTAGTGTAGTTAGAAATCGTGTATTTCTTGGAAAAGACAAGGGAGAGAACGGGGGAAATGCATAGACCCTGTTTGAATTTCTAAACTGAAACTAAATGGCCTAAACGAGCGATAGGAAAAATAAAGACTAGAAATGAAGATTAAAATGCTACTAATTAGTTGTTAAATATATAATATGCGTTAGTCTAAATATTTTAGCCTACTGTAGAAAGAAAGATATGTTATTTGAATAAATATAAGGGAAAAGACTTTAATGAATAATGTTTAAGTATAGCCAGAAAATCACTGGCCATCTTTATGTAATCCATGTTATTACCTGAATGTATTTATGAAATTATAATATTGTATTAGGACTAGGGGAAAAAAAAAAAAAAAAATATGTTTGAGATATTTAATGATAATAGAGCACACTACCCGAGGGGGAAAATAATTATTTATGTATTATGTTCTGATTTTTGATTGGTTGATATCTGCAAAACTGTTACAAATGGAGATAGGTCAGAATATTATTTTGAGGGGAAATTAATCCTCTACTTCCAGAGTTTCTGGGTGTGAAACTGAAGTGAGCCAGTCACGTTGTTGTTCAACCCTGGTACCTGTTCGAGGCCATATGATTTGAGGGCCCTACCTTATCTTGAATCCTGAAAGCTGAGCAGTGCTGTGAGGAGGAAGACTTATAACCAGGACATCGCAGAATTTTCGACACCTATCTTAAGATAAGCCCTGTGTTTTGGGGCCTTGTGAATTCACTGAACTATTCTCCACAATTTGATATTTCAACCAGATTAAATAAAATGATGACAGTAGTGATTCCCCAAAATATGTGCTTTAGTTTGGACTAGAGTATTACAACAAGAACACTTCCTAGTCAGAAATAAAAAGACTTTAGTAGTGAAACTAGATTGTGTGTAACTGTATATAAATGTTTAATCTTAATGTTTTTTATGAATCAACTCAATTATACTTAATACATTTGAAAAAAAATTGTTCAGACCAAAATTCAATAGGGAGTTGTTTACTTAATTGTTTATTAACCTTAAAGTGTGGTTGTTGTTATTTTCTGCACATGCATTGCATATACCCTAGACACGTAGCTACACAACATCCATACATTATAACATATAAATTGGGGATAACATACATAGCGGGTGGTAGTCATTGGTGGAAGCAAGACAGGTTTCCTGACATATAGTTAAAAGGTAAACTTCCTCAGGAGCTAGCATAGCTGACTTCACATCTGCTACACAAATATATATATAAGTAATATCGACCCACCACACCAATCATCAGTTAGTCAGATAGAGTCAATCATCAGTTAGTCAGATAGAGTCAATCCTCAGTTAGTCAGACAGAGTCAATCATCAGTAAGACAGATTGAGTCAATCATCAGTTAGCCAGTCAATCATCAGTTAGCCAAATACAGTCAATCATCAGTTAGCCAGATCCAGTCAATCATCAGTTAGCCGGATAGAGTCAATCATCAGTTAGTCAGATTAAATCAATCATAAGCCAGATCGAGTCAATCATCAGTTAGTGAGATAGAGACAATCATCAATTAATCAGAGACAGTCAATCAACAGTTAGTCAGATAGAGTCAATCAACAGTTGTTCAATCAACTTACTCAGAAAGAGTCAATCATCATTTAGACAGATAGAGTCAATCATCAGTTAGCCAGATAAAGTAAATCAACAGTTAGTCAGATAGAGTCAATCATCAGTAAGCCAGATTAAGCCAATCATCAGTAAGCCAGATATAGTCAATCATCAGTAAACCAGATTAAGTCAATCATCAGTAAGCCAGCTAGGGTCAATCATCAGTAAGCTAGATTAAGTCAATCATCAGCAAGCCAGATAGAGTCAATCATCAGTAAGCCAGAAAGAGTCAGTTACCAGTAAGCCAGATATAGTCAATCATCAGTAAACCAGATTAAGTCAATCATCAGTTAGCCAGATAGAGTCAATCATTAGTTAGCCAGATAGAGTCAATCATCAGTTAGCCGGATAGAGTCAACCAACAGTTAGTAAGATCGAGTCAATCATCAGTTAGTCAGATCGAGTCAATCATCAGTTAGTCAGATAGAGTCAGTCTTCAGTTAGTCAGTGTCAATTATTAGTTAGTCAGATATAATCAATCTTTAGTTAGATAGAGTCAATCATCAGTTAGTCCGTGTGACGGTATTGCCTCCCCTGCTTTGCAGTAGTGGTCCAACAGTGGCCAAAACTAGTAGAGTATCTAATAGTGGCTTCTAAGGTATCTAACTGCGCACAAGATTACTCTTGGCAGATGTGTAGATAGAAGGTTAATTACACGTCTACCCCAAAGAAGTCTTCACAAGATATTCAGATAAGCGAAAACAAAGCTGGCTGTTGTTGAGCACGTTAATTCTGTAATCTGCCGACAACTTTTATGAAGAATTTAAGCAATTGTTTATTCTAGCTCGTTAAGCCCCACAGCTAAGTTAATCAGTTGAATAATTATTATAATATAGCTCTGTTTAGAGTGTGTGTTTAGTAACTTTCACTGAGACAAACATGTAGTACATTTAAAATGATTAAATCGAAGTTAAATTTGAATAATTACAAATAACAAAATTTAATAATCACTTTATGTTTAACAGTTTAAAAGAAAGGGATAATAGTTAGTTACAAAATGAAGTTTTCATCACTCGGGTGATGATTTTTGGATAAGAAGTTCAAGTGGCAGCATATAGGTAACTTAGCTGCCAATGATGATTGTAATCCTCCTCCTGATGGGTTGGTTCTTTTCACTCTGCTCGCGATCGTC
>JAMPIV010002334.1:0-131133 GCA_024509875.1 Oreohelix idahoensis
AAGAAGAGAATGGAGAACAGAGGACATGGAATGACTTGAGCAGATGGCGCGGGACAGATCGACTTGGCAGACGTTTTGTTGAAAGACCTGTTGTTATACTCGTATGTGGAGCTGAAGACTGGTGAATGAACAAAGGTTCAATATCTTCACCCTGCACCTCACTGGTACCACCGGTGCTTGTTAGTTTCATCAATTCCTCAATAAGATCTTGTCATATTATTTCACTCGATAATTCTGAGACATGAAGAAAAACGGGTTCGGATTAGCTAATGAGGTAAGGCATTCGATTCTCTAATTCTAAAGGTAAGCGGGTTCGCTTCTAGAGCAGGGAATATAATTGAGGACCATTTTTCTTTCAGGACAAAAGTGGTCCTAATGATGCAATACTCCCACCTGATCTCATTGTGACGAATTGTCGGTCCCTGTCCTTTTGTGTGATCTCTCACCTCCAGCCCTACGGCAGGATCAATTTATTCTTCATTTTTCTCCCTGATCGCTTTTATTTGGCGTTTCATTTGTACCTTCATTACATTTTACTCTTTAATCTGGATCTTTAGCAAGGGGAAAAGTCTCTAACACGCCACTCCCCTATGGCATGTATTTGCTACGGGGAGTAATTATTATCGTATTGTGTGCCGCAGTTCAAGCTTCACGGAGGTCGTGTTAAGTTTACACCAGGTTATGTAGGGACGGTCAGCGACAATATTTTTATTGCATAATTCTGTCTGACCCTCTTTTTCATGCGACGGTGCTTTGTCTTATCCAAGCTTGTGTTGGGGCAGGAGTGCTGAATAGAAACCAAATTTATTTGTCTGGCGAAACAAAGTGCTTAGGCGACCATCCCTGAGTCTCATTACACCAGAAAAAACGCGTCACAAATATTATGATGGGCAGATGTGGGGTTTAGAAGTTTGTACACAAGGGCATCGGACAATCATCTTATCATATATGGGAGACGTGACCCTTTGCAAAATTTTTTCCATGGCGGAAATATTTTTGATAAGTATCACACCCGACCTGTTGGAATATGATTGCGATGCGTTTATTTAATTCCATAACGAAAGAGGGCTTAGGAAAAAGGGGGATAAGATTATAGATTCTGACCATATTTTCGCAGGTTTTATTTCACTGTGCATTTTCAACGCCGCTTAAGACAACATCAGATCACGCCAGAAGTGTAGGACTAGATTTCATAATTCTTTTTATATCGGACTGGACCATTTTATCAGAGTATTCCAGAAAATGACAACAAAAATAACAGCCCAGGAAATCTATAGCATTGTAACAAGGAAAAACCAAGACTAAGGAAAACTGAAGAAACACACAGAGTCAGAGAAAGGGCATATAGTGGAAAATTAAAGAACCCCCCCGCCCCCCCCCCTCACCCCCACCCCCCCCCCCACAACCCAAGCGCGTGGTAACGAACGACTCATCCCTTTTTTTCATTGAGCAACAAGTCTGTAGCCAAGATTGGCGTCGTTAAGTAGTGCATTGTCATTCTGTGTTTTATTACTAAACATGTTAATAATAATTATATATATATATATTAATATTTTTTATATTTATATATATATATATTAATATATATTATTATATCTATATATAAATATTTATATATATAATTTATGTATATACTATTTTAATATATATATCTAATATATTTATGGGAACACTTGTTTCAAACAAGTAAAAGTAAAACTTTTACTGTCACTAGGTTTATATTCATTTAATTTACCTACATCTTCTTCCTATTCGTTCACCCAAAATTTCCTCTCTTTTATTATCTCTTGTATTTCATTTTTTTCCCGTATATTTTTCATCCATTCGTTTTGCGAATATTATTTTTCATATAAATTCGCCAAAACTTTAACTGTTTCTTTCTCCCAAAACTGAGAATCGCGCTAGCTAGGGACCGAATATTACGTTAATGAAAGGGCTGCAGGGCGTCAGAAGGCGTGATAAGTCGGTTCGCTGAACATAGGACGTAGCAAATCGTCTACATTCTCACCGAGCGCGCGAGCTTCTTCTCGGCATTAGTCCCGGTGAGGGGTGATACTTTACATCTGCACCGGTCAGTATCCAGACATTTGTCTGGATAATCCCAAACTGACACGGCGCTCACTTGGGCCATGGTCAGCTGTAGTGTGAAAACTGCCCTGAAATGGAGTCAGGCTGTCTGGGATTTGAAACTGACACGCGTACATCGTGGTCAGTAGGTGACAGTTACGACACGCGTTAAGCGGAAGTAAATGTTGGGAGTAGGGGAGATAATTTCGCTTGGCGAAATAAGTTTGGGCCCTTTGTCTGATTTTAAGATATTGGCCAAGTTTGAAACTTTAATTTCATTCTCGCTCATAGACTCACAGTGATAGGTTGCTCGTAAACAGAATAGCTGTTAGCGAAGATCTCAGTTTGTTTCGGCAATTTGTCGAACTTCTAGACTTCCAGAAATATTTTCAGCAATTTTATTCTTAAGTTGTGCGACTACCTGTAATTCTGTGGGTGAGGTAATTAATATGATAGATATATAGATTTTGTGAGTGTTAAAGTGTTAAATCGCTTAGTTCATTTTAATCTATTTCTTTAGCGCAGAAGAGAAATAAAGTGGTAGGCTATTATATTTTCTAGGGAAGCATTCAGTGGAAAGCAGACTAAAAATTTAATTTCTAGCTTATAACGGCAATTGTAGCTATTTATGAATTTAATTTAACTGCTAATACTCAGTCGAGTGTATTTTTCTAAACTAACGTATAAACTCTAGAATCCAGCCTCATGAATGGTGACGGAATACGCACGTGTTCTTAATTTATGAGGATTGCTGATTTTTAAATATAACTTACGTCACGGGAAGTTTAAATGATAAGCAAAGCTCTCTGCTTGCAAGTTTAAATGTAAGTTTTAACCAGTACAGATTCTGTTTATTATATTATTTGTGTTATTTTTCCTCCACACAGTGAAAGTTTTGGGGTGACCCTAACTTTACCAGCACCTAGTAGTAGTTTCCATACTTGTGAAGAAATAGACAGTCCTTATTTTGAACCACGTGGGTTTTCTCAAGTAACACTGATCTGACGGTGCAAGTTAGACAGAAATACTAATATCCCTATAACGGGTTTTCAAAGACTGTAATGATAAATACTGGGACCTTGGAGCCAGCACTTAATTTCTTCTAGAAACTCTATATAATTTGATGCCTGGTGGCGTGAATATTAACAATCATTTCCCGACTAGATTATATCTTGTGGACAAATCTGTGGTGTGACTAAAGTGAATCCTATACTGAGGGAAGGCACCGACCTGACATTCATCATTTTTTAGAAACCTACGCTATTGACACTGTGCTCTGCTAACTCCCGCGCCTGGAATAATTGTTAGGTGACTTAATCAGACATTTGAACAAATTTGCATACCCAAGTAGTCGTTCCCGGAGACTCCACGTTAAATACGTCTTTTGGAACTGGGGACTTCTTGGCAGAAGACTGCATTTTTTGAGTCTGTGTGAAAATCTAAAATCACTGTGTTCCAAGAGGCAGCAAGCAAAGTCGTGAGTACAAGTATGAGAAGCCATGGCGGAATGAATGAGTGTACGCTGGTTTGAGTGATATTTTTCACTATTTTATCTTTGACACCCTGTTGCTGTCATAATTTTTTTTCAATCTGCATAATTTGTTGCTAAGGCTAGAGTTCTTGTGTTTTGTCTTAGGTTAAATCAGATTTTTTTCAAACTCTGTGCATATAATTACGAGATAAAACAAAGAAAAACTCTTAGACTCAAACTCTATGTATCTGTGACTCGGGCGCCATCATCTGTTCTCTTAACGGGGCCGGGCTAAACCTAGAGTTAACACTATAACGGGGCTATCATCCTTGCAACATTTCCTTGATTTTTTATGACTATGTGTATATGTATTTTCCTTGATGTACTTTCTTTGATGTTGTGAGCCGATTTTTCCTGATAATAAAATCGCTCTTGAACTTAATAATCGTGTTTGGTCAGCTCGTTCTAGATAATATATATATCATTGTTATAGTTTTCCCACGTCTGTGTGTTTACCTGTCGTCACGTGTATGTGCGTGCCTGTGAGTGATAGAAATATACGTAATATGTATATTGGTGTAGTCTGTCTGACGCTGTAACAACTGTTGTAGAAGATAGGTGAGAGAGAGAAGAATTCTTTTCGCTTTCAGAGACAGCCACTATATCAAAACCTATCATCTCACGTGTGTGGAAATTCTATTAACTTTCACTAACTCTCACTGAGTCTATCACCTATTCAAACCTATTCAGAAGGGACCAAACCTAGTCTTAATTCTCCTATCGGAAATCTACGACAGCCCCTTTATGGCATGGCCCTCTGGGCAGCATGTGGCCCAACGTTGAGCACCACTGATATAGACCCACACATTTCAGTTTATGTATGTTGATAAGCACTTATATTGATGTCTGCACATAGAAGCCAGGGCTGTGAAATCGGAGTCGGAATCATGAATCGGAGTCGTGGAGTCGGTCCTTTTTTAGTGGAGCAGGAGTAGGTAAAAAATGGTTGAAGCAGGGTTTAGTCACGCTTATGCAGTTTTATCAAGGCAAAGGAATGGGTTGAAACAAGAAGAGCATGGTTAATAACGACTAAAACTCACCAATCTTCATCCAAATAGTCATGCTCATTGGCCATATCTTGACCATTAATTAATTTAACCAGATTAAGTAAGGTCGTGCTAATTCATTGTTCCTATATAATCACTTACTTATTTAATTTATTTGTTTCCTGAGGGCCAATTAAGAATCAAGGATCCAGAGAGGGGTCGGGACTCAAAATATTTTGGGGTCCCTGTATTAGAATATGTAACTAATTAGATTTTTATATTACAACATCTAACTAACTGTATTGTTAAACTACAACATCTAGCTAACTGTATTGTTATACTACAACATCTAACTAACTGTATTGGTCAACTACAACATCTAACTAAATGTATTGTTATACTACAACATCTAACTAAATGTATTGTTATACTACAACATCTAACTAAATGTATTGTTATACTACAACATCTAACCAGTTGTATTGTTATAATACAACATCTTACTAGTTGTATTGTTATAATACAATGGATGGGTGTGAAAAAAAATCGAAAAAAGGTGATTCGTCTTACGAGGACAAAAGAATAAGAAAATAGCCATCGTTACGGCCACAAGGCCTTCGTCAGGGAAAGGAAAGAAAGTGAAGGTTAGATAGGACACATAAGAACCTAAAAAATATAAAAATTAAAACTAGGTACTTCCCTGAAGGCGTCAAGTCCTAACGCTTATAGGCGCGTGCCAGGAAAAGTTATACTACAACATCTAACTAAATGTATTGTTATACTACAACATCTAATTAAATGTATTGTTATACTACAACATCTAACAAGTTGTATTGTTATAATACAACATCTTACTAGTTGTATTGTTATAATACAACATGTAATTAAATGTATTGTTATACTACAACATCTTACTAGTTGTATTGTTATACTACAACATCTAACTAAATGTATTGTTATACTACAACATCTAACTAGTTGTATTGTTATACTACAACATCTAACTAAATGTATTGTTATACCACTACATCTAACTAAATGTATTGTTATACTACAACATCTAACTAAATGTATTGTTATACTACAACATCTAACTACATGTATTGTTATACTACAACATATAATTAGTTGTATTGTTATACTACAACATCTAACTAAATGTATTGTTATAATACAACATCTAACTAAATGTATTGTTATACTATAACATCTAACTAAATGTATTGTTATACTACAACATCTAACTAAATGTATTGTTATACTACAACATCTAACCAGATGTATTGTTATAATACAACATCTTACTAGTTGTATTGTTATAATACAACATCTTACTAGTTGTATTGTTATAATACAACATGTAATTAAATGTATTGTTATACTACAACATCTTACTAGTTGTATTATTATACTACAACATCTAACTAAATGTATTTTTATACTACAACATGTAACTAAATGTATTGTTATACCACAACATCTAACTAAATGTATTGTTATACTACAATATTTAACTAAATGTATTGTTATACTACAACATCTAATTAGTTGTATTGTTATACTACAACATCTAACTAAATGTATTGTTATAATACAACATCTAACTAGATGTATTGTTATACTACAATATCTAACTAGTTGTATTGTTATACTGCAACACCTAACTAAATGTATTGTTATACTACTCGTACAATATCTAACTAATTGTATTGTTATATTACAACACCTAACTAATTGTATTGTTATACTACAACATCTAACTAAGTGTATTGTTATATTAAAATACCTAAATAGTTGCATTATTAAACTACAACATCTAAGTTGTTGCATTATTATACTACAACATCTAACTAGTTCTGTTGTTATCCTTCAACATTTAATTAGTGTATTATTATATTACAACATCTAAATAGTAGTCCTGGTCCATTACCACAACTTACTAATTGTATTGTTATATTTCAAAACTATCTAACTAGTAGCAATGTTATATTACAGTATCTAAATATTTGCATCGTGCCGTGTTTTGGTCTGTCTTACACCACGGTCATATTTACCGCACGCAATACTATAGGAAAACGGACCGACATAAGAACCAATGAAAACGCTCCTTTTTCTAGTGTGTATAAGGAAAACTTTTTAGGCTTAACATAGAGGCCCATTTTGTGTAAAGGATAGTAAGAATTTATTTAATTTCTTAAGAACTAGAGATGTTTAAAAGGAAAGATATAGATAGTTCAACAACGGGTATGTTACTTAAGAGGTAGGTGCAAAGACTTCCTCCAATAGTAGTTCATTTAAAGAGAAAAATCATTTAAATTGACATCTATACATCAGCGTAGTCCCCAATTTAGTTAGTTAAAGTCTGCATGGATTTAAATGCATTTGGCTAACTAAACAATTATTAGATAGAACGGTAGAGATGAATTCACAGTATAATTCTAACTTTAAATGATCAAAATCGGTTCAGAATTAAGAGAGATAATAAATATTAAAAATTTTGCACATTGAACAAGCAGGCAAAAGATGCCTCGTTTTTAGATTCCTAACACCGGTTTTTGGCCGTGTTCTCCGATACGGGGGAGCGACGGTATACAAGTCCTTGAACTTCGTTGATTTGGAGCCACAACTTTTTGACACAATAAGCGGTACAGAAGAGAGCGGCAAAAGTGTGCTGTCAAATACTTTGCCACTGCATCTGCATAGCAGACCTAGATACCTTTTAACAGCCTGTTACAGCTTATGTGTATTGCCTGAGGGTTTTATCCTGCAACTACTAAGATTGTACAAGACATTCACTTCTGAGGGACTCTGTGGTGCAAACGTTCTCAATATACCTAGAACTAGACAACCTATGTTTCCCAGCCTGGAGATCCAGACCTTTTGTGATCTTGGCTATAGTGGATGCATCTCATTTTTTGGAGATAAGTGGTAACCCAATTCCACGGGTCAACCTATCCAGAGACATTATCAAACAAATAAAATAACAATAACAACAAAAACAGTTTGAGTGATGACTC
This sequence comes from Oreohelix idahoensis, assembly GCA_024509875.1. Taxonomy (NCBI): domain Eukaryota; kingdom Metazoa; phylum Mollusca; class Gastropoda; order Stylommatophora; family Oreohelicidae; genus Oreohelix; species Oreohelix idahoensis. Next base: position 7,602 of record JAMPIV010002334.1, read on the forward strand.
ATGAAGGACTTTAATAAACTAAATTCCAACTTTACAGTCCAGTGAAAGTGTCATATATATAGATAAAAAAGAAAAATATATATCTACTCGTCAAAAGTCAAGGGCCACTTAGAAAAACCTTGGTTGAAACCATAAAACAAATCTGATATAAACGTAATTGGTATAAGTCAAAACGGCATTTATTGAATACCAAATTGACATGTCACGTAAAGAAATGGAAACACACATTCAAACGCAATGAAGCTGTGAAGTGTGTCACCCACCTTTTCAAAAGTCACACAATAGATATTGGACAAATAGACATTTCAAAATCGGGTATGACCACCGTTTGCAGCAAGGCATTCAAGACAGCGCAGACGTATAGAGTCCACAAGGGTCAGAAGAGTATCCTGAGGAACAGCTTGCTATTCCTGAAGCAGAAATGCAGTCAGCTGTGCAACATCCATTGGCAGGGGGTGATTTGTTGACAATCTTCGACCAAGGACATCCCAGAGGTGCTCAATCGGAGAAAGGTCAGGTGAATGAGCTGGCCACGCCATCCTGATGATCCCATGCTGCTGAATAAACTCATTCACCACACGAGCTCGATGGGGTCGAGCGTTATCATCTTGGAGGATGGCATTACCACCTATGGCCTCCAGAGCAGGCTGAACAATTGGTCTCAAGATTTCGTTCTGGTATCTCTGGCCGGTCAAGTTGCCTTAGATGATGTAGAGTGGGGTCCTGCCGTGTCTGTAGAAGCCTCCCCAGACCATGACAGAACCCCTACCATAACGATCCACCTCTCGAATCATCAGTAAATCGCTCTCCTGGTCGTCCTCAAACTCGAATCCTGCCATCATTGAATGATACAGTGAAGCGAGATTCATCAGTGAAGAGAACTTGACTCCATTGTTGCCTTGTCCATCGGATGTGCTCGCGACACCAAGCAACACGGGCTCTGCGATGAGCAGGAGTAAGAGGGATTCTGACTGCAGGACGTCGAGCAGCCAATCCAAATTCATGTAAACGTCTGCGATTGGTGCTTTGACTGACATTAACGTTTACAGTTTGTCTCAGCTGACATCTTAGAGTGGAACAAGTCACTGTTTGATGGCGCAGGGCTGACAACAAGAGTGTGGTGGGTTTTGATGTTATATGGGGACTTAGTGTACTGAATGAGGTCAGTTGTAAAGGTCCCTGAGGATAACAGTTTTGGTGAGTTTACAGAGTACCTTGCTACTACCACCTACGACCTCAATCAGGCTTATTCTTGACTAGTATGTCTGTTAGCTACGTCTAATGTCTAGGGTAATGAAAGTATGGTGTGTAGGCAATTTATTACACTAACACAACCATAAACACAAATATTAATTCTTATGATTAAATTGACTAACACTCTGTGTAAAGTTTAGTATTATACAATTTTTTTCAAAATTTATTTTGTCCTGAACTTAGAATTTTCTAGTCAGGACTTTCAACTCAAAACAATCAATGATATTATATTTACAAGTAATCAATTAACAAAAGAAGCAATTGTTATACATATATTTTAAAATTCACTAATATTGATTTTAAATCTAGAGTCTTTCTTCTATATTTCTCGATGTCTGGTCGGGTATTTACATCATCCTCATGTCCCCACCTATCAAGTTTATTGGTGTTGTTGTACAGTTTATAGGTGGAATAGTTTGCTTCTTCACAATGTGGTTATTTAATTATACACTATATTGATGAATCCACGCAAGCCAGGCCAAAATCACTTATCTGGCCTGGGACGATAGATGAAACTCCAGCTCTCTCCACCTTGGCTCAGAGTTACAAAAGGCAGGCAGTTCTACAAACAGTGTTGACCACTTGGGAGACCTGGCACCAGCTCAGTATCAGGCAAGAACCCCTGCAACCACATAATTAAGCTAGTCTCAGCATAATATCTATTCCACCCTAATTATAAACAACAATAGCATGAAATACAGACATGAGTCAGATCTCTCTGACCAATCCAGAACATCTACATCAATGATGTAACAGGTAACACTAGTTCCCATTCCTCTCCTCTAAGGGCTGCACTGCATCTGAAATATTATCATTAATCTCTTTCTTCTATACAATAAGGTGGGTGATATGTTCCTACTGATCTCCTGAAATAAAGATCTGTATTCTACATTTGGATATTTTTTTTCCATAGTATTCATCCGCCTCTAGGCCCTGTAGACTTGGCTGGGGACCTAGAATATGTACTTACTTGTCGTAACCATTTTTCATTATATGGCAGTATCTCTTCCTTAAAATGTTAAATAAAAGGTTAATAAGTTCAATCTTACCACAAAATTCAATGAAACACACAGAAACGTTGAATTAGCACAAACTCAGCTGAGCTACTGGCTAGACTAGGGCGTCCAACTTGTATTATCACATATAGTTAATGGACGACAAACTTCTTAGCATCAACGATCTGCTTATGTGGACAGTCTTCAACAAAATGGCAACTTGCCAGCTAATTTTTCAATAACATTAACTAGTTCGTCCAATGAGAGTACTTTCCCTTTACAGTTTAAAATTTCAAAAATAAATGTCCAATGTTGGTCCAATGTGTAGTGTATTTCTGTCGGTCGGTCATGTCCGAACTTGTCATTTCACAAAATTAGACTTGGTTTTTGAGCCCAACTACAAAAATTATCCAAATTTTCTCTCACTCACTTTTTAAAATTTCTACTGCGAAGATATTTTTAGATTCTATCCGCCTTGTCTCCCCCTTGTCCACATGTAATTTTTTTTTTCTGCCTTCGTCTCAAGGACGCGTCAAAATGTAACTTATAGTGGCTGCAAACTAACATGTGTTTGCGAGTCTGCCTCGAACAAATCAGTCTTTTGTCAATAACTTCTGATTTATCTGTTCGTTCTTTTATTTGAAAGCATATTATTTGTCAGGAAAAGATAAGCTCTTAAACTAGCTAACTTTTGTGATTCTAAACCTATTAATAAGAAATTCCATATTTTTTTTCCATGTTAGTCTTGAAATCTATAAACTACTACTCGTTCACTTCTTTTACCGCTATTTTCAAACTAAATACGTGATTCTCCCGTAGTACGTGGGAATTTACGTCATTCTAGACAAGAGCTAAACCTGTTTTCGAGACCAATTAACTACATGTTCTTACTTTTTGCATCGTATTTTCAAACCACTAGCTACAAGTTCGCGCGTATGCTAGTTTAGGTTCTAACGCGTGCAGACGGCATCATTTTTCTCTTCCCTCCTTTTATTACCCCGTCTGACGAATAGGCGTTTCGTGTCCTCATGTTATAGTTTGTTTTCAAGGACACTAGAAAACGATGGTACTGTCTACCAAATCAACGCGCTTGTGGCGTGGGCGAAAACGTAGCAGCGTATCTTAACTATAATTTATCCCTACATTTTATTTTAACTTTTATCTTTATAAATGGAGGATTTTATCGCTGTATCAATGTATTTTCACCACAAAGAGGTACCGGTCATCATGTCTATTGGTGCATCTAGGGCGACCTGGCCGGTGGCGATCCTCCAGACTTCCTGTGGCCTGAAATCTCTCCAAAATTCTTTGGATAGTAGAGTGTGACACTGCAAGCCGTCTAGCAACCTCACGGACAGATAAACCACTTTCAACCCACGCTATAGCCCTCATTCTTTGTAAGGTGTCAAGACTTCTTCTCGGTGGCATGGTTTTTGCAAGTGATGAAACTACCCTAAGTCTGCTGATTGTAAAACAAATTAAGAGTGAACTCTGTTCGCGAAAGGTCGCCATTACACGTGGAATGTCAATCAGCACGGTTACTTCACCTGTTTGGTTGTACGGAAGTTTGAAAAAACAGATTAAAAATGTTAATTTATGGTCAGCAAACCAAACTGCACGTGATCACCATGGTTGTCGGTGAGTTGCTTTATGCTTAACGTGCATAGAGGACTGTCAGAGGAAGATATTGCACCCATTTTTACTAAAGACTTCCTTCATTTAATCATTCTATGCGCTTATATAAAAGTGTATTGAAAATAATAGGGTGGCCCTTGACTTTTGACGAGTAGTATATATATATATATATATATATATATATATATATATATATATATATATATATATATATATTTATATATATATATATATATATATATATATATATATATATATATATATATATATATACAGTACTTTGCAAAAAAAATGGCAGTCATATTTTCGCAACGCAGCACACTCATAGCAGCAAATAATAATAAAAACTGTATGTCCAGAGGAAGATTGGTATCTCCCCTATCTATTAACAGTGGTTTCAGTACAATATAATGTTGCCTTCTCCAGCAAGGCAAGCCTGGATGCGGCGAGGCATACTTCCCACAAATGTTTGTAGGTAATTGAGAGTCAGACTGTCCCAGTATTTTTCAGCTACCTTCTTCAATTGTTCAACGTCTCTGAGTCCACTCTTTTTTAAATGATTCTTGAGTAGTGCCCAAACGTTTTCAATTGGGTTTAGATCGGGACTGTTGCTGGGCCACTTCAGCACTATCACATTCTTCTCTTGCAGCCATGCTTTGGGGGTATGAGCTGTATGATTTGGGTCATTGTCATGTTGAAAATGTGCACCCATCGGGGTACATGACCTGCATAAATGGCAGAAGGTGTCCCTCTAGTATGTCGATGTACCTTTCTTTCGTGAGAATTCCTGTGAAAACACACAGTGGGGTGGCACCTCTTGCTGACACCCCTCCCCAAAGATGGAATTTCTAGGTATGTTTCGGTCGCTGGTACACAGGCGTTACAGAGCCTTTCGTCCAAATATTTATTTGAGCAGGATAAGACCAAACAGAACATTCATCTGAAAAAATCACATTGTCCCATGACAAATTTTGGTGTTCGTGGCACCAGTTCAAGCGCATCTGTTTGTGAGTCTCTGTGAGCAATGGTGACGAAATTACCCGCTTTTTTGTGTAATTCATCCTGTGTAGCTCCCGGTTGACAATAGCATTAGATACCTCTGGGCTTCCCAACTCGATCATGCGCTGCCGTATGTTTTCTACACTCTTCATTGGCCCAGCCCGAACGATTTGGGCGAGACACCGATGGTCCTTTGTGACCAAAAATTCTTGGCCTCCCACTACCTTCTTTTCGCTCGATTCCATTACCTGCTTTTAATTTACTCACAACTCTGTAGACAGTCCGCTCAGGAATGTTCAAGGTTTTAGAAATGTTGGAACATGTTTGATTTCCTTCATTCCAAAGCTGTGAAATTAACATACACTTTGACTTTGTATCCATTTTCTGCCACTAGCATTAGAAATTGTCGTCTGCTCTTATATCAAGGGACGTTACTCTACGCTAATTTTTTTTTTTACTTTTGGTAGTGTTTGCTCACTTCAGTGGAGTGCAAATTTTGGGTCAGAACATGCATATTTTATTAGTTTTCAGCTTATTTAGCTGAGCAATATGACTGCCATTTTTTTTTGCAAAGTACTGTATATATACATATATATATATATATACATATATATAATATAATATATTAATATATATATATATTAATGTAAAATAAATAATTAATATTTGAAATATAACTTTATCATATTTAACTATTGTGGAAATGGACAAGTTTATTTATTTTATCTTGTAAAAACATTTGAATTCTTTATCATTTTCCTAACCGAAAAGAGAAACGGTATAGGATCAATAAATTGTAAATGTATATATAATCAGTCTTACTTAATTATTTAAGTTGAGTTAAGGTTCTGTTGGTTATATATATCTATTACATATTTAATTAACTAATTAATCCCCTAGCAGAGTCAATACAAAAATTAATAACCATTATTCAAAGGAAGATCTTGAGAAGTAGCACTTAGACCTTCAGTAACAAACACTATCATCATACTTGAAGGTTTATACAGCTTGACCCTACCTTTGATTGTCGATACACCCTTGCTCTTTTCAGAGAAGGGGGTATTTCTTATAAGACCAGTCTCTTATCTGGCACTATCATGGTATCATCTGATACATCTTTTTGTCCAGGATATCTTTCATTTAATAACATCTGAACCTCTCGCGACACATTACAACAGTGCGACATCTAACTAGTTTTATTGTTATATTATAACATGTAAGTACATGTACTGTTACACTGCAACAGCTTACCTGTAGTATGGTTACAGTAGTAGAACATATGACTTAATGTATTGTTAAAGTACAACCCCTAATTTGTATGATCACGCGATAAAATCTTGCTAGTTGTGCTGCTGTATTGTAAATATCATTATGCCTCTTAGTTAATCCAGTATTAGTGTTACTGCGACATTAGTTATCTAGCTATACGGTTTGTATCTGTAACCTGTGTCTCTGTCCCTTAGCGCCCTCTCCCTTCCCCCCCCCTCTCTCTCTCTCTCTTTTTCTCTGGCAACTTAAAAACAAGTTGCATGATAGAAAACTATTAGCAATGTATTAGTCCGCCATCTTGGCCCGTGTTTTCCGTAGCTTCGGGCCCTAACGTGATACCTGCCTCAGACCAGACATGTCGGATGTTACTTTAGTGAAAACAAAATTCCTTTCTTGACCACGTCAATCTTCCAGTTATTCCAGACTGACTATCTCTCCTCTCTCTCTCTCAATCTTCTCCCTGGACCTCTATCTCTGTCACACACACACTCTCTCTCTATCCCTTCTCTCTCAATCTCTATCTCTACCTCTCTCTCCATATCTCTCTCCCAGAACTCTCTCCTTCTCTCTTTCCCTATCTTTCTTAATCTCTTCTCCTTCTCTCTCTCCCTCTCCCTCTCTATATCAGCCTCTCTCTCTCTCTTTATCTCTTCTCTCTCTCTGTCTGTCTCTCTCTGTCTCTGTCTCTGTCTCTGTCTCTGTCTGTCTCTCTCTCTCTCGGCAGCTATCCCTCTCTCCTCTCTCTCTCTCTGTGTCAAGGACTTCAGTTTGTCTACGATCCACAGATATGGAATCTCTTCTTAAAACCTACAGATTAGTAAACCTGACAGATATTTCTCGAACGAACACCAGGTACTTCGCAGCCATCCACGTTAGGGGCAGATAAACAAGACAATAAATATTAAAGACAATAAGGCGGGTTTGAATTTAGATTGCCATAAGACGTCATTCTTGCCCCGTGTAGTTCCCGGGGTATCTGAAGAAACTAAAGAAATAATTGGGACTACTGTGCCATGCTGCATACTTGCTTAGCAGACAAGGCGGACTTATACGAATGTTGTGCAATGGGGGCTAGCAACCTTATCATGTAAAAAAATATTGCCCACAGAAATCCACATGCAGCAGTGGATGAGCATGTGAATGATTGGTGTTGTAATTCTTCCTGCAAGGTGACCAGTTGTCTTAATTTTCTACATTTTATTCTCTCAATGGAGTGTCTGGAAGCATACCTATATGTGTGTAATATTTATTTATTTACTGCTTACAAACCTCCGGTTTCCTCTCTCTAGTCATTCAGTAACAGACTGTTCGAATGTTTCACGAGTTCTTATAACACACCATCTGATTATGTCACACATCCACTGTCTAATTTACTGTATGAGGAATTCGTTTTTTTGTCAGTCTTATTGTTAGTTTGTTTGGTTTTTGTTTGTTTGTTTGTTTGTTTTTAATTTCATTTTTTTTCTTTTTTTTAAATTTATTTTAAAAACATACTTTGATTATAATGAATATTGCAAACGTATGATGTTATTTTACTTTTTAATGATAAATGCCTAAATAACGTTGACAGTAAATGTGAGGATGAAAGGATACAGTATACATGATGAAAGAGAGAGAGAGGAAGGGCAGAATGTCAGACGGGCCTACGTGCCCAATTCATAACCCTTTGAAAATAAAGTACGTTCGTTCGTTCTCTTAATTAGTCTAATGATCATAGTTTTTTTCTCTGTGTTAATGTCCAGGCAACAGTCATGAGTTTTCATCTTCGTTTTTCTCTCCTTTCTTTATCTAGCTCGGGACCACTTCTGCAGCTGGAATCTCTTGCTTCGGTTCCTGTAGCAACTAGTTTTATACTAGTGTAAACGCCCGTCATAAGACGGAAATTACATTCAAAAGCACCAATACCTAACTATTCCAAAGTATTTTTTTTAACCCTGTGCATCACCACAGTACACGAACTACGTCGCAGCAGCGAGGATCCCAATCTGTGCATACGGGATCACACATTCTATAAATTCTTCTTTGGTAAGTGTTACTATTTTCGGGAGAGCACATATAAGGGAAACAATACAATTAATGTCAAACTTTCAACCAAAGTTGCATCCCTTAGCGTTACTGGCAGAAAACGCTGAGAGTTTAAACGAGGGGAAGTCAGTAAGTAAGTTACAAATGGTTATGAAAAGAAAAATAAATGAGCTACGAACTTGAACACCATGTATTATTGCACTTACATTTTCCCTTTATTTCTCAACATAATCTCCACCAACATTGATACACTTATCCCATCGCTGTATTAGTGCTTCGAAACCTGCAGCATAGAAGTGCGTGCTCTGCTGTCTCAGCCACATTCGAACCTCACGTTCAACCTCTGCATCACCCGCTAAATGTTTACCGCCAAGGTGAGCTTTTAGTGATTCAGGTTGGTAGTGATGCAACCATGATTCCTCCCCAGTAAACAATCCTGTTCAGCATGTCTTCTCCTTCATCTGCGTACCAAGACAGATGTTCCAAGGACAGTCCCATTTGGTTCATTTTGTGCTCTCAGTCAGGTTGTCTGGGCACCCACCGTGAGCACACTTTTCGAAAATTCAAATGGTCATGACATTACGGTGTAGGCTAAGCGACAAAACACTCCACACTGTAAACAGGAAACATTTCCTTATTGACTATCCTTTGCAGGAAGTCCTTTTGCCCCAAAAATCCCCACAACAGCACGCTGTTCTTCGGTTGAACACTCCACCGACACAGTCGCCATGCTTATCTGCCCTCCGCATGCGACACCTACCAGTCTGCTACCTAAGTTAGTCATATAGCTGGATGATACTGCCGCCTAATGACACCTTTAGGAACTACCAACTACCATTTTCACTTCCCCATATCAGTTTGTAACCTACTTACTGACTTCCGCTCGTATATATGAATGATGAGCGTGCTAGCCTCATGCGCCACCTCCTATAAGCCGCCTTGTACGACTTGCTTGAGAGAGAGCAGTTTGGTTTGTTCTTTCTTTGTCTCACTAGAGGGACCCCTCGGAGGAACTACAAGGAGCTGAGTCATGAGTTATGATATTTTTAAGTACTTCACTAGTTCTTGCAATTCTTGTTCGCATTCATCGCTGTTATCGCATTTCATTGCTTTCATCACTTTCATTGTTTACATTACTTTCCATTGGGCTCAAATATCGCGACAGAAACATCAGCCACTTTCCATCTACGGGTTGCATCATTTTTATGTTTAGTTTCCTTAATGTATTTTACCAAGTTCTCGCTTTCTTTCCTATCGCCCCTGAGAAAGGCCTTGTGTCCGTAACGTAGGTAAATTTCTGTATCCTTTGTCCTAGTCAGATATGCATCCGATTGGTTAGGCGGTTTTTAGAACTATTTCCTCTCGCGGCGAGGTGTGACGTGTAATGGAAATATAGTCTACAGTATCTGACAGTCTTCGTGACCTCGTGGCTTTCTATATGATTCGCTAGCAAAGCCATACATTGACAGCCTGCGTTTACTCATTTTTAATCCACGCCTCTTTTCCTTGAGACGTAACAAACGAAAAGTTTACCAACTTCCGTGACCTGCCAGTCATAACAGTGAGCGAATCAAGTTTGTTTACCTAAGTTTCTCACGCGAGCTGATCTGTCAATCATCGGATATCAGACAGATGTACGTGGAATAACACCGGACCTTTTGAAGTGAGTCGCTAGGGCAAAAATATTTTCCCCGAGTACCCTTTGATGTTTGCACATACAGGGGGAGATAACTCTGTGATCTCCAGAAGCGGGCCAAATCTAAGGGAACCCGTTTACACGGTTTAAGTCTCTGTTATCGAGATGCAACGGCCGACAGAGCGGACCGTGAAAACCTTTTATCTTGGGAATTTAGGTTTTCTGATTTCTCTGCTATGCACAAGTGTGAAAAAGTAGCATCCTCTGGAGAGCAGATAACCGGGGATGGTATTATATAAACTGTGTCTTTCAAAACAGTTATCAGTTGTCGCTCAAAATTTTTTCGGATAGTTCTAAAACACGTAGTCTAGAACCATTGTGGAAGGTGTGTTAATAGTCTTCGTGGGGATTTCATTCTGATTTTTCTGGTAATATAAATGTGTGCTTAAGCGTGTTTGTTAAAGTGTTAAAGTTTACCATATATAATTCACCCTTAAAGTCTAGCTGTTAAAGACCAGAGGAAAATAACGCGTAGCTCTTTGTGTTTACCAGTTGTTCAGTTTAATGTTTAATTTACCCAACCCGCTCTATCAAACAAGAAGAGACGTTTAGTTAACTAATTAATACACTAGGCGTGACTGATAAGTGACAGAATAGAATTCACGTTATATTTCAATTTTGTGTGTAATTTTAGCAAGTGACTTTTTATTAATACCATACGACGACCCACAGACGCCGAAAAAAAATCTAATAGCTAAATTACGACAGGCGATACTTGTTAAGTGCGCGTATGGATAATTAAATAATAATTGACATTGTACGCTGATCGTTTTAACGCGCGCAAATGAGCGGGGAGGGCGCCATACCTTCTCCCGGAACTAGAGGACGCCGCGATAGCTAAGCGACGCGCAATAGGATAGGCTAAAGAACACCGTGTGCCTTTTAACTTATTTAATCAGGACTGACGGAGTGGATAAGAGATCGTCTCTGTCCCCTTCCGTGTGCATAAATGTTAGATACATCGATTAGTAGCATTTTTTTCATAATGTTTCTCTATTCTTAAGCATGACCTGATCAAGGGCAACCAGTGATCTATTTTGGTCCTTTTCTTCATTTACTGATTGGCGAATGTTGTCTTTTTCTTGGCTTACGTGTCCCCAAGTTCATTTGTGTGACACAGGATTGGCCAAAGAGAGACTAGTAACATTTTAAATAGTACAGTTTTAACTGGACTTACCAATACCCAGGTATTCATTCCAATTTTATCAGCCCACTGTGGCGTAACACAAAATAAACATTACTATCTGACTTTTGGACAGTCCGTAATCAGCGGATTTATCCAGCAAGTTACGCTGTTTCAAAATCGGCACTCACCCCAGAGCCAGCCGATAGGATTTACCATCACCATCATAAATAACAGTGTTTTTAGCAACCAGATGTTTCCCTATACTGGAAGTATTGTCTACTGTTTACTGTGAACACAAGATCTCGGTTTTTCTACATTAACTTTTCGAGGTGACATTTGTCTATCCAGGAATCAACCACCAAATTAGGCATCCCCCTTATAAAATTTAATTATTTGAGGAGGGACTGGGGCCAATTTGGAAGATAAAAACACTGGAAATTATATATTCAGGAATTGTATGTCCAAGAGATTTTTTTCACCAAGAGTAGGTAAGAAGAGCGAGTGAGTGGCCACGTATGTCAGAGAGAGTGAATATTTTCTTTGTTACAGAAAAATTGTATTATCTGGATTCCGCTTAAATATTGTTTACTTTACTGGATAGCTTTAGTAGGAACTTTGTTCTTTACTTCACTGTCTATGCTGTAACATAGTGCTATCCGTTGACCGTTGGGGTTATTAACTTGTTGGGTTCTTTTTCTCAACAAGGGAAGGGCACATGTATTCTGTTAATTTTCTATGCATGTAATTCTGATTTTATTTGATCTTTCTTTAGATATTTGGTGTTGTCAAGTTTAATGATAATAAACAACAAAAGAACTTAACTTTGTGTGTTGGTCAGACCCATACCCAATTAACCATAGTTTTTCACGTTTGTGTGTCTTGTTGTCACATAATTGTGTGTGGGTGTAGTTAAACTTATATTTCTAGGTATAAGGAGGGGCAAGATTGTCTTGTACTAAAAAGATAGTCGTATAGATAGGCTGGACTAGAGAAACTTCTCATTCCAGAGACAGATCTTCTCCTTAAACTATTCACTCGTGAAATCTATTTCTCACACATTTATTTCTCACGTACTTATCACCATCCACTCTACTCAGGCGGGACCATAAATATATTTCAAACCTATTTAAATTACGACACGAGGTTACCAGGTCCTGGGATCAAAACTGGGTAGTGTCACGCTCCAGTCTACCCAGCGGTAAATGGGTACTTGACTCTGCTCATGAATTTAGGAAGACGAAAGGCAGCAAGGAAGGAAACAGGCCACCGCATCTAAAACAAAAGCTGGATCCAGTACACTAAAGTCTCTAACATTTAACTCCCCATCGACAGTATCGGCTGTAAGCTACCTTTACCTAGTCAACCACATTACTTATTTGTGATTACCCCATCGCTTTCATCTAACAAATCAATATCATTTCCATAACTGAGGTTGTTCATTGACCGTTCGATAATATTTAGTCCTGGAATTTCTTTTCAATAAAGTAGTCTCATTCATTGACAGAATGACAAAATTAATTCCTTCTGTCAATGAAAAGACTGTTTATTCAACGGAGATCAAAGATCTCGTCTGAAAACAATGGTGAAAACTAGCCTAGACAAAAACAGAAGACGCATTGGAAACTAGGAAATAGTCTAAGAGAATTTAAAAGACAAAGCTTTGAGAATAACATTTGAGATACAGGAAAGGGGAAAGAAAGCATCCCGTTACAAGCCCATTGAGGCATACTGGGAATATGGTGTTAGGCCCATATTTTCTTGACCATTGGCACACAAGGGGTGATATGGTCAGCATCACGCCGGCCACCTTAACCTTCCCAGAGTTGCTTTGGTACCCAATTCATGAGGCTGAGTCGACCCCGGAGCCGTTTGCGGTCAAAAAAATCCCACCTCAACTGGGGATCGAACCATGGACCACCGACCTAGGAAGCCAGTGCACTAACCACTGCGCTACCGCGGCTCCTTTGAGATACAGGGTGTCCATAAACTATTCACCCCCTTTAAAAACCTTAATAAATTCATTATTATTGGACGCTATTTTAAAGCGGTTTACGGTAGTTATTAACACTTCTTCTTGAATCCTTAGCCCTTGAATGACAAAGTAGTCAGTAGCCATCATGCTTAGTGGTGTCTTGTAGGGCAGTAGTAACAAACTGTCCCCATTTTGCTCAGTCAGTGGCCATCCTACCTGCCGTTTGCCCCAACTCTGGTTCATGCTTTGCATCTCGGCCTCCACTGTTACTAAACACAACTCAAGACATTTTGTCTGGGAAAATTAATAAACACAATTGCCATATATGGGGATAAAGAATTTGCAAATGAATTTATTTGAACACGAAACGCGACAGCCCCAGGCATAAAACGTTTGATGTGCTCTATCCCATTCCCATGTGATGGGAGTATTGTTCATCCATTTGAACACCATGAAGTTTGCAAATTACCTAGATATGCTTGAATTGTTTGCCACATCTCAGCTTGAGGATATGCAGGCCTATGTGTTCTTTCAGCAAGATGGAGAACGCCAAACTGGGAATTGGGAGTACAGAGGTTTCACAATGAAAAGTTCCCTTCACGTTGGATTGGGTGAGGTGACCTTACTTCATGACATCTACGCTCCCGGTAATTCCATGCCTCTTTTTTTCTGTTATATGGGGCTACTACACAAAGGGCACATAAAGATTTAATGATTATTGTATAAAACAGGGAGCAACAGAAGTGATTGCGTCATTAATAGGCTGGATTGCCCTAGGTTAATTTCCGGTGTTATGTGTTGCTGGTCGCACTAATAACCCCTGTCATCGAAGCATCATTTTTGTGGTGCTTGGCTGGCAGGGAGGATAGTGTGATTCGCTTCCATAGCTAGGCGGGGGTGCCGCACGGAATTTCCTGTGTTCGATTCCCCAGTAAGCCACTCACATCTGTTGTTTTTCTGCTGTCTAGTTTTCTACTTCTTTATTATTCGAAGAGTGCCTGAAAAAGTACCTTTTATGTGTCTTCCTCTTCTTCCGTCCTTAGCCACCGACCGTCAAAGCAGTCAGTGGCCATTACGCCTAGTGGCGTCTTAGGGCAACAGCAGATAGGTTTTCTTTGCCATTGTTTCCCATCACGCCTATTGACGTCTTTAGGGCAACGGCAAATCAATCCATCTGCTGTTGTTTCCGTAATCGAAGTGACTGGCAAACGGGTGATCAGCCCAGTTGGTACCTTTATGTGTGTGTAATATTTATTTACACAAAGGGCAGAGTGTATACAAAGAAGGTTACTTACATGACAGAATTAAAACACCGCATTGAAAAGACGTTAGCTTCATCTATTGCATTGATGTTCTTGCGTGCTACTAATGGGGCCTCACGTAACAGTTTACTGAATTCTGGTTTACTAACGTATTGACTGAACTTCTTCAGGTGCTGGTCTGGAACAGACATTGGCGATCATGACCCTCCAATCTTCTCTGTCTTTCGATAGTCCACTGAGGTTGTTGTTTGCACATGCTGTTGTTTGTTGCCCAGTTGTTTAAGATTTCCACATACATCTTTCTCTGCTTCCTTCCTCTTCCTCTCCTACCTGCCATTTTCCCACATAAGACTAATTCCCACACTCCTCCTCTTCTGTTAATATGTCCCATAAATTTCATTTGTCTTTTCCTGATGGTTTTTATGAATGATCTATTAACACACGCAGCTGTCAATACCTCGGTATTTGTTTTCTTCTCTGTCCACGATATTCTCAGTATCCTTCTCAAAAAACCACATTTCCACGCCTCCAGTTTTTTCACCATTTGGTTACTCATTGTCCAACAGTCGCATCCACAGTAGTAGTCTACTTAATTAAAACAAAAATGTCTTGAGTTGTGCTATTAAATGCTGAAAACTGTTTTAAGAGAGCTCCTATAATAACGAATTCATTAAGCCTTATAGTGGGGTGAATAATTTATGGACACCCTGTAAGATGGGATTTTATTATCTGTCAGCTTCCACTGGAGCAGATGTCTTCAACAAATACATGGGAAGCCTTCTTGTCCTGTGCTGATTAAAATCTTTTCGTGTCTTCTTTGTCTTTCATAAAAAGCTACAGGTAGTCCCATAGCAGATAATGCCGAAGGGGAGTCAAGTGTTAGAGACATCACTATACTAGGTGGGGTGACCAGTTCCCTTGCTCGCTACCTTTTCCTTCCCTAACTCAAGTACAAAGTCAGGTACCCGTTTACAACTGGGTAGACTGAAGCGTGTGGATATCGTGAATCGAACCAGGCACCTTCACCGTGAGAGACCAACGGTCCCTTTCTTGTCTCCCTTCTCTGCAGGTTTTACGAGTTTTCCTTTATTTATCTTTTCCTGGGGGTTCCAGAAAAAAGAACTGCCTTATAATGGTATCAACTGGTTTTTTCTAAATGTGGGTAACGCAGGCATCGTAACTTCCTATCTTGTTCTCCTGGTATTTAGCTGGTCTTCGTAAGTCATTACCGGGTTAGAATAACAGACTTTTAAGAATAAATAGAAAAAAAAAAAACAATCAATATTGAGATCAACCGAAGGAAGGAACGAACGAACGAACGAACGAACGAATTTTATTTTCAAAGGGTTGAGAATTGGGCACGCAGGCCGTCTAACATTCTGCCCTTCCTTTCGCTCACCTTTCATACTGAAATTCATTTATTCTCATATGCATGTTACATGTCAATTTCAAGAAATTCAACGTAAAGTAAAATAATAATATAGCACACTCATATTAACATTAATTAATTATAAGCATGACATAACATATGTTGAAAAAGTACAAACATCGTCATTAGAACCTACAGTTGATGTTATAAAGATATCGACCAAGTAATATGATAAAGTGAAATCAACACGGACAGATTGAGATATGTAGACTCACAGGTACATGGAATGGATATTTGAAGCAGAACTTGAAAAAACTAAAGAAAGACCAAACGTGAGATGAAACAAATGGGGCCTACGACCGAACTAGAAAGTGTTTGACTCCATCGCTTGCACCTCCAGGCCGACAATGACTTACGACGACGCCCAGCTATATGCTCTTACATCAGTGGTTTCTGTAGCTATTTGTTTTACGTGATGAGGTTCCCAGCCCCATGTACAACCTCATCTTAGTCGCCTTGTACGACATGCTAGACGAAGCAGTAGTGTTCGTTAAAACGATGTTTCTGCAAGTGATCTGATCATAGTAATTGGTTGGGGTATGATTTTCTTTAACGGCCAACAAATAACTGCAACAGATTTAATGATGTAGGCAAATACTACCGTCAGCGTCTCACAATGTTTAATAACACTCCATAGCAACAAGTAGCTCCACAGAATTATAATAATTTACATGTACATTGTCCGTCAGCCAACTATACTGGGCCATAATCAAAGTTCGTTATGCTGTAGCAATAATGGTAAATTCAACACCTCTCTGTCAAGTTGAGGTCCGAGACATAATTATATGATTTATCCACGTTCAAAATACTCCTCTGCAAAATACAAATCTCTTGGCATCAGTAGCTGCAAACACTTTCTTTACACCAAGCATGAAGACGGACACATCGGCATCAAATGGACACATCTAAAACACAGCCCGACTGGCTGGAGACACTTCCAAACGGCAACTGACCAAAAGTCAACTGACCGTTGCTCTGCACGCGCGTCTACGTAATTATTTAATATGACGTCATTTTTAATCCAGCGGCGCTCTATTTGAGTACCGCGATGCTCCAAAATCATGAACGCATTGCGGTGCGCAAAAAGAGGCGTAATAAGTTAGCTTGTTCTATCTTTATACGTGGTTCAGTTATGTCTTGGCGAATTGGAGAATGCTGTTTGTTTTACTATTGATTGAAAGGGTTTCATAAGCAGTGGCGTAATAAAGGTGGTGCGAGGGGGGGGGGGGGGGGGACCGCTTACGGTCACAGCCAGGAAGAGGGTGCCATCGGACACAATTATTGTGCTACGTACTATTGAAAATGTACGTGCAAGTATTTTTTTATGGGGGGTGTGTCAATGGTATCATCCGCCCCAGGTGTCAAATACTATAGGGACGCCTCTGCTCATACGTCCTGATTGTTGATTTTGATTTATATAAATATTATTTAAATGTTCCCTAACTTCTATCATCATCATCATCAGGTGCTGAGCCGACTGACAGAGAATATCGTTTCTAGTCTCCATTCCCAGTTCGTAGTGTTCTCATTAATTCTGCTGTTGACTAGTGGAAAAGCCCGTCATAAGATGGGAATTAAATTCAAAAGCCCCAATACTTAACGGCAATTTTACTTATTCAAAAGTATTTTAAAAAACCACTGTGCATCCCCACAGTACACGAACGTAGCAGCAGCGAGGATCCAAATGTGTGTAGACGGGATCCCACATTCTATAAATATATTTTTGTGCACACCGTCATTTGCGCATTCTTCTTTGGTAAGTGTTACAATTTTCTGAAGAGTACATATAAGAGACACAATACAATTAATGTCTAACTTTCAACCAAAGTTGCATCCCTTAACGTTACGCACTGACAGAAAAAGCTAGGATTTTATATATATAGGATTCTGCGTGTGCTAAGTTTCTTTGAACTTTCCGATATCTTTTCTCTTTTATTATCATTATTATTTTCTGTTCGCTCCTTATAGAGCATGAAGACACCACTGTAGCTGGTCGCCTTGTAGGAAACCTGCAACAAGAATTCACATGCTCTTGTAGCGGTCTTTTCTGTAATAATTTGTTTTACATGACGAGGTTGCACGCCCCTGCACAACCTCATATTAGTTGACTGAGTGAGTAGTAGGTCTATTCTTTCTTTGTATCTTCAGAGACCCCCGGGAACTACACGGGGCCAGGCGTATTTGGGGCCGTCTAAATATCAAGCCCGTTTTATTGTCTGTAACATTTTTTCCCTTGTTTATCTACGCCTAAAGTGGAAACCTGCGTGCTACATGGTGTTGGTTTGAGAAATACCTGTCAGGTACTCTGTAGATGACATTCCATATCTGTGATCGTGGACTTTGAAGTCTTGAAAATAGAGAGAGAGTAAGAGAGAGAGAGAGCGAGAGAGAGAGAGTCTAGAATACCTGAAGATTGACATGAGGAGAAACTTTTTTTCACCACAGTAACATCCGACATGTTTAGTGTAAGGCAGGTATTGCGGTAGAGCTGGGGCTTGGAACAAACATGGGCCAAGATGGCGGACTAATACTTAGTTAATTGTTTCCTATCATGCAATTTGCTTTTAAGTATATATATATATATATATATATATATATATATATATATATATATATATATATATATATATATATATATATATATATAGTGAGAGAGAGAGAGAGGGGGGAGACAGAGAGAGACAGAGAGACAGAGAGAGACAGAGATAGACTGACTGATTGAATGATTGATTAATAAAATAAAATGAAAGAGGCAGAGATTTGAGATACACACCGTAAAAGTTGGATAACTTACTGCGTGTCGTAAATTTAATTTTGAGAGAAAAAGAGTCTTAGAAATAGTGGTCCGGTTTAGAGTGGAAAATGATGATGGAAAGCTCAGTGATAGAAAATGTATAGATTTAAATAGTTGCTTCACAGCGTGCTGGAGGAGAGTAAAGACAGACTTATTTACGACAAATCGTTTCTCTCAAATCTTCTCTTCCACTCTCCTGGTCAAACAATTATTTGCCAGTTTTCCAGACACGCATCTGCGCGCACACCGATTTGGTGTTTCAAACACACAGACAACGTAGATACAAACTATATTAAACGAATAGGGGGAAATTTTGGGCTTTGGGTATATCTCAAACACAGTAGTAAATGACGTTTATGTGGTTTTATTAACCTTAAACATCAATCACAAACAAATATCAAGTATTACATAAATTATCGTAAGTACACAAATGCAAATAACAAGTTTGGGAGGGGTGAAGAAGATTGGTATCGACTAAGCCCTTCCCGCTTATTAGACAAAGATAAACCCAGTCCAAAGATAGATAATATCAGGAACATAGGTACGTTAACCTAACAGTGAAGTTAATTACTCTGAAAGAGGTGTTACAAAGTTAGGTATAGGTGATAGAAAAAAACCTGTTCTTCCCAACTGTTCTTCCCTTTACTAAGCAAATGGAAAGGAGGGGGGTTTTAAACAGAGTTAACCAATTATCACCTCCCCCTTAAAGGAACAGTGCAGGGAGTACAGAAAAAAATTATATTACCAGGCACGAAAGTTAACAAAAGGGTTACAAGAGAAAAGATTAAATTTCCTGTCATTCATGCACACGCGTGAGGATCCACATTCATATATTCACACACACTTACCGAATGCAGCCTCAGACAATCCATAGAATTATATATAACAGCAAGTATTCTCTTGACATGTGAAACTGTCTAGTACTTCGATGTCCCGCCCCAGATGTTTGCGAGGATTTGCTGGTAACAAATATTCTCACTTATCGCAAGACTTGAAGACTAAGAGTTCTTGTGTTTTTATTATATAAAAAAAGGAGTCTATGGGATGGCACTGACACAGTTCGGCACAGGGGTGAAAATGAAGTGGTCTCTTTTAATCTTCCGCTATGGTAAAATTCCTTCAATGCGTGATGATAGTAACTGACCGGAAAGTTTTATTAAATCCAATTGAGGAAAAACTAGGCTCAGTCACAGTCAGGAAAATATGTACTCTCTCACAGTAAACAGTAAATATAATATCGCTACTGGCGATGATTACCTTCCAGTTTATCTTACAGGTTTGTAATGGTAATTTGATGATTGTTCTTTCAAATGTACTTGGGTGGGCTTTATTTCATTTAATTCTGACAGCTAGGTCGAAAAGGACCGCCACAAGATTATATTTAAAAAGAAATGTTTCTTCAATATGTCTGGAAGTTTATAAGATGATTTCTTTAATTCTTTCTTTATGCTGGGACCGCAGGTTACGATCACTCTGTGTGAAAGAAAAAAAAACATGTAACATACCGAAAAATCAAGCGCGATAAATTCCCCGTTAAGCCTATAATACACTCGAGTATTTAATTATGTATTCAATAAACACCGCACGAATTCTAGTGGTTAAAAACACACATCTATAAAACTAGAACTTAACTGAATTTATTAATTATAAATTCCTTCGCGACTTTACAAGTTAATTTAAGCCTCTATTATCTTTTGAAATAATATAATAGATAGATCATTATATTTACAACTGGAACTATTGAGATGGTTTAATTTAATAGATTTAAATTAACACAAAATCCATTGAAATAGAATGACTGAACTAGACCACTGATCACTTTACACAATATATTACCGCTTTGCACAGAATAGAAATCACTGCAAATATATATAAAATCCAGGGGAAAATCTATAACAAGATTTCAATAAAGCTAGTGCTTCTGTAAAGGTCTGGCCAGCGAGTGATAAAGTATCTATTCTTCATGGTCTACTTATCTAAAATGGAATGTAAGTTGAGTGGGACATGAGAAACTTGACAGCTTTTTTCATCCCAGGAACTTTTGGGAATCTGACCGCCAAATCAAGGGGAGAAGCCGTCCCCTGGTTTCCGTATCTCCGCTCGCTGCTGCCAGTTTCGGCTTTCCCCGTTCGCTTTCCCTGCGATCGGTTCTGCGGTTGACACCGAGGCGCGAAAATAGCGGCAAGAAACTGCGTCTCGTATCAGGGACCACTACTGTCTTTGATAGCACCGATAGTCTCCCCTGAAATCCCTCAGTCTGTCTCTTTGATCGTGGTCGCATTATCTGTTTGATTCTGGCAACGGCCCCCCCCCCCCCCCACTGGCCAAGTTAATGAAAATAACTGCCTATGATTGTTCAAGAGATGTTAGTGGGCGTGATTTAATCTCTCCTTAAATCAATGCGATGACCAGAATGAACGATAGGTAAACTGTCCGCATATCAATCAGCAAACGTGTTTGCTCTCTGTGTGGAACAGTTGCATAGCTAATGAATCCACGTGAAAGAAGTCCCGTTTTACAAGAAGTTACAACAAAGTTCAGGGTCAGCCGAGTTCGTCCATCACAATCGTCCCCTCTTTTGAGACGTGAAAACGTGTTTTCATGTTTGATTTATGACGATGAAGCTGCCCTGATCGGTAACTTTTGGATGATTGGTATCTTCACCTTCCTCCTCTTCCTCTGTAGTCCAGTTTCTACTGAGGAAATCAGCCCCGACATTCTGTCTTCCCGGAATATATTCCACTTTGAAAGAATAAACGCTTAAAAGGAGGGCCCAACGCATGATCCTAGCGTTAAATTCTTTATTGGCACCAAGAAATGCTAACGGAGCGTGGTCTGTTTGCACCGTGAAAGATGTACCATAAAAAAAACTCATGATGGCGTCTGATACCGTCAATCAGAGCAAGACATTCCCTTTCAACTACGCTGTAGTTCCGTTCCGCTTTATTTAATTTCCGACTGCCATAGGCAACTGGAAATAGCATGTTCAGGTCACTGTCATCGGCTTGAAGCAGTGTTGACCCGATGCCCTGACCTGACGCGTCGACTCTCAGTACAAAAGGTTTCTTGAGGTCAGGCAACCTCAAAATGGGGTATGCAGACAACTGTCCTTTCAAAGTGCTATACGCGTGTTCGCACTTTTGATCCCATATGACCTTATCAGGACAACCATTCTTTGTGAGGTCAGTCAGAGGTGCCGTCAGTTCGTTGAAGTTCTGGATGTACTTCTGATAGTATGCACATAGCGATATGAAGGAACGTACGTCTTTCTTCGTTCGGGGTCTTTTTGCTGCCACTATTTTCTCCACGTTCTTCTTAATAGGCCAACTGCATCCGTGAGAAATAGTGTGCCCCAGGAAGTTTAACTGTTCAAACCCGATGAGACATTTGCAAGGTCTGGCTGTGAGACCCGTTTCCTGTAGTCTCCTGAGGAGCATAGCAACCGTAGCAATATGTTCTTCATATGTTTCCGATGCAATTAAGATGTCATCCATGAAATTATGGATATGGGGACTTTGCAAAGGTTCTAGAAGCTTCCTCATCATCCTGGTGAACACTCCTGGTGCGTTATGCAAACCGAACGGCATCACATTAAATGTGTAATGTCCTTCGCTAGTGCTGAAAGCTAACAAAGGTTTAATTTCCTCCTTGACTGGTATTTGATAATAACCTTTACTGAGGTCAATCTTGGAGAAGATCTTTGCTTTGCTGAGCTTGGTGAACAACTCAGAAACAGTTTGGAGAGGTTCGGGCTGGAATTCCGTTACAGCGTTTAGCAACCTGTAATCAATGCACAGCCGAACTTCCTTATTGGGCTTCTGCAACAGCACTACACTCGAGCTGTAAGGAGATGTAGACTCACTGATAATTCCTGCCTGACGCAGCTTGTCTATTTCTCCGCGAAGTGCGTCCGCTTTAGCGTACGGGATGGGGTAAACTCTGGTTTGAACAGGGGTCTTGTTTGTTAATTTCATATCAAATTCAATGAGATTTGTTCGACCAGGTACATCCGTTAAGACTGCACTGTACTGTTTTAGTAGAGCCCTGGTTTCTGTTTGTTGTTCTGGTGAGAGATTGTCGCCGAACTTGACATCTTTAAAGGATTCTGTGGGTTGCAGAGGATACTCCATGCAACCATCATCATCTTCCTCGTCTTCCGTTGCTATGGCGACAGCCACGAGATGCTCGGAGGATGGCATCGTTCTTTCCAAATATTTCTTTAGCAGATTTATGTGGAAGACCTTCTCCTTTCCTTTGATGGAGATCTTGTAATTGGTACGTGAGATCTTTTTAAGGACGGTAAACGGTCCTTGCCATCCGATGCAAAGTTTATTGCTTCCGGTTGGAAGTAGCAATAGGACTTTCTCCCCTGGTTGTAGTTCTCTCTCTTTTGCAGCTTTGTTGTATCTTTTAGTAATTTTAGCGCGAACTTTCTTAAGGTTGGTAGTAGCTAGATCCCATCCTAGCGTTAGCCTTTCCTTAAGCTCAGATACATACTTGCTTGCAGAGACGACTGTCTCGTCAGCCTTCTGGTCTGTCAGGGACCGAAGTAAGGCTTCTAGTGGCCCCTTAATAGGTCTGCCAAATAAAAGTGTAGCTGCCGCAAAACCCGTAGACGCTTGGGGTACCTCTCGGTAGGCGAATAAGGCAGCCGATATATATTGGTCCCAGTCTTCCGGTTTCTCCTGACCCAGCTTACGTAACATCATGGTGAGGGTACCGTTAAAACGTTCCACGAGCCCATTTCCGGCCGGATGGTAGGGACTTGTGTGGATATGTTTGGCCCTCAAGATCTTAAAGATCTCCATTAACAGGCTACGGAATTGGGATCCATTGTCCGTCAAAACTTGTTGAGGGAATCCCAACCGTGTAAAAATTTGCACAAGGGCTTCTGCGACATGCTTGGAATTAGTGCATGGTAGCGGTACGGCTTCGGTCCACATAGTGCAAGTGTCGACTAAGGTCAGGATGAACCTGTTCCTTCTTTTGGTCTTTTCCAGGGGACCAATAATGTCGACAGCAACCCGTTCAAACGGAGTCCCTACTATTGGCATTTGCCCCATAGGTACTGGGGGTGTCAAGTGCTTGGGTGCTACCCGTTGGCACTGGGCGCAGGATTTCACATACCTGACAATGTCAGAGTTCATTCCTGGCCACCAATAGTGGTTTTTTATTCGCTGAATAGTGGCGTTTTGTCCCATATGTCCGCTAAAGGGAAGAGAGTGCCCCATTTCTAAGATCTGGTTTCTGTACTGCGTCGGTACCAGGAGCTGGTTATTCCCCGTGTCCGGGTTGCCCGTTATACGATACAATACGCCATCCTTAGAAAAGATGTCTCCGTTGTGTCTGGGGTCCTTAGCCATGGGCAGTTTTTTAAAGCAGGGCGCCAGAGTAGGGTCCTTTTGTTGCGCCTCCTTCAGTTCATTCGGCAACAAGTTTGGCGCAGGCTCCCTCTCCTTCTTGGCTTGCCCTCTTGTGGTTACCGCTGCCACAATCGGCTCCTTTGGTCTCCCAATGAACACATATCTACATCCCAAGATAACTGGGTAGATAGGATCATCCATAATGACCGCTTTAATAACCCCTCTGACAAAATCAGAGTGTATTTCTACCAATGCGATAGGAAGCGTCCTGGGTGCATCACTCCTGAAAACTCCACTAAGTTTGACGGTTTCCTCTGTCTCCTGACCGGGTTTGACTAGGTGCCTAGCGACAATACAATCAAAACTTAATCCAGTGTCAAAAAGACAAGTAGTAGAGGTACCGTTCAAAATTACAGTTCCTCGAGTTGAGGGTCGGTCCCCCTCAGGTTGAGAATCACTGACATTGACTCTACCTTTTGAGGCTGTATGCAAACATCCAATGCGGTTTGCACCGGTTTGTTTGCCCTGATCAGACGTTCCTGGTGTAGGGGTCTTCCCTTTTCCTTGACCTTGGTGGCCGCGCTGCCACGTAGGCTTGTTGGGTTGATCAGAATTGTTGTTGGGGGGGGGTGTCGGGTTTTGTAGAATTTCGATTTTTCCTGGGGGGTTTCTGGGTATTGTTATCTCCTTGGTTATAATGTTGAGAGGAAGTGGAAGAATAGGATGCCTGCTCTAGATTCTGTTTTCGAGATGGCTCATCGGTGGGTTTACGTTTAGTGCTGGGAAGTTCGGCCATTGCATTGCTATAGCGTTCGGCTTTATTGAGTATGTCTTCAAGCCTGACTGCCCCCTGTTCAGCCAAAAATCTACGAGTTTCATTCGACAAAGTGGATTTTATCTGCTCCACAAGAACAAGTTCGAGGAGTCCCTCATATGAAAGAGGTAGGTCAGATAATTCAATGCACTTTGTCAGATAACCCGTGAGACGTGAAGAGAACTGGGGAAATGTTTCCGTGCCCTCTTTTCGGCTGTTCCTGAACAACTGCAGAAACTTTCGGGCAGTCATCTCAAACTGCTGTAGTAAGGCCTTCTTCAACAGGTCATAATCATGTTGATTCGGTCCCAGCTTTGTGTACACGTCATAAGCATTGCCTTTCAGTGACATTGAGAGTTTAAGCGCCCAGCGGGTACTCTCTAATCCATAAAAATTCGCCAGTCTCTCGAATTTTTCTAGGAAGCTGTCATTTTTTTCGTTATGACTAGGAAAAGATTCTAAAGAAAAGAACATTGCAGTTAATTGGGCAGATTGAGTACTGGAGAGGTCCATTGATTGAGACTGGGGCGAAGACGGCTCTCCGTTAGTCGAAGTAGAGGCGCCCCGACTCTCTAGAGCCTTAAGCGCCAGTTGATGCTGTCTTTCCTTGTCTCTCTCTCTCTCCCTGCGAGTTTCCATCTCTGCTTCAATTTTCTTCTGTTCCAAAAGACGTTCTTCCACTTCTTTCTTATCTGCCCTCTCCTGGGCTTCTCTCCTCTCTGTTCTTTCTTTCTCTTCCTTCCTCTCAGCTTCTGCTCTCTGTTGCTCCGCCTTCCTCTCAGCTTCAGCTCTCTGTTGCTCCGCGTCATATATTTGCAATTCCTGGTTAATAAACGCGTTTGCAGCTTCTGCATCTAATCCTGCCTCTTTCGCTTCCAGCCTCAAGATGGACCTCATCTTTATCCTCTCTGCCATTGTTAAAGAATAAGATGAAGTATGCCTAGAGAACTAGTAAGAAGCAACGCGAAAGGGAGGAACTCTGAACCGCTACGAGAAAAAAAAAACACAAGTATAAATTTACCTGTGTTACCTCCTACCTGTACTGTGCAAACTTATCGCTGCTATTATCTGGCAATTAAGGCTCTAAACGCAAGCGACTATGCCACTAAATGGTAAGTTACACTGGAAAAGAATCTACTTTTACTAACAGTCGAGAAAAATTTATATTAAAACAATTTAAAAGGAAAAAAACAAATTTTTTCCCTAAATTTTAAATCTCACAACAAACTCCGTCCCTAAAGTCAATTATTGAGATGAGACGTTGTTAACTTAATTTTTAAAAATCAGAACAATCCGTCTTTAGCTAAGCTCAACTCTTTTAACTTCAAAAACCTTTAGTGACTGTAAAATAATCTCGCAATCCCAGCAACTCTTACAAAGAAAGAAATTGAATTATCTCCGCCAGAGGATAATTAAAATAGCAAATATTTTTGTTTATCTGTACTTTCTACTGCTGTGGAGAGAAAACAACCTGTAAATATGCTGTGTGGACAACCCAAATACTTAAAGAACGTTTGTCTAGGGGTGTAATTATTTATTTATTTCCCTAATTCACAAAGACAGATCATTCACACTCTACCTAGTTAGACCCAGACTAAATCAGACTCAAAATATCTTTAACCCGGCTATGCGATTGCCTCAAATGTAGCTCAAGATCTCAGGACCAGCCCACAAATATGTGTGCATCAAATGTATCTCAAAATTATCCCGGCGAGCCAGCCAAATATTGTCGTAAATTTAATTTTGAGAGAAAAAGAGTCTTAGAAATAGTGGTCCGGTTTAGAGTGGAAAATGATGATGGAAAGCTCAGTGATAGAAAATGTATAGATTAAATAGTTGCTTCACAGCGTGCTGGAGGAGAGTAAAGACAGACTTATTTACGACAAATCGTTTCTCTCAAATCTTCTCTTCCACTCTCCTGGTCAAACAATTATTTGCCAGTTTCCCAGACACGCATCTGCGCGCACACCGATTTGGTGTTTCAAACACACAGACAACGTAGATACAAACTATATTAAACGAATAGGGGGAATTTTGGGCTTTGGGTATCTCCAACACAGTAGTAAATGAGTTTATGTGGTTTTATTAACCTTAAACATCAATCACAAACAAATATCAAGTATTACATAAATTATCGTAAGTACACAAATGCAAATAACAAGTTTGGGAGGGGTGAAGAAGATTGGTATCGACTAAGCCCTTCCCGCTTATTAGACAAAGATAAACCCAGTCCAAAGATAGATAATATCAGGAACATAGGTACGTTAACCTAACAGTGAAGTTAATTACTCTGAAAGAGGTGTTACAAAGTTAGGTATAGGTGATAGAAAAAACCTGTTCTTCCCAACTGTTCTTCCCTTTACTAAGCAAATGGAAAGGAGGGGGGTTTTAAACAGAGTTAACCAATTATAACCTCCCCCTTAAAGGAACAGTGCAGGGAGTACAGAAAAAAATTATATTTCCAGGCACGAAAGTTAACAAAAGGGTTACAAGAGAAAAGATTAAATTTCCTGTCATTCATGCACACGCGTGAGGATCCACACTCATATATTCACACACACTTACCGAATGCAGCCTCAGACAATCCATAGAATTATATATAACAGCAAGTATTCTCTTGACATGTGAAACTGTCTAGTACTTCGATGTCCCGCCCCAGATGTTTGCGAGGTTTTGCTGGTAACAAATATTCTCACTTATCGCAAGACTTGAAGACTAAGAGTTCTTGTGTTTTTATTATATAAAAAAGGAGTCTATGGGATGGCACTGACACAGTTCGGCACAGGGGTGAAAATGAAGTGGTCTCTTTTAATCTTCCGCTATGGTAAAATTCCTTCAATGCGTGATGATAGTAACTGACCGGAAAGTTTTATTAAATCCAATTGAGGAAAAAACTAGGCTCAGTCACAGTCAGGAAAATATGTACTCTCTCACAGTAAACAGTAAATATAATATCGCTACTGGCGATGATTACCTTCCAGTTTATCTTACAGGTTTGTAATGGTAATTTGATGATTGTTCTTTCAAATGTACTTGGGTGGGCTTTATTTCATTTAATTCTGACAGCTAGGTCGAAAAGGACCGCCACAAGATTATATTTAAAAAGAAATGTTTCTTCAATATGTCTGGAAGTTTATAAGGTGATTTCTTTAATTCTTTCTTTATGCTGGGACCGCAGGTTACGATCACTCTGTGTGAAAGAAAAAAAAACATGTAACATACCGAAAAATCAAGCGCGATAAATTCCCCGTTAAGCCTATAATACACTCGAGTATTTAATTATGTACTCAATAAACACTGCACGAATTCTAGTGGTTAAAAACACACATCTATAAAACTAGGACTTAACTGAATTTATTAATTATAAATTCCTTCGCGACTTTACAAGTTAATTTAAGCCTCTATTATCTTTTGAAATAATATAATAGATAGATCATTATATTTACAACTGGAACTATTGAGATGGTTTAATTTAATAGATTTAAATTAACACAAAATCCATTGAAATAGAATGACTGAACTAGACCACTGATCACTTTACACAATATATTACCGCTTTGCACAGAATAGAAATCACTGCAAATATATATAAAATCCAGGGGAAAATCTATAACAAGATTTCAATAAAGCTAGTGCTTCTGTAAAGGTCTGGCCAGCGAGTGATAAAGTGTCTATTCTTCATGGTCTACTTATCTAAAATGGAATGTAAGTTGAGTGGGACATGAGAAACTTGACAGCTTTTTTCATCCCAGGAACTTTTGGGAATCTGACCGCCAAATCAAGGGGAGAAGCCGTCCCCTGGTTTCCGTATCTCCGCTCGCTGCTGCCCGTTTCGGCTTTCCCCGTTCGCTTTCCCTGCGATCGGTTCTGCGGTTGACACCGAGGCGCGAAAATAGCGGCAAGAAACTGCGTCTCGTATCAGGGACCACTACTGTCTTTGATAGCGCCGATAGTCTCCCCTGAAATCCCTCAGTCTGTCTCTTTGATCGTGGTCGCATTATCTGTTTGATTCTGGCAACGCCCCCCCACTGGCCAAGTTAATGAAAATAACTGCCTATGATTGTTCAAGAGATGTTAGTGGGCGTGATTTAATCTCTCCTTAAATCAATGCGATGACCAGAATGAACGATAGGTAAACTGTCCGCATATCAATCAGCAAACGTGTTTGCCCTCTGTGTGGAACAGTTGCATAGCTAATGAATCCACGTGAAAGAAGTCTCGTTTTACAAGAAGTTACAACAAAGTTCAGGGTCAGCCGAGTTCGTCCATCACACTGCGCAGTAAAGCTAATGTATCACTAAATATGAGAAATAACAAACCAAGACGCCATTTTGAGTGTTTTACCGCACGATTCCGTCTGATGAAGTTATTGTACCATTTTCATTTATTTTTCATGTTTCTCACTTAGCTCTCGCTTTCTTTCCTTGAGATTTAGGTTCGACTGACCCCGACGAAGACCATGCGGCCGCAACGTTAGCAATTTTCCTAACACTTCGTCCTAATAAGACTGTCACGGATTGCCTCCCCTGCTTTATAGTAGTGGTCCACTGTGGCTAAAACGCATGAGTATCTAAAATGGGTCGTCAAAGGTGTCTACCTTCGCACAAGATTACTCTTGTCAGAGTTGTAAATAGAAGGGTAATGACGCTTCTATCCCAAGTGAGTTTACATAAGATAATTCAGACGTCAAGAACAATGCGGCATTGGCAGAGCAATTGTTAACTTTTATATCTGATCCGCCGCATTTTGTGAAGAATTAAGCAACGGTTTTTAGCCCGTTCAAGCCCCCAGGTGGTTAAAATCCAGCAAAATCCCTTTTATACTTATTTGCTGTAAATGTATGTCAAGATGTATATATATATATATATATATATATATATATATATATATATATATATATATATATATATATATATAAATTATATATATATATATATATATATATATATATTATATAAATATATATATATAAAAGAGTCTTGCTCATACGTATGCTTTCATACCTATAATAACTGAATCAACAATAATTGTTTCGTTTTAAAATAACCTGCAGCACATTTAATAATCAATTAGTTTTAACAGGTTAAAATAGCGATGAAATGATGATGAATTTTAGATGTAAATCAAATTGTCTTCATCGAGACTTGGTTTGAGGATTTAAATTAAAATTAAAATTTAATGTCCGTTTGCTGGTGCCTTTTACAAGCACTTAGCTGGTATAAGTAAGTCCTGCAGCCTTGGTTTCGACAATTCTTTTGTGATGATGATGACACTTCACA
Source organism: Oreohelix idahoensis (assembly GCA_024509875.1). NCBI lineage: Eukaryota > Metazoa > Mollusca > Gastropoda > Stylommatophora > Oreohelicidae > Oreohelix > Oreohelix idahoensis. Next base: position 37,514 of record JAMPIV010002334.1, read on the forward strand.
GTCTGATAGCTTCGTTTCTCGAACGGTCTGATAGCTTCGTTCCTCGAACTTTAGACAAAAAAAGAACAAATGTCTCTGCTAAATACATTTGTGCACTGCAAATTAACAGGCGCATTGTCTCGCTGTCCACCGACCAGTGTTAGTCTCTCTGAACAATTAAATTCTATTTTTGAGTATACACAGCGTAACTCAGGGAAGATGATTAGAAATCACCAATATTCTTCTGGGTATTAAACTGGGAAAATATGTGCTTGGACATAGCGAAATCAATGATGTGCCTGAATTAAAGTTAGCAATGTACATATATCTCCCACAATGATATGACTCACTTGAGGCACATGTGATGTAATCATCACTCATCACTGCTCCAGTAGGAGTCTGGGGTCACCTCTGCAGTCGGTTTTCTGTACGACTAGCAAGAAGCGATCACCAGCGCTGCTGTAGTGGTTTATGAATATACTATTTTCATATGTTGAGGTTGCCAGCCTCATATATATAACCACTTAGCAAGAAAACATGTCAAATTCACATTTGTAAAATAAATGTTTACACTTACCCCAAAGTAACTTTTTGGGACACAATCTCCGGGCACAGTTAGAATGGACGCAGCAAATTGATGCTTTCAAATCACTTGGTCTGGAAATTTTAGAATTCCTCTTATGACGGGTGATCTGATTCCTTAGGACTCCATTCTTGGTAATTAGAAATGCGGGTTTACTTTTAAGTTTAAACTTGCCCAAATACTTCGATCTTGGTCCTTTAAGTTTCCAGTCTTTGTATTTAAAATGCGTGTTTACTTTTAAGTTGTAAACTTGCCCAAACACTTCGATCTGTCACTTATAATTTTGGAATCCTTTGTCTGATACTTCTCTTTCTGGCTTTGTTGAATTGCTGGCTTGACGTGGCGATGCAGTCTGATCTGTGACTCTGATTTCGCTAGATTATATCTCTCATTCTCAGTTCAAAGCCCAGATTTTACTTCCAAAGAATTTGCCAATAAAAACCATTGTGTATTCCGGCTCTCACTTTACACCAATCCAATCTCACTATGTGGGTAGACGTGTTAAATCATACTTTTCCCTGTGTGTTTTAAAATATTACATTTAAAAATTCCATCACGTGACCTCTTTCTAATAATGCTGTAATACTTCCGCTCAGATTGTCTCCTCTGCCAGGTCATCTGTAATAATTACACAGGGATAGGCCGGCGGAAGCTATTATCTCATTATCACCTGTGTTTTCGCCCATCCCTCAGCCGGATCTCTTAGGCGGGAAATCTGGCTTTCTTTTTCATACCCTGCCGGGTCGTATTATGTCAGTAGAGATCGACTCTCAATCAAAAGTGGCAAGGCGACTCAAGTAATAAACGTATTACCGCTGACCGGTGTAATCAACATGGTATTGTTACAGTTCACCTGGTGAAATGTAAACAAATCTGGGCGCGGTCACGGCAAAAAGAATGTAAGGACAATAAATATGCCAAATAATAGGACAATGAGTGAGAAAAATGAAGAAATGAAGTGATTCTGCCGGAGGGGACGAGAGTTATAAAAAGTGCACCACTGATTTCGTCAAAAAGACGTATTACACTTTTTTTTTTTTTTAATCCACCATTTACAATAAAACAACACAACCAGCCAAGTTTTGTCGCGTAGTAATACAACTAGTTAAATGCTGTTTTGTTCTGTTGTGAACTGACAAATAAAATTGTTTGTTATGTACTGAGATGTAGACTTAAAGGCAAAATAGATAAAACAATATAAAAAAAAATTTTAAACACACGCTTTCAATGCACTAAAAACCCAAAAATAACTTGTCAAGGAGTTTATAGCTTGCAGTCAAAAAATGTAACATCAAATTGACAATACGCGTGGGGCTCTTAAGCGCTTATCATATATTTTATCCATAAGTGTCTAATGAAGTATAAAGCAGAAGTTAATTTCATGCCGAATCAGCGCCCCACGCTTTTTGTCAATTTGATGTTAAATTTGTTGAATGAACTCTTTGGAAAATACTTTTGGGTTTTTAGTGCATTAAAGGCGTGTGCTTAAAATATACTGAAGCACATTTAAAAACGCACCACCTGTATAATCCAGGAACAGAGTGTGAAATGTAAATATAAGTGTGTACAAGTTTACATATTTGGAATCTTTATTCATTTTCCTATGAATCCATGCTGGTCATTAATTTGTACATTTGATTGTTATGAAATTCATAGCACTCTGTGCAGGCAAGGGAGAAAACCAAAAATACAAAAAAAATGCACGTGCGTTATCCTGCTGGAGAAGCTGCAAGTCTGGATAAATTGTGAACGCAGGAGCAACCAGTGCATCCAGAACCTCAACTCGATGTGTCACAGCATTAACATTTCCACGGAAGACGTGAAGAGGCAAGCGATGGTGAAAACTGAATCTTCCCCAAATGTGAATACTGCCACCTCGAAATTGGTTGACACAGCAATCTGCAAGGCGCTCTTCACACCGTCGCTAAATCCGCATACGTCCATCTGCAAAGGATATGTTGAATCTGTTCTCGTCTGTGAATAGGACAGCATTCCACTGCAGTCTAGTCCATCTGATATGTTGCTCTGCCCATTGCAGGCGCTGCTAACGATGTCTGTGAGTCAAGTTTGGCCCAACATAAGGTCGTCTTGCAGTAAGGCCTGTATCTCTGAGTCGTCGTATGACTGTCATTCGAGAGACTTGCCCATGTCTACCCACTATTGCTCTTGCTGTTTGACTTGCCGGGAGAGTCAATTCCTTAGGTGACTCAGCACAATATGACGATCTTGCGCAGGGGCAGTAACTCGTGGTTGGCCACTCCGAAGTCTAGCCCGGGCACTGCCAGTGGTTCCGTAACGTTCATTGAGACGTACAATAGTGCTGTGGTGGCAATTCATCCTTCTGGCAATGGCCCGCGAGCTCATTCCGGTCTCCAACATACCAATGGCTCGTTGGCGGTCGTTTTCAGATAGTCGTGGCATATCAAGCACATGTACTTGGTGTTTTGTCTCAACGGCCTTTTTATACCGAGTATACTGCCACAAAGCGTACACATTTTCAGGGTCATAGCTGTTGAGAATCGTGTTGCACGTGTAACTTTCATCGTTTTCATGTAGTCTGTACACACACCCATGGGTTGAATCTTGCACTTTCCATTCCAGCAGCCATTCGCTCTCTACCTCATGGCAAACACGGGGAAAATCCATTCCCACACTTTTTTTTGCCAGCTTCTTGGCATCAGTATATATAATAGTGGTGCGTTTTTAATGTGCTTCAGTATATATTTTTAAATATTTTTTTATTTTCTTCTTTTTAGTGTTAGAAAAATTAAGACATACTAATACATAAACAATATTTTTACTTATTTGTAAATCTGGTCCAAAATTTCTTAAGCAATCCATTCCTTTTAGAGCGTCAATATTACATGGCTTTGTGCCTGTTAATTTGGTGCAATCAATTTCTTCAATTTGAAGGCCATCTAGAGATCGAACTCGACTTTCCCTTGATTCATAATTTTATAATTTTGATTGTTTCCCTTGATTTAGCTAGATACTTGTTTGAGTACTGCCCTATTTTACGCATAGAAAAAAATAAATCACACCAGTACTCTTAAATTTTTAATTAACTTGATTATGGCCACTGATTTGTTTACATTGCTTTACGAAAAACTGTAATTACTCATAGTGTCATAATTACAATATTAAATTATTAATAATTGACGGATTATTGTATTGTTATCGGGAATACACAACTATGCCAAGTTTCAGAGCTATTACTCATCTGGAAGTGATTTAAAAATCGATTGCAAGATTTTAAAGTGACATGAAAGAGACATGAAAGTGACATACAAGTGAAGTTAAATAAAAGCGTGTAAAAAAGAGTAAGCAGTTAGAAAGGGAGGACTAGACTAAATGAGTTTATAAACACTGACATAAAAATATAGGTTGAGATAGGCGGAGAGGATCATGCATATTAAAAACATAGACAGATAAATGCAGAGAAATGGTTAAATGTACTGGCAGGAATGTGTAAAGAAAGACATAGAGATAATGAGAGCAATTAGAGACAATGATGGACATTGTGGCAAAGGTAAAGAGGAATAGAGAGAGAGAGAGAGAGAGAGAGAGAGAGAGAGAGAGAGAGAGAGAGAGAGAGAGAGAGAGAGAGAGAGAGAGAGAGAGAGAGAGAGAGAGAGAGAGAGAGAGAGAGAAGGTTGCCTGAGTTATGAAGAAGGGTCATGAAGGAACAGACAGAAGCAGATAGAGACAAATAGGATACAGACAATGCGAAATATTAGAAAGGAACTGGAATAAGGAGCTAGACAGAACAGAGAGAGAAAGAGAGACAGAGAGAGACAGAAAAAACAGAGAAGAAAGGGAACATTATTGAGAGACAGAGAGAGACAGACAAATGCGGAGAAAGAAAGACCTCAGAAAGGGACAGGGACACAGAGACAGACAGAGTAAGAGAGAGAGAGAGAGAGAGAGAGAGAGAGAGAGAGAGAGAGAGAGAGAGAGAGAGAGAGAGAGAGAGAGAGAGAGAGAGAGAGAGAGAGAAATATACTGATAAAAGAGGGAACATCTTAGAGAGAAAGAATGCAAAAGACAAAGAAACATTTGGAAAATCAGAAAGAGACAGAGGCACAAAGATAGAGATACACGCAGAAGGAGACAGAGGAAATAAGGAACACCACGGACAGACATAGAGAAAGAAACGGACAGAGAAGGATAGAAAAATGACAGGGACAAACACAAAGAAAAAAGATTACAGAGGAACATGTACACAGAGACAGAGAGGAACAGACAAAAGAAGAGAAACAGAGCCAGACAGAGACAGAGAAGAACAGACATAAAAGAAGAACAGGAACACAGTGACAGAAAGATGCAATAAAGAGAGGGAGACACCTTAGTGGGAAAGATCTATAGAGACAAAGATGGTCAGAGACAGAAAGGGACAGATGGTCACAGAAAAGACAGAAAGGGACAGAGACAAAGACAGACAGGTTGAGATAGGGAGACAGACACCAACGATTGGCCTGGATAGAGTGGAACAGATAGGCACAGATCGGAACAGACAGCCACTGAGAGGGACAGACAGACACAGTGAGAGACAAACATGCACAGAAATGGGCAAGCACAGTGATGGACAGACAGACACAGTGCGGGACAGACAGATACAGTGATGGACAGACAGACACAATGATGGACAGACAGACACAGTGATGGACAGACAGACACAGTGATGGACAGACAGACACAGTGAGGGACAGACAGATACAGTGATGGACAGACATACACAGTGATGGACAGACAGACACAGTGATGGACAGACAGACACAGTGAGGGACAGACAGAAACAGTGACGGACAGACAGATATAGTGAGGGACAGACAGATACAGTGATGGACAGACAGACACAGTGAGGGACAGACAGACACAGTGATAGACAGACAGACACAGTGAGGGACAGACAGACACAGTCAGAGACAGACAGATACAGTGAGGGACAGATAGACACAGTGAGGGACAGACAGACAAAGTGAGGGACAGACAGACACAGTGAGAGACAGATAGACACAGTCAGAGACAGACAGACACAGTGAGGGACAGACAGACACAGTGAGGGACAGACAGACACAGTGAGGGACAGATACAGTGAGAGACAGACATGCACATAAATTGGCAAGCACAGTGAGGGACAGATACAGTGAGGGAAAGACAGATACAGTGAGGGGCAGACAGACACAGTGAGGGACAGACAGACACAGTGAGGGACAGACAGACACAGTGAGGGAAAGACAGATACAGTGAGGGGCAGACAGACACAGTGAGGGACAGACAGACACAGTGAGGGACAGACAGACACAGTGAGGGACAGATACAGTGAGGGACAGACAGACACAGTGAGGGACAGACAGACACAGTGAGGGACAGACATGCACATAAATGGGCAAGCACAGTGAGGGACAGATACAGTGAGGGACAGACAGATACAGTGAGGGACAGACAGACACAGTGAAGGACAGACAGACAGTGAGGGACAGATACAGTGAGGGACAGACAGACACAGTGAAGGACAGACATGCACATAAATGGGCAAGCACAGTGAGGGACAGATACAGTGAGGGACAGACAGATACAGTGAGGGACAGACAGACACAGTGAGGGACAGACAGACACAGTGAAGGACAGATACAGTGAGGGACAGACAGATACAGAGAGGGACAGACAGACACAGTGAGGGACAGATACAGTGAGGGACAGATACAGTGAGGGACAGACACAGTGAGGGACAGATACAGTGAGGGAAAGACAGACACCGTGAGGGACAGACAGATACAGTGAGGGACAGACAGACACAGTGAGGGACTGATACAGTGGGGGACAGACAGATACAGTGAGGGACAGACAGACACAGTGAGGAACAGATACAGTGAGGGACAGACAGACACAGTTAGGGACAGACAGATACAGTGAGGGACAGACAGACACAGTGAGGGACAGACAGACACAGTGAGGGACAGACAGACACAGTGAGGGATAGATATGCACATAAATGGGCAAGCACAGTGAGGGACAGATACAGTGATGGACAGACAGACACAGTGAGAGACAGACATGCACAGAAATGGGCAAGCACAGTGAGGGTCAGACAGATACAGTGATGGATATACATACACAGTGAGGGACATACAGACACAGTGAGGGACCGACAGATACAGGGATGGACAGACAGACACAGTGAGAGACAGACATGCACAGAAATTGTCAGTAATGTACAGACAGATACAGTGAGGGACAGACAGACACAGTGAGAGACAGACAAACACAGTGATGACAGACAGACACAGTGAGGGACAGACATACACAGTGAGAGACAGACAGAGAGAGTGAGAGACACAGTGAGAGACAGACACAGTGAGGGACAGACAAACACAGTGAGAGACAGGCAGATACAGTGAGAGACAGAAAGAAGCAGTGAGAGACAGACAGACACAGTGAAGGACAGACAGACACAGTAATGGACATACAGACACAGTGAGAGACAGACAGACACAGTTAGGGACAGACAGACATTATGAGACAGACATAATTTCTGAAGCAACTCGTTTTGCATGTTGAGCATGTCAGCCCCATGCATAACTTCGCATTAGTCATCTTTTTTTCATTAGTGCTTAGTAGTTACATTCTTTCTTTGTCTCCTCGAAATCCCCCAGGAACTAGATAGATAGATAGACAGATAGATTAGATAGATAGATAGATAGATAGATAGATAGATAGATAGATAGATAGATAGATAGATAGATAGATAGATAGATAGATAGATAGATAGATAGATAGATAGATAGATAGATAGATAGATAGATAGATAGATAGATAGATAGATAGATAGATAGATAGATACGAGGGGCGTTCAGAAAGTAATGCACCACATCGGTTTTCTCAGCTAATAATGAAGATAGAAGCATGAAATTTTGCACACTTCAAATATGGCATGTGCCAATTGTGTGCACGAAATTGCACCGCAACCGGCCAAATTATACGGCTGCCCTAAACCGTTGAAATGGAGCGTGTTAGCAGCTTGCGTTATTAGCAGCGAATTGTGATAGAATTTTTCGTTACAGAGAAGGAAACTGTTGTGAACATTCACAAGCGTCTATCTGATGTGTATGGAAGTTTTGCAGTCGACAGGAGTACAGTCAGTCGCTGGGTTCAGAGAATCAAAGAATCAGGAAGTGGAGATACGGAGCTCCTTGATCGGCGGCGCTGTGGACGTCCTGCCACAGGCACCAAAGCAGAAATGTTGAAATGCGCTGAGGGCATTATTCTTACTGATAGGCGAATCACGACTCAAAAATTGGCCTTACAGCTGTCAGTCAGCATTGGTAGTGCAAATGCAGTTATAAAAACTCTAGGATTTTCTAAGGTTTGTGCAAGATGGATTCCTCGAAGTCTCACAAATGACCACTGATTGCAAAGGAAAGCAATTTCTTCTGAATTGTTGGAGCGTTTCAATGCTGATGGAGAGAACGTTTTGGCTAAGATCGTTACATGTGACGAAATCTGGGCACATCATTTTGAACCTGAGACAAAAAGACAGTCAATGGAGTGGCATCATCCGCAATCACCACGAAAAAAGAAATTCAAGACAATTCCTTCAGCTGGAAAGGTCATGATCACTGTCTTTTGGAACATTGAAGGTGTGATTCTTGTGGAAGTTATGCCAAGAGGAGAGACAATCAATTCGCAAGCTTACATTAAGACATTGAAAAAACTCAATCAAAGTTTTCGCAGAGTTCGGCCGCACAAGAATCCAGCAGACCTGCATCTCCTTCACGACAATGCGCGACCTCACACAAGTCTGGCAACACGAGAAGCAATCACCAAATTGGGTTGGACTGTACTACCCCATCCACCCTATAGTCCCGATTTGGCACCCTCTGGTTTTCATCTATTTGGTCCACTTAAAGATGCACTCCGTGGGACAAGGTTTGAAGATGATGAAGGAGTGATTCATGCAGCGAAGAAATGGCTACATGATCAAGACAAAATCTGGTACGGGCTAGGAATACATGCACTTGTTTCGCGCTGGCATAAAGCCGTACAAGTTGATGGGGATTATATTGAATAATACCGATGTTTACATGACATATACATGTATATTGTGTACAAATTTCATGCTTTATGAATAAACAGCTCCTGAGAAAAACGATGTGGTGCATTACTTTCTGAACGCCCCTCGTAGATAGATAGATAGATAGATAGATAGATAGATAGATAGATAGATAGATAGATAGATAGATAGATAGATAGATAGATAGATAGAGGATAGATAGATAGATAGATAGATAGATAGATAGATAGATAGATAGATAGATAGATAGATAGATAGATAGATAGATAGATAGATAGATAGATAGATAGATAGATAGATAGATAGATAGATAGATAGATAGATAGATAGATAGAGAAATTAAAATTGACAAATGTGAGTGGTGGTAGTCAGTCAACTGGTAGTAATGATAAACCTTCTACTTATAAGGTCAAGCTACCAGCTTTCAATTCGTCCAGTGACGATATAACATTCTGGCTAGATAGATGTGAACGTGCTTGCCGAACTCATAATGTGGATAAAGCACAATATGCTAATCAGTTATCAGAGAATTTAAGAGGTGATTCTCTGACCAGGTTATGTTTGGTTGAAGAGGCTGACAAAGATAATTATGAGGTTATTAGGGCAGCCTTGATAAAAAAATATCAACTATCAGAAGAAGGTTATCGTAGATTGTTTAAGACAATGGTGCCTGAGGCAGGTGTGGAGTTCTCAGAATTCATTGCAAAGGCATGTCTTACATTTACAAGATGGATTGAGCTATCCAAAACAGAGAAAACATATGAAGCACTTATGGATTTGTTGCTCAGAGATAAGATTATGTCATGTGTGAATAAACCATTCCTTGAATTTATACATGAGCGTAAACCAAAAAACACTAAAAGAAATGGAAGAATAGTGTTCCCAATATGTCACTGCACACCCTGACGTGACTTTTGGCAACACTAAGATTAAGGAGAGTATGCCAGTTGCTTCAGCAACACCATACAATCCCAATTATTCACACAGATTTCAGGGACCTCAAAACAGATTTGATAAAAAAGGTAACCATAATAGTTATCAAAACCAAGGTAACCAAGCATTTCAGGGTTCTTCTTCAAAGAACTGGAGACGAGCCGACAGCCTCGATTCAGGGGTGGTCACAATTATAGAAATTTCCGCAAAGGAAGTCATTATAGAAATTATCCAAGTTTTCCGTCATGGAGACAACAAGATCATAATTACAGAGATACTCATTATAATGAATATGATAATGGTAACCATGAGAACTATGACTCAAACCCAAATAGGGGTTACAATAGAGGTAACAATACTAATTACAGAGGCAATGATAATCGAGGTAGAGCACAATACAAAAGACATAAATCTCATTTCCAGGCAAACTCTGCACAGCAAGAGTCCCATGAAGCCTATAAACAGAATAAAGATAATGATGACTCTAATAATATGGCATGTGCCGCTTTTGACTTTGGGAGAGCATCTCAGTGCCCCCAATGCAAAACATTATTTGAACCAACTACGGTTTCCACTTTAATTTGCGGCCATCCTCTTCCCGCTCTTCCTGCGTCAATCGCGCATGATGGAAGAGGTTCTCTTGTCTTACACAAAGGTTTAGTAAATGACAATCCAGTCTCAGTTCTTTTTAATTCTGGATGCACCACCATTGGTGTTAGGCAGTCACTCGTAGATCCTTCTCGTGCTACAGGAAAAGTAGTCAAATGTGTAACATTTGGCGGCACCATAGAGAAATACTCTACTGCTATCATTAAGATTGCTAATCCTTTCTTTACAGGAGATGTCCACGCATGTCTTTTGCCGAATCCGATCGCTGATCTTATCATCGGTCACATTCACGGAGTCAAAGAATGCACTCCGCAACAAATTTCCGTTTGGGAAAATCAAAATTTGCAAACTGCTAATGCAGTAGTCACAAGGGCTCAAGCTCTTAATATGCCTCAAACTTCATCTATTGAAGATAATGAAGTGCATAACCAAGATGATCCCTTAGTAATCTCTCGTGACTCATTTATAAAACAGCAAAAAGATGATCCCACTCTAAATAAATTCTTCACTCTTGCAACGAAAGGTTATCCGAATAAAGACACAAATCGTAAATCTTGGATTACAATGAAGAATGGCGTACTTGTACGTATGGCACAAGACTCCGCTAAGTCCATGCATTCTCAGATTCTTGTACCCAAGAATATGAGAGTTAGAATTTTGCAGCACGCTCACGACTCTCAGTGTGCTGGACACATGGGTTTTTCCCGTACAAAGTCAAGAGTTCTTGCGGCTTTCTTTTGGCCATTTGTAAACAAGGACATACGGATTTATTGTCAATCTTGTAAAGTATGTCAAGAGGTCAAATCCAAAGGTCCTCGTCATGCTGCGCCAATTCAGGCTGCAGACATTCTTATTCGGCCGTTTCAGAAAATGGCAATAGACATTATTGGTCCGTTTAAGATCAAGTCTGCCAGAGGACATCAGTTCATCTTGACATGTGTTGATATGTGCACACGTTGGCCAGAGGCTATTCCTCTGAAGAGCATTACTACTGCTGATATTGCAGATGCTCTTTGGCTTATATTTTCTCGTCTGGGATTTCCCGGAGAAATATTATCAGACCATGGCACTCAACTAATATCGGATACCATGTCTCAAGTAATGTCTACTCTGCAGATACAAAGATCTTTGAGTAGTATCTATCACCCAATGTCTAATGGGATGTCGAACGCCTAAATAGAACACTCAAAAACTTACTAGGGAAAATAACTGAGGATCATCCTCAAGATTGGGACAGGGTTTTACCTGCGGCCCTCTTTGCTTACAGAGAGGTCCCCAATGAACATACAGGATTTTCTCCCTTTGAACTTGTCTTTGGCGCGCGACCGCGCGGCCCTATGTCTTTGCTTTGTGATCTCATAACAGCTGATAATATTGACGATGACACAAAATCATCTTACGAATATGTCATCGCGCTGAGACAAAAGATTATCGAAGCATGCAAATTAGCAACTTCTTCTTCTGAATTTGCTAAACAGAAGGCAAGGCAATTTGCTAATAAGAAAAGAACCTTACGACAACTTTGTCCTGGTGACAAAGCATTTGTTTTGCTACCTTGTAGGGAAAACAGACTCCTTATTTCTTGGAAAGGTCCGTACGATATAATATCAAAAATTTCAGATGTTGACTATATTGTCGATATTGACGGGAAGCATAAAACCTTCCACATCAACATGCTTACGGAATTCCATGAACGTCCGGATTATTTACAGCCTATTTTCCAGGCAACGGACGATTCACCAGTCCAACATGGTCATTACTCATCACTGTCCGTAATACAGGATGAGGAAACAAGTTTTTCGGATGTTAATCTTCCGCTTCCAATGATCCCACTACATTCTAGTGAATCATGGACAAATGTTACTGTCTCTCCTGATTTGTCTGTAGGAGAACAGCGTCAAGTTTCGGCTATGTTACAAACATTTCAGGATGTCCTTACTGACATCCCTGGACAAACTCATGTCAGTGAACATGACATTATTCTAACTGACCATAATCCTATTATGGTCAGACCTTATCCTATCCCTATACATTTTCAAGCACAGGTTGAAAAGGAGTTGGATGAGATGATAGATTTAAAAATAATTGAACCATCCACTTCTGCATATTCTTCGCCGATGGTTATTGTACGAAAAAAAGACAATAACATACGTATTTGCGTTGACTATCGCAAATTGAATCAAGTTACGAAGTTCGATGCTGAACCTATGCCTTTACTAGAAGAACTACTTACTAGGCTTTCCAAATCTCATTTTTTCACTAAACTTGATTTGTCTAAAGGATATTGGCAAGTTCCGTTATCCGAACGTGCCAAACCTCTTACTGCTTTTTCTACACCCAGGGGTTTGTTCCAATGGAATTTTATGCCTTTCGGCCTTACGAACGCCCCAGCTACATTCGTACGCATGATGCGTCGAATCCTACCTTATCGGTCAGATGTCATTGCATACCTAGACGACATCTGTCTTTTCAGCGATACTTGGGAAGATCATTATTCGGGGTTATATGAATTGCTGTCTACTTTACGCGAGCATAATCTGACAGCGAAACCATCTAAAGCTTGCATTGGTTTTAGCGAAATTTCTTTCCTGGGCCACCGAGTTGGTCATGGTTTCCTAAAGACAGAGGACCATAATACCACTAAGATACTTAACATCTCTATCCCTAAGACTAAAAAGCAAGTGTGAAGTCTCTTAGGTCTCATTCAATTTTATGGACGATTCATTCCGAATCTATCCTCTATCATGGCACCTCTTTCTACACTACTAAAGAAAGGGTCGCCTAATATAGTGCATTGGTCTCAGGAATGCCAATCTTCGCTGGATAAGATCAAAACTATGTTTTCAACTCCACATATCTTGATGTTACCTACTACAGATAAGACATTTGTTCTTCGTAGTGAGGCTTCATCCACTGGGATCGGAGCGGCACTAATGCAAGAGTACTCCGATGCTCTGCATCCTGTAATGTATATCTCCAGAAAACTTAATGCTGCAGAGAGGAATTACTCGGTGTTAGACCGTGAGTTATTGGCGATGGTTTGGTCAATTCTCAAACTTCAAAGATTCCTTCTTGGTACGCATTTCATAGTGGAAACTGACCAGAAAGCTCTTACGGCTATTCAAAGTAAGAACTTGAAGAGCTCGAGATCAACTCGATACGCCATTGCTCTTCAACCTTTTCATTTTTCGGTGCGAGCTATCCGTGGCTCAGAAAATGTGATGGCAGACATTTTGTCTAGATGCCCACATGATTCCACCTAACTGTTAAATCTTGGACTTCTTAGTGTGTCTAACTTTACAACAGTTCTTGTGTATATCAAAATATGCACACATTTGTAATATATGATGGTGATTGTATAAACAATTAGCGGTTCATCAATGTATATTTACCGCTGGGCCTTTGGTGATTCTTCCTTGTTAATATGAATTTATGGTACTTAATATAAAATTATTGAATGGAATTACTGTATACATTGTGTAATTGCCAGAATTGTAGTATTTGTTGGTGGCACCTCCCTGGAAATAGTTATACTTAGAGAAATGCTTTCTCTGAGATGTTGAGATATATTCTCACAAGTTTACCTTAATTTGTCATTATAAATGACTGTTATTTGTCATCTGCGCATTATTCATGCGTTGTGAGCCTATTGCATGTTGCTCTTAGATGAAAAAAAAAAAATTTCATTTTTTTTCCCGGGGGTTGCGGTAGTCTGTTACCAACAGATTACTGATCATAATGTATGTAGTTATTATAATATTTATTTGTCTGAAAAAAAGTATTTATTTTGAGAATCAAAATGCTTTCTTAAGTCTAAGCTATATCACTCATGTTTTAATTGATACTTTTGTTATATGGGTTATCTCTCCTGTATGTCGAACTTGGCGTATGAATCTAGATGTCGTTGATCTGTTCCGTGTTGAGCCAGAAACAGATTGTTCTTGTTTAGGTTTATGCAGGAATGTTTATGATACGAGTCTATGTTTATTCCTTGTCTATTCAAGGCGATTTAGTCTTTGGTCTTTATATCTTTTCATGTCTAGGTCGGACTATATTCTTTAAGCTGAACACTTTGGTGAAGGGTTGTGGTTTCTGCGCATGCGTCGTCTGAGAGGAAAAGACGAAGGTGTGTGTCATGTCGTCCTGATGAATGGTGCAGCGGACTGAAGTCCGTAGATCTCTGTGTTAATTGGGGAACGAGATAGTCTCTTTAGACATATCCTGTATTATTCACCCCAGTGTTTATTCTTACTGCCAAGGAATGGCAGAATCATATTCTAGTGTATTTCTGATACCAAGGTAAAGACGCATTTCTTATGAACTTTTCCTGAGTCATTGTATTCGATGGGCAATCGTACGGTTGTACGTTAGATGAATATTAACCAGATGAAGATGACATTCATACCTAGCAGCACCATATTATGTGATGAAGTCAATAGTATCAATGGTAGAATCTACAAAGCAATGAGGACATTTAATGAATGATCAGCTTTGATTGCGCTTCATAGTTTGTATTCTGGGTGAGCGACAGCTCACTGCTGAAGAAGCCATTTTGGAATCCTTCTTTTGTCGATCATCTATCAGAGAACAAGGACCCCCTTTATTATCAGGTGATAATCAAGAGATTACTACTGTGAAAGAGTACCCACTACTTGTGGTTTGACATTGTTACCAGAGATATTTGTTAAACTTGGCCTAAAGGAATCTTCGCTAGAAGAGGTTCGGTCTAGGAACCATTATTAAACATTATGTATTCACTGACGTGATATGTCAGTAAGGCTTGAGAATATATATGCACTGGAACTCTGAGTGCTGGTCTATTGACATTGCATTGTACCTTTATTCAACATGAATGCCCATATAATTTTGTAGACCATTGATCAACTGTGTGATGATTTGTGCCAACCTGTCTACAGTAACTGTACCTGTGCCGTCAGAGTGTGTGTCACAATAAAATAACGATAAAACGTAAACAGTAGTCCACGTCACTGACTTCCAGCCACGTGTGAGTGAGAATGTTATTTTGTCAACTCTACAGAACATTTCCATCATTCGCGAACCTTTGTATTCTCACTCCAAGTCTATACACACCACTGCGTAGGTCGAGTTGACCGTTGTTTGTCTTCATTGTTTGACAAATCTTACATCTGTTATCAACGTGATCGCCAGTTTAATGTTCTACAGTCGCTCAACACAAAATTTGTGGGCGCCCTATCTGGGTTAGCCTCTACACATTAATAAGAATATTAATAAATCATTTCTCGAATATTAATAAATCATTTCTCTTACCGCAATCAATGAAATATGTTACACAATACACAAGATGACTAGCAGAATAATGGCACAAGTTAAACTGCCGTTGTCCAGAAGGCAAAACATTCAGGCAAGCTCCCCTTCTGATCTCATCTTAGCACTGCGGCTATAAAATTTCAAATGGCGTTCTAGCCTTGTATTCTTTTCCTATTATCAATCGTACTAGCCAATGGAACAACGCGTCCAAAATGTGACTCTTTTTTGAAAAACCCCAAACATTTTTGGGCGTCTATCATTGCGTTGGCCAGTCCGATTTTATCTTACTGTGTAGAAATATGTTTCGCTTTGGCTGGCAAATCTTCAGTTTTACCTCCCCTTTCCTAACTAGCCTCACCCAATCAAATCAAGTCAAACGGATTTGACTTTTTGGGCGAAGATTTTCAAAACTGAGCAAGGTTATCAGTGAGTCTGTCGGTCCGTCTAAATTTTTATTTCTACCATATATCTGTTATTACTTGGGCGATTTTAATTATTTAAAGTGATTATTGATCAGACTACTGTCATCTATCCTTCTAGATAGGTATTACTTTCTTCTTTATCTTCGTTTTCATCTTTGTACTTTTCCTTTTTATTATGGGACTCTTTTCACTAAGATACCATATTAAAGAAATAATTGTTCAAAATCCAGATAAGTTACTATATGATGTTATTTTAAACAATATTGCTCTACTGTCAAAGCATCTCTTTTATTTACTCTCTTTCGTTTTATGAAGAAATAAATATTCTTAGTTTTCCTTTCCTACCCCTTTTCTCTCATTGCACAAATTTGGTCTTTAAGTTTCAGTATCGCTAGGCTAGATTTTTTCCTTTTCAAATCCCCCCTGTCCCTTCTCTTCTGTTCTCAAGACGAGGTAAAAAAATTTTTGGTTCGTCGCCAACTGTCTAACGTTGTAGAGAAAAAGTGGGGTTTTGCAGGCGGGACTTGCCCGCTCGCTAACAAATGATTCAAATGCTTTATTTTACATCTTGGCGATAGGGGAAAATAAATGTGCCCTAACAACGGTCGCTAAGGCTATTTCTATTAATAGACCCTAAGAATGCGTTAGTTAGTTTTTATTCTGTGACCCTTGATAATTTTCAAACTAGCGCGAATCGCTGGCGATACGTGATGGCTTTGGCAAATTTCAAATATTGTGTCCAAATCTTTGCTGCAGTTTGCCCCTGTTCTGGAAAATGTTCAAGTAGTGGGGGGCTTTAGGGTGAAAATTGTTATGTTTAATTCTTAGCGGCAGTTGACCCCTGTTCTGGAAAATGTCCAAGTATAATAGTAGTAGTATTTATAGGCGGTTATTAGATTCAGGATTTGAGTGGGGGGGGGGGGGGGGGGGGGGGGGGTCAAACTGAGTGACTTTATCACAGAATCGCGTGAGTCATCTTGGCTTTGTTGTAGAGGAGACGTTTTTTTAGGGACAGTGTTTTGGGTTCTTTTCGTGTCCTTGCGTGTAGTATCGTTCGATTATCGGTAATCAGACGTTCTGCTCTCGTATGCAGGGAGTGCAGTCTCTTTGAGATGGAAGCAGGGCAACCATCCCATAGTGTAGAGCAGTAATCTAGATGTGTCTGTATATGTGAGGTGTAGAACAATAGTCTAGTGTCTGCGTCTAAGAAGTGTTTTATTTTGGCCAGCTGGTATGTCTTTTGAGCTAAGTGTTTCGTTAAATTCCGTACGTAGGTAGGTAGGTAGGTAGGTAGGTAGGTAGGTAGGTATGTAGATAGATAGATAGATAGATAGATAGATAGATAGATAGATAGATAGATAGATAGATAGATAGATAGATAGATAGATAGATAGATAGATAGATAGATAGATAGATAGATAGATAGATAGATAGATAGATAGATAGATAGATAGATAGATAGATAGATAGATAGATAGATAACACTCAGTACACGATATACTCGTAATTATTGTCAGCCGCCGGTGTCTCTTCTCTTCTCCCAAATTTAGTTATCTCGTGAGCCCCTTAAATTGTGGTTATTATCTTTAGAGACATCAAAGCCCACAAGGGCAGTCTATGTAACCGCCATGCACCCATGAACAGGGCTTATTGTCATAAACTAGGGCTTATTGTCATAAACCAACTGTGCTGCAGCTTTTAATTGCCCTAGTTATGAGCAAAGAGGATTGGCTGAGTACTCTTGTTGGAGATAAATAGGCCTGCACATTCCCAATATGCCTCAATAGGCGTGTAACGGGATCCTTTACCTTTTTACCTTTACATTCTCTGTTATGTTTTTCAAAGTTTCTATTATTATTGACAAAACATGTTTTGTTTTTCATGTTTCGTGTAATTGCGGTAATATCCTCTTTTGTTTTATCAACAATCATGAGTTTTTTTTATTTGTTTGATTTAGTTTTATGTGACTATCTATCTACTGAAATTAATACCTACCTACCTACCTACCTAACTACTGGGGGTGGGTTGGGTTAGGTTTGTGTGTTTGTTTTATTGATTACAATTTTGTTTAATATTTTTTTTGAAAATTTATATTATAGTTTGTATAAGTTTAAATATCTATATTTTTTCCCCATTAACGGGGTAAATGGGTATATGACTTGATGATTAGAGATGAATTTTAGTTGTTTGTTAGGTTTTTTTTATGTTAGGGTTTGATTTAAGTTTATAGAGAGAAGACTAGGTAGATGTTTGGGTTGTCGGAGGTGTTGGGTAGTTTTAGTATGTTTTGGGGGAGGGCGGAGTTGACTCGGTAGAAAAAAAAATTTATTTTTTGAGTGATTTTATATGTGTTGGTATAATTGTTTTGGTGGTTTGATCTGATTTTTTCGGATCTTGCATTCTTAATAGATTTTGTAAGATTTTAGCCCCAGAGGATAAAGCCATTATTTCAGTGGGCCAATTTCCTATTGTTTTTCTTGTTTTTTTTTTTTTTTTTTTAGAGGCAGGATTAATTTATGTTTCTTGATCCCATTAGAGATTCCCCGGTAAGGTTTTTTATGTGTTTAAAGAAGTTTCAAGCCCACAAAGGCATTAATGCTAACGCATCTCATGCCTTGTTTTTGAAGCCCATGGGGTGATTGTTATTTGATTATTTTATTTGTTTATTTATTTTTTATTTTGACCTCTTGTTGCAGCCGTTTTAATTGCCCTAGGCGAGTCGCATTTTTTTTTGTTAGTTTTGTTTTGGTTAGGGAAATGATTTTTTATGTTATTATTAATATTAGGTAAGGTTAGGGTTTTAAGAGGGTTTATGGGGGGTAACGGTAGTCGTGTTTTTATTTACGGTTCAAATATTAATGGGTTGCATTTTTGGGAACAAACCGCCCTTTTTGAATTGAAAAAAAAACATGTTTTAAAGGTTTTACAGTCTTCGTATGAGCAGGGGTATTCTACCTTTTGTTTCATCAACAAGTATGGTGATACTTCCTTAAACGTGACTGGCAGTAAAACCATGTTGCGGTCAATTTGGACAATCTCTCATGCATTAAAGTAGCTACTTTTTTACTTTGAACCATTGAAAACGGGGTAATTCTTCTTGCTGAGCTGAATTTACCAGTTTGTTTCCATGTTCACTTTATGTTCGCTCTTCATGAAACGTTGGTAAAACCAGAGCTGTGGTGTCGGAGTCGGTAGTTTTTAGCGGAGTCAGACTCGGTAAAAAATTTCCGGACTCCGACCGAATTTTATGCCGTATATTCTTCTTCTTCTTCTTCTTCTTTGATCCGTAGCCCCAGACTGACAAAGCAGTCAGTGGCCATCACACCTAGTGGCGTTCTGTAGGGCAGCAAAAAACTGTCCCCATTTTGCTCGGTCGGTGGCTATCCTTCGTGCGGTTCCCCAACTTTGGTTCATGCTTTGCATCTCAGCCTCCACTGTTCTCCGCCAGGTTGTCTTTAATCTGCCTCTCTGTCGCCGTTCTTCTAGGGTCCATAGCATAGCAGTTCTGGTGATGGTGTCAGGGACCCTTCTGAGGACAAGGCCAACCCAGTCCCAGCGTCTGCCCGCATTGAGGGTGTGCATGCCTTTTTGATTGCACCGTGTAAGTAGTTCCTGGTTGGAGATGGTATTCGGCCAAAAATTCGAAGAATGTTCCTTAAGCCGTGTGGAAGGAGGTTATGCCATGTGGCTAGTAAAAAACTGCAGTCGGGGGTCGGAGTCGGCAGTTGGACATCTAAAATTTCAGGAGTTGGAGTCGGACAATTTGTTGGGCCACTCCACAACCCTGGGAAAAACTGTAACAGTCTACGCCTTGCTCTACCGCAGGGTTTCTTAATCTGAGTCCCCGGACTCCTTGGCCGTCCATGAATGGATTCTAGAGGTTCATAAAGATAACCTAAAATTTAAAATGTAATTTTTTTTTTTAAATTATGCTGTTATGTACAATTTTTTTTTCTTCAAAGAAGGAGTCCATGGCCTTTATCGAATACTTCAAAGGGTCGTTAGCCTTCATGGGGGGACAATCAAAGGGCCATGGCTTCCTTCATAACTTTCGGATAATCAAAAAGGTCCATGGCCTTCATCGGATAATCAAAAAGTGGAGAAAAATGTCCATCGGTTCATCCGTATAATCAAAAAAGGTCATGGCCTTCATCCCTTAATCAAAAAGGTCCATGGCCTTCATTGGATAATCAAAAGGTCCATGGCCTTCAATCGGATAATCAAAAGGTCCATGGCCTTCATCGGATATCAAATCAAAAAGGTCCACAATGATGACCTTCATCGGACAATCAAAGGGGCCATGGCCTTCATCGGATAATCAAAAAGGTCCATGGCCTTCATCGGATAATCAAAAAGGTCCATGGCCTTCATCGGATAATCAAAAGGGTCCATGGCCTTCATCGGATAATCAAAAAGATCCATGACCTTCATCGGATAATCAAAAAGGTCCATGGCCTTCATAGGATAATCAAAAAGGTCCATGGCCTTCATCGGATAATCAAAAGGGTCCATGGCCTTCATCGGATAATCAAAAAGGTCCATGGCCTTCATCGGATAATCAAAAAAGTCCATGGCCTTCATCGGATAATCAAAAAGGTCCATGACCTTCATCGGATAATCAAAAAGGTCCATGGCCTTCATCGGATAATCAAAAGGGTCCATGGCCTTCATCGGATAATCAAAAAGGTCCATGGCCTTCATCGGCTAATCAAAAGGGTCCATGGGTTTCATAGGACAATAAATGGGGTCAATGTATCTTTGGTACGTATTAGTGTTTCCTGATACTTTTTATTTTAAAAAAAAAATGGGGATATTTAACCACAACGGTGCTAAATGTTTCAAAATTGTTTGTATATTATTTATAAAAGTGATATTTTAAAGTCTTAAAAGATTACAAAACGAACTAAGATTAAGTGTTTATTTTTTTTTAATTTTCTTTCCACAGGCACCCTCCCGCAAGCGCTAGGCGAACATCTCCCTCCACTGCTCCCGGTCTACATTTCTGTTTATCACCTCCTGGCTTAACCGTCTTCCATGCTATGTTGTTTGTTAATAAGCCAGAAATTAAATGCACCAAGAAAGGAAGCTATAATGGAAAGTTTCAGCTATCTACGATGAGTGGGAAATAAAGATTCTGAGCTTCAAAGATTTGAAACGCGATAAATTTACATAGCTCGGGAGATCTTAAAAATAAATATAACGTCAGCATACATTTGATCAAGATACAGGAGAGATCTTTTTAAATGGCATGCGTAGTAGAGAATTATGTTAGCTTTAAAAAAAAAAGTGGATTCGAACATAAACTCACATTTTCTCTTTGTCAAGATGAATAACTTAATGGCTTGACACGGCCGTATGATCTCCAGGCGTACACGGTTTTCCGGTAACCAAAGCCAGACAGAACTTGTTGACTGTCACAGTTGTAGTGATTTGTTGTCAACGTTTGTTTCTTTAAAACTATATAGGTTTTCTAATGTCATAGAACATGGCCATTAGGTCAGGACACACCAGACACAGCTTTCAAAGTTATTATTTGGCACCAATTTTAATCTGCCAGTTTTCATGACGCGGTAAACGCATTTCGAGTGTAAAATACCTTTAATTCTTCGTTTCATCGTTGAGGAATAAAGAGAGAGCAAGGATTCGTAAAATGTACTGCGTGATTTATCAATAAATGGGGGGTTTACAGAAAGCCAAGAATTGCCGGCCGGATCATCAAGACAAGTTGCTGGTCAAAAAGGTTGCGAACGATATTAACAGGTTTGGTATTATCGTCATATCCCTTGTAAATTCCTAACGGAGCATGGAAGCACAACTGTGCTTGGTTTCCCGTATTTATAGAAAGATCGCATTAATGGCGTGTATGTGCTCGTGCAGGGATGGTTTATGTGTAGCAATGTATTTTACATGAATCAGGTTGCCATCCTCATGCACAACCTTAGATTAGTCAGCTTTTACGACAATGCTTGAGGGAGCAGTTTGGTCTATTCTGTCCTCCAAGAACCCGTTGGGACTCTTCAGACAAATAGTACCCGTTGGACAAATATACTGGGGCGTTTTGGTATTGTACTATGTGGTTTAAAAAAATATGGGCTGACTAAATGGATTAAGCAAAAATTTTCGTTCTATCAATTGTCCATTAATATAATATTTTAATCATTCCCATTTTTCAATTTCTATGTCATCATCAATACACTTTAGTTTCCCAAGGAGCATAGGCCTTCAACAAACACATGCCAAGTCCTCTTGTCACGTGCCATCAACTCAAGTTTTTTTTTCCACGCTTTCTTCGTCATTTTCACTTCTGTCTTCAGTGGCATCAAAGATCTCATCGTATTGGGTGAGTGAGGGTTTTTACTGTTTTTTGGTCTACCTCTACCATTCTTCCCTGGGGATTCCTGAACAAGGACTGCCTTGTAATGCTATCACCAGGTTTCCTCAATGTGTGTCCTATCCATCGTCAGCGTAATCTTCTCATCTCTTCTTCAACTGGCACTTGTCTGGTTCTTGTCATCAGTTCCACATTGATAACCTTGTCATACCACTTCAATCCATCTATTCTACACAAGCACCCATTTATGAAATTGTGTAACTTTTTGGTCATTGTTTTTGATGTTCTCCATGTTTCAGAGCCATACAATAGGACTGACTTGACATCTGAGTTGAAGATAATTTCCATGTCACATTTCACTAATTACTGTTTTTTTCATTTTCAATATTTGCATTTAAATCCCTTTCTTTGTAAGTGTTAATATTTCAAGTTTTGACCAGAATTAACCCAGCTGATTTAATATAGTAACAAAAACAGGTGGAAATGACTGGATTAAAGTTAAGGTATTAAATTATGGAAAATTATGACCTATGAATAAAGACTATGATTCCATGATTTTCTTTTCGCTCCCACTGGAGCATGAACGACATACTTGAGGGAGCAGGTGTAACTCTCTGTCTTTCTCTCTGGGAACTACACGGCAAATTTCCAAATTACATTAATTAATTCCCGGTTTTCAACACTCTTCTTCTTCCTCCTCTTCTTCTTCTTTTTTTTCTTCTTCTTCTTCTTTTTTTTCTTCTTCTTTATTTTTTCTTCTTCTTCTTCTTCTTCTTCTTCTTCTTCTTCTTCTTCTTCTTCTTCTTCTTCTTCTTCCACTTCTTCTTCTTCCACTTCTTCTTACTCTTCTTCTTCTTCTTCTTCTTCTTCTTCTTCTTCTTCTTCTTCTTCTTCTTCTTCTTCTTCTTCTTCTTCTTCTTCTTCTTCTTCTTCTTCTTCTTCTTCTTCTTCTTCTTCTTCTTCGCCTTCTTCTTCTTCTTCTTCTTCTTCTTCTTCTTCTTCTTCTTCTTCTTCTTCTTCTTCTTCTTCTTCTTCTTCTTCTTCTTCTTCTTCTTCTTCTTCTTCTTCTTCTTCTTCCTTCTTTTCTTCGTCTCTTCACTTCTTCTCCTTCTCTCCCTCTTCTTCTTCTTCTTCTTCTTCTTCTTCTTCTTCTTCTTCTTCTTCTTCTTCTTCTTCTTCTTCTTCTTCTCTCTCCTTCCCTTCTATCTTCTCTTCCTTCTTCTCTTTCTCCCTTCTTCTTTCTTTTCCTTCTTCCTCCTTTTCTTTCTTCTTCTTTTTCTTCTTCTTCTTCTTCTTCTTCTTCTTCTTCTTCTTCTTCTTCTTCTTCTTCTTCTTCTTCTTCTTCTTCTTCTTCTTCTTCTTCTTCTTCTTCTTCTTCTTCTTCTTCTTCTTCTTCTTCTTCTTCTTCTTCTTCTTCTTCTTCTTCTTCTTCTTCTTCTTCTTCTTCTTCTTCTTCTTCTTCTTCTTCTTCTTCTTCTTCTTCTTCTTCTTCTTCTTCTTCTTCTTCTTCTTCTTCTTCCACTTCTTCTTCTTCCACTTCTTCTTCTTCTTCTTCTTCCACTTCTTCTTCTTCTTCTTCTTCTTCTTCTTCTTCTTCTTCTTCTTCTTCTTCTTCTTCTTCTTCTTCTTCTTCTTCTTCCACTTCTTCTTCTTCTTCTTCTTCTTCTTCTTCTTCTTCTTCTTCTTTTTTTTCTTCTTCTTTATTTTTTTTCTTCTTCTTCTTCTTCTTTTCTTCTTCTTCTTCTTCTTCTTCTTCTTCTTCTTCTTCTTCTTCTTCTTCTTCTTCTTCTTCTTCTTCTTCTTCTTCTTCCACTTCTTCTTCTTCTTCTTCTTCCACTTCTTCTTCTTCCACTTCTTCTTCTTACTCTTCTTCTTCTTCTGCTTCTTCTTCTTCTGCTTCTTCTTCTTCTTCCTCATCCTCTTCTTCTTCTTCTTCCACTTCTTCTTCTTCTTCCTCCTCCTCTTTTTCTTCCACTTCTTCTTCTTACTCTTCTTCTTATCCTTCCTCTTCTTCTTCTCCCTCTTCTTCTTCTTCTTCTTCTTCCTATTCTTCTTTTTCCACTCCTTCTTCCACTTCTTCTTCTTCCTCTCCTCTTCTTCTTCTTCCTCTTCTTCTTCTTCTTTTTCTTCTTCCTCTTCTTCTTCTTCTTCTTCTTCTTCTTCTTCTTCTTCTTCTTCTTCTTCTTCTTCTTCTTCTTCTTCTTCTTCTTCTTCCTATTCTTCTTTTTCCACTCCTTCTTCCACTTCTTCTTCTTCCTCTCCTCTTCTTCTTCTTCTTCTTCCTCTTCTTCTTCTTCTTTTTCTTCTTCCTCTTCTTCTTCTTCTTCTTCTTCTTCTTCTTCTTCTTCTTCTTCTTCTTCTTCTTCTTCTTCTTTTTCCACTCCTTCTTCCACTTCTTCTTCTTCCTCTCCTCTTCTTCTTCTTCTTCTTCCTCTTCTTCTTCTTCTTTTTCTTCTTCCTCTTCTTCTTCTTCCTCTTCTTCTTCTTCTTCTTCTTCTTCTTCTTTTCTTCTTCTTCTTCCTCTCCTCTTCTTCTTCTTCTTCTTCCTCTTCTTCTTCTTCTTTTTCTTCTTCCTCTTCTTCTTCTTCTTTATCTTCTTCTTCCTCTTCTTCTTCTTTTTCTTCTTCTTCTTCTTCTTCTGCTTCTTCTTCGTTCACTTTCAGACATCGACTTGAATATGTTCAAAGAAAGCCGCGGTGAGCCTGAGGCTGATGGTATCTCCTCAAAGTTTTTCCTGGTATGGTACTATTGACGGCCATATACGCTTTCTCTGTTCGTCATATGTTGAGCACCTTTGAAGTAAATGTTCGGCTGTCATTTTATACTGCGCTGGATTATTCATTAGGCACACTAGACCTAGGGCCCAGGCTTACAGGGGCCCCCGCGAAAAAAAAAGCAACGGAGTCATCACGCACAGAGCTATACAGCAACGGCACGTGCACGACAGTTAGCTCGTGCGTGCAGGGTAATAGTACCTGTACAACAGTTAGTTTATTAGTTACTTCCACCTCCACTTTTTTCCTTTTTTTATTATATTTTTTCTTTATAGGGGTCCCACTACTTTTAAGCAAAATCAAGGGCTGCATCGAACACTTATTTTTTTTTTAAAACTTACATATTATTATATATTAATAAAAAACATTTATCTGAAATCCAATAGTTTTGTTGTTGTTGTTGTTGTTGTTGTTGTACTTTTACCTTTTAGAAGATTGGAGAGGAGCCCCAAAATATCTTAATAGCCAAGGCCCTCCGGAGTTCTTAATCCGTCCCTGATTTTATCGGTTGGACACTCATCAGTGGGTACGATCTTTCAACATTCAATTTCCAAATCACATTTGACTAAATCCGATGTCTCCATTAGCAATTTAAATCTTTACGTTATAGTTTAACTTGGAGCTTTTAACCCATTAATCCATGGCAGGGGACATAATTATGCTGTGCTGTTTCTGTTGCACGTCCTGATCACGGCTTGGTTTGTTTTTAAGGACTATCTTCACTGCATACGGACTATTCCATCAGTGCTCTGATCTCCTTCTTAGATCACACAAGGAGAATCTCAGTACAGTGCACGAACTCCGTAGCACCGGCGAGAATCCCAGTGTGTGTATATAGGAATCACGCATTCCATAAATATTTTTGTGGTGGGTAGCTTTCTACTTTTTAAAATTTTGCCAGGGCAGTGGCCTTATGGCCTACTCTTTGCGATTTCCAACTGCCGTGGGATTTTTAACGTGCGCAACTTGCACACGGAACCTCCTATTTTTTCTCCCTTGTCAGAGAAGACTAGGCGTCCGATCTCACTACCCAGGAGAGGATTGGGGGGAGTATGACATCCTTAGGACCACTGGTTCTGAAAAAACAATTTCAAAAATTTCCCCTGATAACGTCACCAATGTTCATGTGGTTTTTTTTTACATTCTTTTCCATTTAAACTTTATTACATTTTTAAAGTCGAACTTATCATGACTTTTGTGGTCAATGCACTACGAAAAAATTGAAAAGACTGCATGTTCTTTTAATGTGAGTTCAATTTATGCGCTGGTTTTTTTTTCTATTGTTCATGTCAGGATGTTTCACGCAGAGAATTAATAATATTGAGATTTTGTTTTGTTCCTTTTTTTCAACTGTGCTCTCAGTTTTCTCTCCACTCGCTGGTCTTTAAATCGCTCCCTTTTCATCGACCCATCTACATCTGCTTATATTCTGACTGTCCAGGTCCGTACAGTTTTGTTACCACCATCTCAGTACTCTCCCATTATTACTTTCTGCCTGCCACATTTATCTTGTAAGACCAGATTTGTGTGAATGTAAAGTACTGACTAGTCAAGGGAGTCCATGAATCCAGTATTTATGGGATGTGACTAAAATCTCTACAGTTTTAGTTTCTTCTATTTTTCACTTCCTAGTATTTATGGAGTACAACGCATCAATTGCAGTTGGTATCTTAGAAGGAATCTAGTTTCATATTATCTAATGTGCTTTTGCAGTTCTAGTTTATGCAGCATTTACTTGTACGTAGTAATTTTTTTTAAACCGCGTGCATAATCCTCATTTGTCGCGTTTTACCACATCATCATCATCATCATCAGCTGCCATCTCCACAACGAAGGTCCGCTATAATAGATCTCCAACGTCTTCTGCCTCTTGTCTTGATGGTGTAATCTGATAGACTCTTTCCTGTCCATCTCTTGGTGTTATCTTCCCACTTATAGCGCTGTCTTCCTCTTGCACGTTTGCTTTCAACTCTCCCGTCATGCTTGGTTTTTTAAAAATTGTTCATCCGCAGAATTAGTCTACATACATGGCAACATTGGGGTACTGGAAGATGAGACAGGTCTATATTTCGGAGCTGGCATTTGCTGATGATGTTGCCCTGATTGCTAAATCAGAGGCACATCTCCAATCCAACCTGCAAGTCTGGAAGGAAGAGCTGGAGAAGAGAGGGATGGTCATAAGCAGCTCTAAAACAAAATCCATAGTGATATCACGAGAAGAAAGAAAACATCAGATTAAGCTGGGAGAACAGGTCCTGGAGCAGGTCGACCACTTTAAATACCTCGGAGCTATTATAGACCGAAAGGGAGGCATCAAAGAAGAGTTGGCCACTCGAAAAGCAGCAGCTGGGAGACTTTTTCAGGCCATAAATCGAGGATTCCTCAGCAAGAGAGAGGTTGGTAAGAAAACGAAGATGGCTGTATACCGCTCCACCTATGTCCCAGTCTTGACATACGGATGCGAGTCATGGGCAATGACTACAACCCATAAAAGCCAGATCCAAACCTCAGAAATGAGGTATCTGAGGAAGGTGGTTGAAGAAACAAGAAGAGACATGGTACGCAACCAGACGATACGTCAAGGCCTTAAATCCTACCCCCTGCAGACCCAAGTAGAACAGTCCCAATTAAGATGGTTTGGCCATGTCTGCAGAATGGGAGAAGATCGGATACCACGACAAGCATGGGAAACAAAGAGCCAAGGATCCAGACCCCCGAGGACGACCCAGAGTCCGCTGGGAGGACAACATTAGACAATCTTTGAAGGATCGAGGACTAGAATGGAACCAGGCCAGGAGGAAGACAGCCGATAGGATAGTCTGGCGCTCTCTCTTCCAAACCTCTACACCTCACGGTAGAAGGGGAACGACTAAGTAAGTAAGTAAGTACATGGCAACATGTTTTGTAAAGATTTGGAACCGTTGAAGACAATTCTTCCATCCGATTGTAGAAACCCGATTACAAATTATCGAATTTATTTCAAATAATAACCGATCAATATCATTCCCAAATTTAAATAGTCTTCCTACAACAACTCTTTATCAATGGAAGTAAGAAAGAGAGTTCTTCGGTATTATATAAAACCAATCTTGACATAGGGAAGTGAATCATAGAAAATTGGTCACACTCCGGTCAACGCAACCATAAATTGTTACATGATACTGCTCTTGAGTTAGGGAAGGCAAATGCGGCTAGGAAGGGAACTGGTCATCCATCTCTGGAAGCTGGACATAGTACAGTGAAGTCTCTAACACTGACTACCCTACGGCAATATCTACAATGAGACTGTCTTGCCTATTTTTTTAGTATCCATAACCCGTCAGCTCCTCAAACACCATAACCCGTCAGCTCCTCAAACACCATAACCCGTCAGCTCCTCAAACACCATAACCCGTCAGCTCCTCAAACACCATAACCCGTCAGCTCCTCAAACACCATAACCCGCCAGCTCCTAAAACACCATAACCCGTCAGCTCCTCAAACACCGTAACCCGTCAGCTCCTCAAACACCATAACCCGTCAGCTCCTCAAACACCATAATCCGTCAGCTCCTCAAACACCATAACCCGTCAGCTCCTAAAACACCATAACCCGTCAGCTCCTCAAACACCATAACCCGTCAGCTCCTCAAACACCATATACCTTCAACAAATTCATGCTAATTTCTTCTGTCCTGTGCCGTCCACTCAAGGTCTTTCCAAAGTAAGACATCCATGACCTCTTCTCGTTTACCCCCACCAAGAAAAAGAGGAGATAATTAGCGTTCTAAACATTACCGTCATTACTGTTGTTCTCCACGCCCCTTTCCCCACCCTCCGTCTTTACCCTTCATCCCGTCCCACATCTCTTAAAAATCAATGCTGTGAGAAATTAATTAAAGATAGACCATATTCACCAGGTTTTAAATCAAGCTAGTTTCTTACCTCGATGTTATCGATTATGTGATACGTGAGACATGCCGGATAATGTAGTTGGACATGGACTAATGAAGCTCTACATTCCAATTTCTTGATGTGTGTGTGAGTGTGTTTTTTTTCCCTTGCGTTTATGGCAGAGCATGATGGGTACGTTTATTACCGTTCAACTTTTTTTTTTAATGTAAAAATTTTGTCTCGTTTTAACGAGGCGCGTCCTGTTCAACCCAGTCGGTTATATTAGGGCGCATGTCCAAATATAAAAGACCCTTAGGTCTAGTGAATATTATATCAACCGTTCAACTGAGAAATCTTTGCTATCAAACATTCATTCACTTTTCTTTTTGCTCCCTTTTGAGCACGGTGCTACTATTGTAGCTGACCCCCTTGTAGGAAGCCTATACTATAGCCTTTATGAGGGGGGGTGTCTTGCAGCGGTTGTATCTGTAGCATTTTGTTTACATTATGAGGTTGGCATCCCTATGCAGTACCATAACATTAGTCGCCTCTTACGACATGCATGAGGTAGATGTAAAGGTTAATGTAGTTGCATAGTAAATGTTGCCGTAGGAGAGAGAAACGTTAGAGATTTTACTATTCTAGGCTAGTTCTCATCTTTATGAGGTGGAGTGACCGGTTCCATTCCTCGGTGAGTTTGCTTACTCTAATTCAGTGTACACATTTACTACAGCTGTATAGAATGGAATGCGATACGACAGGGTTTCGAACCAGGCAACTTTTCCTCCAGCGAACATAAGTTCTATTCTTTCGATCGGAAGATTTTTAAACAAAATTAAAATTACCTGGAAGGTGAGTTTGTTGTAATGAACTCTGCCGCAAGTGATGCTTGTTTTCTTTTGGTAGTTTGTCCATAAATGTTTCTTTCAGGAAAAGAGACATAGTAAGTATGTGTGAAGGTGTGAGAGATTTGATGAATAAACAAACGAACCAACAAGCATCAAGATCGGCTACCACAACAAGTATGGGAAACTAAGAGCCAGGGATCCAGACCTCCAGGACGACCCAGACAGAGTTCGCTGGGAGGGCAACATTAGACAATCTCTGAACGACCGAGGACTAGAATGGAACCAGGCCAGGAGGAAGACAGCCGAGAGGATAGTATGGCGCTCTCTCTTTCAAACATGTACATCTCACGATAAAAGAGGAACGACTAAGTAAGTAAGTAACCAACAAACAAAGAATGTAACTCAAATGTTACCTCACTATCTCTTTACTCTTTGTCTGTCTCAGTTCACCTGTGTTGCCATGTCTGTCTATCTGTATTTGCCGTATCTCTGTCACTCCCGCTCACTCTTCACCGTGAATATTCCTACCAACTCGTGTATACTCCACGTTATTGCAAACCATAGGTGAACTGAGCTGTCAGGCTATCGGGCAATGCCCAAGAGCACAAAAATCAGTAAATGGCCCACTCTCCTCTAGCCTCCATTGAGCTTAATCAACTGTCAAGTATCGATCATTAATTTCCCGGGGGCCCAGATTAGTGGTAGTCCGCTCGTGTCTCAAACATAAGGGGCACTAGAGGCCATCAGTAATTTGATAAGTATTCCATCTATGGAAGTTATTGTGACAACAGGAAATATTGGCGGCAAAAAGAGGTAGGTGACGCCAAAGACAGAAGATGCTGGACAGTTTGGCATCATGGCATGGAGAGGTAAACAATAGAATTGATAAACAATATTGGAGACAGGAAGTTGTGGAGAGACTGGATCGCCACGCCACCAGGCTTAGTACTTGTAGAAAAGGAAGAAGATTCCATGTATGATCGAGTATGTGGGTTTTTTTTCTGAACTATCTGAAAAGAGTTAAGTACACATACATAAACATACAACATTCTGATATATTCCTTCTCTTAATTTTCACACCCTGCTGATTTCAAGCTCTCATAAAACCTGCACTTTCATAACATTTGCACTATCACTACATCTGCATTCTTATGATAATTATTATCCTATGATACCTGTTCTGTGCTGCCATCTGTCCATTTATGAAAGTTAACACCCCTTTCATGATATCAGCCGTATCCTAATATATCTTGCCACTGAACGTAAAAGACAAATAAGAAAAAGCCTCTACTTGAAGGTTGGCTAACATTGGCCGGCGTGATGCTGACCACATCCCCTCTAGTGTGTCGATGGTCAAGAAAATATGAGCCTAACATCATATTCAACAATATGCCTCAATGGTCGTATAACGGGATTCTTTACCTTTTTTGACTAACATTATATCTCGAATTAGACAACGTTTGGGTAAACCTAAGAACAAATAAAAATAGTAATGCGTTTCTTAAAGGTAAATATGTTTTCAGCAGAGACTAGAACAAGTGAATTTCACTATAAAGTTTGCCATCGTGTGTTGAAAGATTACTTCCCCTAGGATGCATAAATTAGCAACAGTAGTGTAAGATTACATGATTAATTGCAATTATAAGAAGCGTAAGATATTCCCATGGTAAAAGAGGTAGAAAGAGACGACCACAGAATACACGGAGAACAGAGCTGAAGCCAGAAATGAAAGGGGTGAGGGCGACACGGGAGGACCTTGATGTCATGACAGGAGGATTTCGAGTACTGAAGGGTGATGAAGATGCAGCATAACTTTACATTATTTTGTCGTAGATATCTGTTGTGGATGATTACTTGATTAATTATAATCATCGGTAGACGAGCATTACATGATTAGTTGTTATCACCAGTAACGTAAAATTGCATAAATAATTTTGGACATCTGTAACGGAAGATTACTCGATTAATCATGTCATCACCAGCGTAAAATTACGTGATTAATTTTAGTGATCACTAACACGTAAGATCCCTTTTATTTACTGCCATAATTATCATCGAAAATGTCAACTTTCCTTTACCTTGTCGACGCGAGCCTTAAAAAGGTCAGAATCAGGGTCGACAACTGGTTAATTTTACCAGAGGGTCGGCAACCAATTAATTTTACCAGAGGGTCGACAACCGGTTAATTTTACCAGAGGGTCGGCACCCGGTTAAATTTACCAGAGGGTCTGCAACCGGTTAATTTTACCAGTGGGTCTGCAACCGGTTGATTATACCAGAGGGTCGACAACTAGTTGATTATATCAGAGGGTCGACAACCGGTTGATTATACTAGACGGTCAGTGTTGCGCACAGATTCTTTTGTGTGGTAGTCTGTGACGCACAGATTACTGTTGGTAGGCATACAAATGTAAAGTATAACTATTTGTCCGATGAAAAGTATTTTATTTAAGAATCAATGATTTTTAGTCTAAGGGACAGAACCCTGATTGATCGATGTTATATTCGGTTATATGGGTTATCTGTTCTTGTGTCACAATCTGGCGTATGAATACTAGATATACGTCATTCTGCGTCTGGTATGGCCAGATACAGATTGGTCTTGCTTAAAATGTTTATGGCCCGAATTTATATTTATTCCTTGACTATCTAAGGTGATTCGGTCTTATATATTTGTATCTTTGTATTTCTATGTCGGTCTATTTTTGAGCTGAACTCTGGGGTCAAAGGCATTTCTGCGCATGCGTCGATTTGGGGTGTCGACAGAGAAGACTGCTGTCATGTCGTCGCTGCTATGGGCTGGTTCGACTAGAATGTCTGAAGATTGATCTCTGTGATTTATTCTAGGAAGGAGATTGTTTCTCTGTATGACTGTAGTATCAGAGATTCTCCTAATGTTGATTATTAACGCCAAGGAATGGCGTGCGTTATTCGCTAGTGTGTGTTTTCCTAAAGCCAGGTAAAACCAAAACCTTTTTTGCTGAACTTTTTTGCAAAGCCTAGATGAGAGACGTATTATCGTATATCTAGGATTGTTGACTACAGATGAAGATGACTTGTTAGCTAGCAGCACTAGATTACTTGATGTATCCAGCTTTATTGATAGCAGAAATGTATAGAAGCCCAATGAGGACATTTAATTACGAATTAATTCTGCTTCATAACTTTTCATCTTGGGTGAGCGAAGCTCACGGAGGAGAGCCATTTTTTGGATCCCGCCATTGTAAGCGGATCATCGTCGGAGAACAGAAAAGGTCTTATTATCTGATGATGGTACAGAGATCTATATATTATGAAAACCCACTACTGTGGTTTAACATTGTTGCTATAAACATTTGATGAATTTACGGCTTGAGAAACTTAGCCAGGAAA
This sequence comes from Oreohelix idahoensis, assembly GCA_024509875.1. Taxonomy (NCBI): domain Eukaryota; kingdom Metazoa; phylum Mollusca; class Gastropoda; order Stylommatophora; family Oreohelicidae; genus Oreohelix; species Oreohelix idahoensis. The sequence continues at coordinate 70,600 of JAMPIV010002334.1, forward strand.
AGGTTCTGACAGTGAACCACTGTTGATGATTATGTATCCACCTTAACTGACACGATTAGTCAGTTGAAGCATGAGACGATAGGCAACCAGAATATTGAGTGCTTGCCTACTATCGTTCCATTATATTTACATGCCACATAAATGTGCATCTGATATTGTCACCCATTTTTCAAGTATACGATGATTTTTTGCCAACCTGTTCAAGTGACTGTAATCGTGATGTCGAAGTGTACGTCCCCTATTAAACTGTAAGACCTTTATCAATGTGGTAGGCCAGATTTCTGGGTCTAACCTGCACAGTGGACATTGCCAGAAGTCAGCTACTGATACCAGATCGTTTTCTGTGGCCGCATACGACACACATAAACACCAGCATTACAAGTCTACAGTCGATGTCAGCTAGTCAGCAGTTTCGTTACGTGACCTGACCTGTCAAGCAGAGGCAGTAACTAGATCAGCGTTGTTGACATTTGTGTTAGAACAGACATCATTGCACAGCAGGGTATTAGAAAGCATTAACTGTGTTAGCGAGAAGTGCTTATATTTCAACGGTGGATCTTCTGGTATTCTGCTCTATATTGAACATTGTAATAGTTTATGCCAAGAATTAATTATTTATTAAAGTGGCAGTTTATTCTCGTTTTATCAGAAACTGTGCCATTGTAGAATAACAGCTGAGCCTTCTTTACAACACATACCATTACATTACATTACATTATATGAAATATATATATTTATGTTTAATTGTTACATGCTATAGTGTTGTGTACATGTTCGTGGGCGGTTGGGTAAGGTGACTAATATAAGATTTCCCACGTCATAGAGGGCTTATATTAGTGTTCTGTAGGCGCAAATTTTCTTAATTGAAAATTTGCTAGCGACAATTTGTTGCTATTTTTGTTAGCTGTGACGACGTGGTTTTTTTCTTCGTTGTTTTTGTAATATTTTTTCTGTTCTTTAAATTTGTTTTGATTTGTTTGTATTTGTAGGTCTCATCTTTCCTGTCATTTAGTTCTATACAACTTTATATTTATACACTGTGACGTCATTTGTGTTGTTTATTTCCTCGCGGTTGTCATCACAGGTTCTGTGATTATTTTTTTTCAGTTTTCCTATTTAACTTATTTGATTTCTGCGAATGTTTCCATGTTGTCTTTCTTGATTGTCCTTTGTTTATGTTGTTGGTTGACATGTGCTATAAGGTATATTTGATCATACACTATATGAAGTGCACTTATGGTATAGAATAAACAGGTAGTTCATTACTATTATTATTATACAAGTGAGTATACAAGACCTTATTAAAGGCTTGTCCCCAGAGAGATTGGGATAAAGGGAGCTGATTATTCAAGTTTATTAAAACTTGCTCTCATTTACGGTGGAATAAATTTCATTGACTTTTTCAGGTAACTAGTCACATATTGTTAAACATTATGTCGACTTTAGATTACTTTATTGAGCTAGGGAAATCCCTAGGCAAGACTGGTGATAAGTTGGAGGAGTTTGCTATCAGTCAATATGATAAAGCACAAAAAGCTGATGCTGAAAATAAAATAAGAGAAGCTGAGGCCGAGGAGAGAAAACCAAAAAGGGAACATGAGGAAAAATGTTTAGAATTTGAGTTGGAAAAATTAGACAAAGAAGTTGAACAGTGGCAGAGAGAAGATGAAGATAAACCCTTAGTTTTGGAGTTGGATGCATTAAAGGAAACAATAAATGAGCTTCAAAGTGATAAGAAAGCTCTTACTGATAAGTTATCAGCAATGAATTCTGAAAATACAATATTAAAGGATAAAATGATGATGTTGATAGAAGATAATAAGAAAGTCTATGACTCTTCTCTTAGTCAGAAGAAAGAGTTAGAGAATGAAGTGACCTCATTAAAAGAGATGTTGGTTAATCAAGTAGATAAGGTGAGCTCTTCCACGCTTGATTTAAAACTACTGTGGAAAATTATAGAAACATTAGCTCTTCCTCATGAGAACAAATTAAAACAATCTCAAATGAAGTAGAAAAAGGAATTTGAAGATGAGATGAGTTTTTCTAAATATGAACAGTGGTTAGAAAGTGATATGAGCTTGGCTCAATACGAGCAGTATTGTAAAGAAAATGCTTGCACTGGGGACTTGAAACAAGTCAAAATGGACAATGAGAAATTAAGGGTTGAGATGCATTCACTACAACTAGAGTTGACACAGTTGAGAGCGAATAAGGTAAAGGATGAGAAAGTTGATGAACTTATGACTACTCATCATAGTGCTATGGAAGCACTCAAACTTGAACTTGTTCAGGAGAAGGCTAAGGTCTTAAAAAATACGTCTCAGACGACAAAGTTGAGAAAAGATCTAAAAGATAGTATGGCTAAAGAGAAGACTCTTATTTCTCAGTTACAAGACATAAGGTTTGTTTATGACAGAAAAATTAAAACCAACGAAAGAATATACAAAGCTGTTACTAGAGAGAAAGCTATGGCAGAGGTGGAAGTTACAAAACTTCGTAAGAGAGTTGACAGTTTATTAGATATTGTTTTGTACAATAACATGTTATCTACTACTAAGGTGGATAGACTGAAACATAAACATGAGGGTCAACATGTTACGAATGCAAAGAGCCAGCGACAGACACTCGATGCTAATAGTAACACTAAGCAATATGTGAACAAATCTTTTCGTGGAAAATATGGTTTCCCACGAAATAACGATACTGCCTGTGTTGGGAGTTGGCGTCAGGCCAACAAAGGTAAATTAAGTTTGGATCACGGTGAGGACTTTGATAAGTATCATGATAAGATTCCTCAGGGAAACCATGCATCGAATTTTCAGATTCCTGATAAGTTGGTAAAAGAAAGCAAAACTGTTAGTACCCATCGTACTCAGCTCAGACAGTACGATGTACCTGTTAAGCACAGTGACACAGAACAAAATAAAAGCAATTTTGCTAAGAGAGATTATCGTGATTGTGGACATTACCAAACGCGTCCATATGATAATAGTTCTTCTTCAAAGAACTGGAGGCAATTTAATTGCCCCCAACATTTTAGTCCTAGTGACTATAAGAACTTTCATAAAAGTTATCAACATTGTAATGATTGTTCTCCAGGACAACAAAAACCATCAAATAGATATTTTGCTCACAAGAGAAATAACAATTATAACTATGTTAACTGGAGTTCAAATAAGAGCAATGGGCTCAACAGAGATAAGAATTTTGATCCATCTCGTTGTGATTGTAGATCTCAACATGATTCCACTTAACTGTTAAATCTTGGACTTTTTAATGTGTCTAACTTTAAAACAGTTATTTCTTCTATATCAAAATATGTACACATTTGTAATATATGATATAGTGATTGTATAAACATTTAGCGGTTCACTAATTTTTATTCACCGCTAGTCCTTTGATGATTTTTCTCTTGTCAATCCTGAACTTATGGTACTTAATATGAAATTGTGATTGAAATTATGGTATGCATTATGTCATTGCCAGTATTGTAGTATGCGTTGGTGACACCTCCCTGGAAATATTTATACTTAGAGAAATACTTTCTCTGAGATGTTGAGATATATTCTCACCGGTCGAGCTATACTTCGACTTTGCCTTAATTTGGCGTTATAAATCGCCGATATTTCTCATCTGCGCATTATACGTGCGTCGTGAGCCTATTGTATGTTGCTCTCAGATGAAAAAAAAATGATTTTCATTTTTTTCCCGGGGGGGGTGTGGTAGTCTGTTGCGCACAGATTCTTTTGTGTGGTAGTCTGTGACGCACAGATTACTGTTGGTAGGCATACAAATGTAAAGTATAACTATTTGTCTGATGAAAAGTATTTTATTTAAGAATCAATGATTCTTAGTCTAAGGGACAGAACCCTGATTGATCGATGTTATATTCGGTTATATGGGTTATCTGTTCTTGTGTCACAATCTGGCGTATGAATACTAGATTTACGTCATTCTGCGTCTGGTATGGCCAGATACAGATTGGTCTTGCTTAAAATGTTTATGGTCCGAATTTATATTTATTCCTTGACTATCTAAGGTGATTCGGTCTTATATCTTTGTATCTTTGTATTTCTATGTCGGTCTATTTTTTGAGCTGAACTCTGGGGTCAAAGGCATTTCTGCGCATGCGTCGATTTGGGGTGTCGACAGAGAAGGCTGCTGTCATGTCGTCGCTGCTATGGGCTGGTTCGACTAGAATGTCTGAAGATTGATCTCTGTGATTTATTCTAGGAAGGAGATTGTTTCTCTGTATGACTGTAGTATCAGAGATTCTCCTAATGTTGATTATTAACGCCAAGGAATGGCGTGCGTTATTCGCTAGTGTGTGGTTTCCTAAAGCCAGGTAAAACCAAAACCTTTTTTGCTGAACTTTTTTGCAAAGCCTAGAATAGAGACGTATTATCGTATATCTAGGATTGTTGACTACAGATGAAGATGACGTGTTAGCTAGCAGCACTAGATTACTTGATGTATCCAGCCTTATTGATAGCAGAAATGTATAGAAGCCCAATGAGGACATTTATTACGAATTACGAATTAATTCTGCTTCATAACTTTTCATCTTGGGTGAGCGAAGCTCACGGAGGAGAGCCATTTTTTGGATCCCGCCATTGTAAGCGGATCATCGTCGGAGAACAGAAAAGGTCTTATTATCTGATGATGGTACAGAGATCTATATATTATGAAAACCCACTACTGTGGTTTAACATTGTTGCTATAAACATTTGATGAATTTACGGCTTGAGAAACGTAGCCAGGAGAAGGTTCTGACAGTGAACCACTGTTGATGATTATGTATCCACCTTAACTGACGCGATTAGTCAGTTGAAGCATGAGACGATAGACAACCAGATTATTGAGTGCTTGCCTACTATCGTTCCATTATATTTACATGCCACATAAATGTACATCTGATATTGTCACCCATTTTTCAAGTATACGATGATTTTTTGCCAACCTGTTCAAGTGACTGTAATCGTGATGTCGAAGTGTACGTCCATTATTAAATGTATGAAACGTCATCAGCAGTCTACCCTTTATTGACTTCTAACTATGATTGAGTGAGTGACTTGTCAACTCAACAGAACTGTACACACATTCGCGTCCTTTACATCTACATTCTCACTCGATGTCAGCACTGTGTCGGAACGAGTTGACCATTCATTTATGTGTCCAGTATAACCTTATGAAAGCAGTAACATCACAACAAAAAAACACCTTTATCAATCGGCAATCGGTTGATTATACCATAGGGTCGACAACCGGTTCATTATACCAGAGGGTCGACAACCAGTTGATTATACTAGAGGGTCGGCAACCGGTTGATTATATCAGAGGGTCGATAACCGGTTAATTATACCAGAGGGTCGACAATGGTTGATTATACCAGAGGGTCGACAACAGGTTGGTTATACCAGAGAGTTGGAAACCGGTTGGTTATATTTGAGGGTCGGCAACCCGTTGATTATACCGGAGGGTCGACAACCGGTTGATTATACTCGAGGGTCGGAAACCGGTTGATTAAACTAGAGGGTCGGCAACCGGTTGATTATACTAGAGGGTCGGCAACTGGTTGATTATACTCGAGGGTCAGAAACCGGATGATTATACTAGAGGGTCGACAACCGGTTGATTATACCAGAGGGTCGGCAACTGGTTGATTACACCAGAAGTCGACTACCGGTTAATTATACCAGAGGGTCGGCAACCGGTTGATTATACTAGGAAATGGACAACCGGTTAATTATACCAGATTGTCCTAAACAGGCTTATCGCGCTCTACCGGTAGATCACAGTGGATGGTTTGCTAGATCTCTGTATGACGGTAGGGGACATAATTTTTAAACCAAGGAAGTTTAGAACTAGCCCTCTGTCTTCGTCACGGTAGAGCAGTAGTTAGTGCACTGGCTTCTTAGCTTGGTGGTCCATAGTTCGATTCCCAGCTGAGGTGGGATATGTTTAGACCGCAAACGACTCCGGGGTCGACCCAGCCTCATGAACTGGGTACCAGAGCAACTCTTAGAAGGTTAAAGGCGGCCAGCGTGATGCTGACCACATCACCCCTAGTGTGCCGATGGTCAAGAAAATGGGTGTGTAACGGGATTCTTTTTTTTTAGTACTTCTCCCAACGGCCTTCAAAGGGATCATTTTAACTTTTTCAGTGTTCCCAGTCTAAAAGAAAAGCTCCCCACGAGTTAGCTTACTAAATTTTACTTCATTTGTCAAACACAAGAAATAAAACCAGAATTTTGCTTTGAAGTATAAAAACATATCATTTAGTTAGAATTGCCCACTTCTCTGTTGATGAAATTGTAGGAAGCAAATCGTCCGGCAGAGATTAAGGTTACATATAGTCTTCACTTATTCCAAATTCCACGTAATCTAGGGCAGTGGTATTCAACTTTTTTTGTTCGTGTACCCTCAGATATAATTTATCTTTAACTATGTACCCTCAAGGTTATTGATATATGATTCCAAGAATTCAATTTTCTTATACATTGCATTGGCAGACTTTTTTTCATGTACCCCCTTAGATGTCTTCTCGTACCCCTAGAGATATGTGTACCCCAGGTTGAATACCGCTGCTTTATGGGATCGGAGTGGCTAAGAGGCATGGCGTCCGCTTCAAATCTTAAAGGTACCGGGTTCGATTCCCAGTAGAAGGAATATAATTTGTGGAATTTTTTTTCAGAACCAATGGTACTAATGATGTCACACTCGCCCTGCTCTCTTGGGTAGTGAGATCGTATGCTTAGCCTTCTCGGATAAGGGCGACAAAATAGGAGGCCCCGTGCGCAAGTTGTTCATGTTGAAATCCATCGGCAGTTGAAAATCGTAAAGAGTAGGCCATAAGGCCGCTGCCCTGGCAAAATTTTAAAATGTAGAAACCTATCCATCACAAAAATATTAATAGAATGTGTGATTCCTCTATACCCACATTGGGATTCTTGCTGGTGCTACAGAGTTCGGGCACTGTGCCGAGATTCTCCTTGTGTAATCTAAGGGAGAAGATCGGAGCACTGATGTAGTTGTCCATGTGCATTGAAGATAGTCAAAAAATGAAACCAAACCACGTACTCTCATACCTGACAACATACATGAATTTATCATGGTATATCTTTCTCGGAACGGTGTTTCTAAAGTAGAACTTCCAGCACCTCGGTTGCCTATTCCTGCTTTAGACAGTAGTAGAGTTCTCTGGAAATAGAGAGCTAACCAGAATATGTCAAGAGCACCCAGATCTCATCCCGCAAAGACAATTCAAGCTATTACAGTGGTCAGTATAGCAACAGTCGCCCACTCAGTGGTCAATAGTTAATTGCCGTTTTCAGACTATATCGCTGACCGCCGTTTATTGACCATCTTTTAAACGGAGCGCTATTGATTTTCATCTCCGACTTCTGTAAATCTTGTACCAGACAACTGAATTGATGTAGTGTCCTTCTCAGGTTGTGATATCTAGATCTCTTGATGGCGGGAGGCAAAGAAGTTTCTATTTCGATAAAATGAAGAGCACGGTCATATTGTGACGCTTGCAGAAATTTCTCCTTTTTACCTTCTGTATGTCTCTTGTGTTTTACTGTGATGTGGAAGACCCTTCCCGAAACAGCCAGTGTCGCAGTTGTATTGTTCTTTCTAAAGCTGACATAGAGTAATGGATTCCAAATGAATCGGGACAACCCGGAAGAGGCTAATGCCCCGGTCATTATTACACATAAAACATGCCTTAAAAATGGCCTAAGTTTTCTTATTTTCCCGACGGTTGATTCAACCCCTTCCTGCTCAATCTAATTTCCCGCCTCGATTCCGCAAATTTGTGGGGCATGATGACTTTGCCAACAAACAGTTAAAAAGAACTTTGAGGTCAGTTACAAGATTTGATAGCTGGCGCAAGCAATCTTCTTCTTCTTCTTCCATCCTTAGCCACCAACCGACAAAGCAGTCAGTGGCCAGTACGCCTAGTGGCGTCTTAGGGCAACAGCAAATCGATTTCTTTGCCGCTGTAGCCCATCATGCCTTATGGCATCTTTAGGGCAGCAACAAATCAATCGACTTGCCATTGTTTCCGTAATCAAATTGACTAGCAAACAGGTGATCAGCCCGTTGTGGCGCAAGCAATGGCGAACCATAATGGGATCGAGTGGATGGATAGCTGTAAGAAAATTGATGACCTGGAAATGCGATGTTTAAGTTAGTTATCATCATCATCATCATTATCCTTTTCGCTCCTTATGGAGCATGGAGCCACCATTGTAGCTGGTCCCCTTACAGCAAGCTTACCCCCGAGAATATTCACACGCTCATGTAGTAGTTGTTTCTGTATAGATTTGTCGTACATGATGAAGTTGACAGCCTCAACCCCAACCTTATATTAGTAGAGATGTATGACACAGAGTGAATAGTTAACTAGCTATTAAATTTTAAGAAAATTAATGATCTGGAATTACGCTGTTTAAATTACTAAACATAATATTACTCTGCGCTCCTCCTGGAGCGTGAACCACTACTGCAGCTGCCCCTTTACAGGACATCTGCACCAAAAATTCCCATGCTCTTGCAGTGGTGGTTTATGTAACAATTTGTTGTACATGGTGAAGTTGCCAGCCTCATGTACAACGTCTTGTAAGTCGCCTTGTACTAAATCGAATGAATGCATGGAGGCATATCTGGAGTCATCCTTATGTAACCACCAGCTTTGCACAATGGAAGTGAACCTATGTCTGTTGGGCTAATTACATCCTCATTGACTCTTGAAATCATCCACACACCTCCAGGGATTCCCCCTGTGGTGAAACTTGTTGAGAACCTAGTATTGCACACTAAGCTTGGAGAAGTCACTTGAGCCCCAGGAGTAGTTCTTTGACTTGGTTCACTTTGTCGTAAATTGTGAGAAGATAGGACTGAGATATTTATGGTCCCGCTGAAGCAAAGGTGATAGTGACAGCTATGTGAAAGGAAGGTGGTAGAAATAGTATTTTTTCACGAGGAGGGGTAAACGTGTAGGGAAAAGGTGATAGTGTAGAGAGAAAAAGGCAGTCTTGGATTGAGTAATTGCTCTAATCCAGCCTATCTTACGACTCTATTTACTTTCAGACGCCCTTACTCTCCTTGTACAACATACAAGGTACACAACACTTAAGTATACAAACTGTTGGGATATATAACTACTACGTACAGACGTGAAAACAAACTATGAATAACATTATATATATATATATATATACACTATAGAGTAAGGTTTATTAAATTTATTTTTGCTAAATATCACAACATCAAGAAATACATTTTAGTTACATCAGAGAAATGAAAATATAAATCTAATAGGCCTTCCCTCTTGCATAGGAAAATTTAGAAAGATCCCACCCGAGGTAATATACCCAAAAGGATCAAATAATTAACAATGGGAGTAGGGACAGTCAGGACGGGTAAAGAGTAAGTCCTTGATTTAACTATCCCGTGGGCATTCAGATTAGTGAGAGATAAATAAAAAAGAAGATGTTATATTAGTAGTAACTTAAGAAATAAGTTCTTTCGTTCTGTTTCACTCTCTACACATATACAGTGAGCTCACTTCAGTTATGTTTACCCCTCTACCGACGCTGCATACATTTCATGGAATTTAACAAACACATTGTATTTAAGACCATTATGAGTCATATTATTTGTCCAGTTCAGCCCCAGACTCTCCGTTTAGTATGATTTAGCAATAGCGAGACAAGACAGGTGTCTACTTGCAAAACATTCTTTCTGATAAATTAATAATTGAATACATCCAATAATATAAATTCAATACATGAATACATCCAATAATATAAATTCAGTACATGAATACATCCAATAATTTGTACACCTAGGTGTGATACAACCGTTTTCTTCCCCCTAATATAACAGGCCAACTCTGACAAGTGCTATACTGGCTGGTAAAATATATCCTAACAATATTGTTGTGTTCTGATACATTCATAGTAAAACAGAAACTAAAGTTATATTAAATATATACAGACGTAGGCTATTTTCTGTTTCAGATTGGAGTTATATGAGACAAGGACTGTTTGGTTATATTTCAGGTTGGAGTTATATGAGACAATAGATTGGAGTTATATGAGTCCTAACAAGGACTGTTTTGGTTATATTTCAGGTTGGAGTTATATGAGACAATAGATTGGAGTTATATGAGACAATAGATTGGAGTTATATTAGTCCTAACAAGGACTGTTTTGGTTATATTTCAGGTTGGAGTTATATGAGACAATAGATTAGAGTTATATGAGTCCTAACAAAAGGACTGATAGGTTATATTTCAGGTTGGTTATCGTCTTCAGCAATCATACCAGGAAAGACAATCATTATACCTGATTCCATAAAATATAATCCTTATACATGATATACATTAATTATATACAGGTGCCTTCGTGTTGGTGTGTATGATTTTGAATAAAATGCGCCCGTTTATAAAGGTAAACTCAGGTAAATGCCAGTGTGTAAGGAAACCTTTTGATTGGTTATCTGCGGTTTGGTACATTTTTATTGCCGACAAGCTGATTGGTTATATGCGGTTTGGTACATTCCGTGACCGCGTCCCGAAATTTTAGGCTTAAGTTTTTCCTCTTTTATTTTTCCAATTATTCTGTCTTCCGCCATCTTGGGGGAACAAGATAGCCGTGACCGCGTCCCGAAATTTTAGGCTTAGAGACTGTTCGTTGATTGGCTGTGCATATGTATTAACAAAGAAGTGGGTTTACACACACGTTTCACGACAGTGATCATCATGAACATCACTTTCCTTTTCGTTTCTTATGGAGCATGGAGCTACACCTAAGTGGTCCCTTTATAGGGATCCTGCATGTGTCTGTTTCCATGTGTTTGACAGGATAAGGCTGCCTGCCAGTCTAGTGCACAAACTTATATTAATCGCCCTGGACAACACTGCCTAAGAGGCATTAATCCTATGCTTTCTTTGTCTCATCAGATACCCCCAGGAACTAAGTGAGAGATGTTCATGTATGTTAGAACAACTTCATTGCTCAGTTCGTCTTCAGAAATACAAACCTTCTGTTTTAGAACACACCACGGACCTTCGAATAGCACTACAAAAATTTCTTGCCCCCAAGATCAGCTCAATTAATGTTTCTTTCACGTCATTATTTGCTCCATTCTTAGAAACTAAATACAGCATGGCCGCGGAATAGAGAACGTGTGAAATAATTGTGCGATGGAGCCGATAAAGCGGAAGAAGTAATGAGGCATAGATAAAAAAAAAAAAAATAAACGACTAACAACACAGTTGAAAATGCCGCTGATACATGATTCCAGTCGGAAATGGTGAATTAATACATCAATACTGCAGTGATGTAGGAGCGACAAGCGCATGGGGAAGGGGGGGGGGGGGGAAATGGACTGTACAACGAACAGGCAATAATAGAACAGGGTACGGAAAAAAAAAACCTGTGAGCAAACAACTCTTTCGCACATACAAAATTCTTGTTCTTCAAACACCATTTCTAGTGGCGTAGGCGATCATGTACTTCCACAACTTCCTGTTTCCCGTCTAATTTATCAATTCTGTTGTTGACAACCTTCCATGCCACGATGTCAAGCTGTCCAGTATTTGTTTTCTTTGTCTTCCTCTATCTCCCTTTTCTTCAATCTTGTTGTTACGATATATTCCATCTTTCCTTTTCTCATAACATGCTCCCCAAAAAGTGGATTGCTTCTTTCTAACTTGTGAAATAAGTTTCCTCTGCGCACTGGCCTCTTTCAGGACATCCTCATTACTCTTTTTGGCTGTCCATGGTATTTTTTAACATTCTTCTGTATAAAAGGGAACAAAATTATACATTTTATTTTTAACAAAAGAAGAAAGAAAAAAAGAGGGCACAAGACACACAAACAGGAAAATATATAAAAAACGTAGTAATAGTCGCAAGAGAACTAACCCACACACACAAAAAAAAGCTTGAATTGATCCAGGCTGCGTTATGATGGAAAAAAAAATTAGCAACTACAATGAAAAGGCGAAAGAGGCAAATTATATATCAAATTATCGGTAATTTAGCAACTAACATAAAGCCAAAAGAAGCAACTACGTGTCAAATTATCGGTAGTTTAGCAACTATATTAATGTCCGATTGACACAGTGGTTAGAGCGCTGGTCTCTCGTGGCAACGGTGCCGTGTAGCAGTTTCTGCATCAACTTGTTTTACAAGATGAGATTTCCAGCCATTTGCACAATCTCAGAATAGACTCCTCTTACGACGTACATGAGCAAGCAGTGGTTATGTTCTTCCTTTGTCTCCTTAGAGAATTCCTGAAACTACATGGAACTTTGTTGTATTTAGATATTTATTTATGTGTTTATTTATGTGTTTATTTTGTCCCATTGACAATAGTGGTTAGAGCGTTGGTCTCCTGCGGCACAGGTGCCATGTTCGAATCACGGAACCGACTCGCTCCAGTCTGCCCAGCTGTAAATGGGTATCTGATTCTGCTCTTTGAGTTAGGGAAGGAAAAAGCAGCGAGGAAGGGAACTGGTCACCCCACTTCTCTATGCTGGACCTAGTACTGTGAAGTCTCTGTAGTGATTTCTAAATACAATATCTAAATTAATATATAACAGTATAGGGCATAAAGGCAAAGATAAGAAAGTACAAAAGAATTTTCTGCTAGAACGGTTGGTGTCGCCTACGCCTTCAGATTATTATTTGCTAACGAATAGCCGAACAAAACGGTACCCAATTTTTCAAATTCGTCCTTGACATAAACACCCACTTTTCCTAGTTCTAAGAAAATATTTGCCTAAAATGCATTGTGGAACGAGGAGGGGCATGGATAGATGAAATGCTAATTCGTTTCGCATTGATTTTAAACTAAAAGCCAACACTAGCACAGGGGCAAGCCTTGCCTTAGGGGTTTCCCCAAATACAATGAAAAAGTTAGAATTGTGGACACTACGGTCATGTAAACATGTTAAGCTCTTATTATGAATGACCTAAGCTCTCTTATTCAGCTTGATATTACAAGGAAAAAGAGTGAACGAGAGGTAGTTTAAAAATAAACGACTAACATAGAAAAAAAAAATTGAATTTTGAACCAAACCACATAGCCCCTTAAAAATCGTAGATTCGTGTACCTGAAGATTTGCTGACCAAGAATAAGTTATTAGTTATATAAATAGTCCCTTAACTAATCAACTATTGATAAAACCATACATAGAGATCAGAGATACTGTCAGGTCAAGTCATATCTGCTTAGATTGGGTCACATATTTTTTGGGAAAAAAGTAGGTGACAGATAGGCTCAGATAGTACAGTGAATCCGATTAAGTGGCATTTGAAGTGAGACGAAATATTATTGGCTGACCTTTGAATAAACATAAATAGCCTAGTAACGTAGGAAAAGTTTGAATGATATTTTTTGAAAGACTGTTTACCCTTGTAAAATTAAAAGTGATTGGCCAACTGAATCGATATTGTCAGAATAAGCGTTAGGGGGGGGGGGCGGGGGGGGGGCGGGAAACGACGCCATTACTAGAAAAGTTTCAACAGTGATAGATGAGATCAGGCTGTGCTTTAAAATACATTTCTGGACAGCCTGGGCCACAAAACAGATCGAAACTGTGTCAGTCATCATCTCTGTGTATCATTGTACTAGAAAGTAACATTGAAACTTGTGGTAAGATTGACATTTATTAATCTGTATTTTATATAAAAATTGAATGTGAAATAATAATATATGTCTGGACATGAGTGGGTCTATAGCGAACATGAGGCAAAGCCTAAAGATTGATCCACCATGTGATAGACTGTCAGAGAGGTGTAAAAATACAAAAATAGGTATGATTGTCATAAAGGAGCATAACACCTATCCTATTATATGGAAGAGATTACAGCTGGAATTGCAGTGGCGTTGTAACTATAAGGGAAAGGAATACTGGTTTACATTGTCACATCAAAAGAAAATGGTGGCATAGGTTTATATAGGGCTATGACCCTTTTGTTTGTTTGTAATGTACATGTCCTTAACTGTGGACTATTAGTGTATGCTAGATATTACGAAGGATGCATACCTTCACATTTCAGAGGTCCTGGGTACTGACGTTAATGTGGTACCAAACGCTTGAAAACTGATTGATTCAGGACTCTGCCTGTTTACTGCGAGCCCATGCTAGTGGCCATTGCCTATCAAACAGGAAACAGATTGTCAAGCGAGCAGAGGAAAGGTTCAACCTGTATTCTACTGCAAAGATAAGTTCTCGTTCGGCACCTCAAAGCTCAACTACAGAACTTTAAAAGAAGAAATATAAAAAGTGACAGTGAATCAAAACTGGGACAAATATTTAATAGTTCCACAAGTGACAAATAGAAACAAACATTACTAAAAGGGCATGATTTTAAACAACAACCTTGTGGTACTACCAGTATTACCTTAAAGTAGGAGAACACTACAGACGTATATGAGAATAATATTTTTATGTATGGACAGAGGATCTATTGTGCTATTTGACTGATGTAATTGATTATTTTGATTTCACTTTTAAATTGTCGATCCTGATTCCAAATAAATTAGAATCAGGATAATAAAATTGTAAAAAAACATATTTACACAAAATTCAACCACAGTCTTAAGTAAGATAGCCTTTTAGAGTGTCGTTTATATGTTATTGTGGTAGTACTGTGTGCTGTTGTGAATAATAAACTATTTGTTTGTATGTTTGTTGATTTTTGTACATTACACTCTACATTCATAACCCTAGACACAACACGAAGTCATTTAATAATAATAATAAATACATTTTGAATGAGATAAAAAAAAGGTGGTAGCGGAAAGGTACCCTGAAAAGTTCACAATACTATTGGGTATATTCAGGGACCTTCATAGCTAATCTCATTTATTCACATATTAATACCTAACAACAAATTCATAACATCAAATCCACCACAGTCTCTAACACTTCACTCCGCTACGACAGTATCTGCTATAGGACTACCTGTCTTTGACTTTGTGAGAAGCTTCATTGACTGGACAAAAATGGACTGAATGTTGAGAAAACAAAAACTATGACAATTAGCCAAATAGTCATCGTGTATAACAAATTGCCACATAGGCCACCGCTACAAGAGCATGTGAATGTTTGGTGCAGGCTTCCTGCAAGGGGAACAGCTGCCGTGGTGGATCAGTGCTCCGTGTGGAGCGCGAAGAAAAATAATGATAAAAATGAATTGTAGTATCTTATATTCGGACATCAAAACAATTTTGCCGAAAAGGAAAACCTTTTTTTTTATTTTTGGTCCTGGATTGGAATGCCAGAGAAATAGACAGAGATTGCGTGGGACAAACAGGGATTGAATGAGTATTCCAACACAAAAATGTCGTGTCTTAGACTCTTTAAAGCCGAGAAAAATACAAGGTGATAACATTTATTAAATGCCACTCCTACAACCACTCCTACAACCACTCCTACAATCACTACTACAAGGACCACTACTTTCTCTCTTTTTGTATTAAACTTAGCTTGTACAGACTTTTACATTCAGCGCGATGTAATTGTTTCCAGACGGAAGAACACTAGAAGTACGTCGTTATCATGAAGGTGGGCAGCATAGTGTTGGCTGTGGAACAATGGCAACGGGCTACATAATTCATGACAGAAAATGTATACGCAATGTGATTGTTAAGATTTGTAAACTGCTGGAGTGGAGGTAACAATTTTTAAACTACAGAAGTATGGAGCTGTATTTGTAAACTAAAATTAGTAAATAAATAAATAAAGGTAATTAACAGGTACTCGTTGGACATAAAGGATGACACTAGACAACAGAAAAGAAAAGAACATTTTCTTTTCTGTTGAGTAGTTGTCGTAGATTTTTGATAGGGGAATTAAGACTTGGGTTGGTCCCTTCTGAATAGATTAAAATGAGTGATAGCCACAGTGAGAGATGATAGTAGAAATAGATTTCCACGAGTGAGATGGTAGAAATCAATAGAGGCTGTCTCTGAAATCGAGAATCTTTTCTCTCTTTTAGACTATCTTCTACAACAGATCTAGAGGAGTCAGACAGTCTATTGACTACATATATTAATATATATATATATTACCACTCACGTGCACACACACACTTGACGACATGTAGACGCACGCACGTGGGAAAACTATAACAATGATTATATAGATATTTTGGAACGAGCTGACCCGACACACTGATTAAGTTCAAGGGAATTTTTAATTATCAGAAAATTCCATCACAACATATAAAATTACATCAAAGCATATACAAATAGTCATAAAGTCAAGGAAATTTCTACAAGAATGATAGACCCACAGTATGATCCTGTCCCTCGATGTTTAGCAGACAGTCCTGTTAGAAGAAAAGTGATAGCCCCAAAAAAGTCACGGATACATATGATTTAGTCTAAGTCTTCCCTTTAAAGGTATGAACAGACTTGGATACTCCGCTCTATCCTAAGGAAAATATTTGTTAGCAACAAAACTTGCATAAAGAAATTTAAGACAGCAAGAAAAAAATGGGTGCCAAAATACCACAATAAAGGAATCGCTCAGTCCTGCATTCACTCGATTCAGTCATCAGGGATCCCTGTCATACATTCTTACCTACAATCGTGCTGTTGTTCGCCGTCTGGCGCAAACTTTAGGACACTTCTCTACAGTGAATCTGTATTCTTTGGATAAAGAGAATTCCAGCTCTGCAGATACAGGTTTCTTCCACTGCTCCGGGGAGCATTCACTTCACCAGTTTATTTTAAGATTACTGTTAAGGTCACTTGAATCAGTTTGGGTAAGAAAGTTTAAACGAGCTCACAGTGTCAGAATCACGAGGTTTCCACTACTTAGGAAAAATGGCAGGTTTGTAACTTCGATCAAAGGTAAAATTCTGGGTCACACCACAAGGTTTAAAAATCGTCGGAATGTTAATTTCTTGTAATATGTTACTCGCCCAAGGGCTGACATGTACTTGATGGTTTTATCAGGAAGAATTTAATCTGGCTCGGTAGGCGCAGTTATTTCATTAAAATCTTAAAGTTCTTTTAAAGGTTAACACCAAGTCTTTAAGGAAAATGTTTTAGTTCTTCACAGATATTACTCGTGTACTCAACGCTGGCAAAGTTGGGTCACCCCCAGTTTTCACTGTATACAGAAAGAACAACATGTAAAATACTATACATACTATGTACTCCGGTTATAACTTACATTATAAACTGCAAGCGGAGAGCTTGACTTATCGTTTAAAACTTCCCGTGAAATAAGTTATATTCATAAAATCAATCATCATGAATTAGAAATACATACGTATTTCGTCAATACTCAGTGATGAATCTAGGTAGTTATAAGTTAGTTTAAATATTCTCGACTGGTCAGTTAAATTGAATTATTTTATAGCTGCATGAGTTTTAAGCTAGAAGTTATAATTTATCTTGCTTTCCACTGAAACACGTCAGCTAGAGAATATAACAGACTTATAAATCAATCCTACTGCACAAAAGAAACTAATGAAATAAATCGGCGATTAACCCTTAATCACTCACAAATAATACTAGATATCTAATATTGACCTCCACACAGAACTACAGATTAAATACCACGAAACTAGAATCCTTCAATATAATGGTACTCTAGAACTCGGCAAAATGTGGCCAAGAAACTCAGAACTTGTTCAATATACAAGATATTTCCTAGCCCGAGTGATCTGTCTACTGCGAATCTTGAGTATGAAGGACCATTCTAAAACTCTCTCGGGTAGACATATCTTAAACAGACAAAGGATGCACGCTATTTCGCAAACCCGAAATAGCACCGGTATCTCCCCCTCTCCTAACACTTCACATTTGCTCAGACCCTGCCATAACCTGCCAAAACGCGTCTTAACACCTCACACGACATGTGGCCGTTCTGAGCGATGCATGTCTGGTGCTTTCCACACCTCAGGCCAAGCTACTGGCCGAAGGAGCGTGGTGTCAGGTGAAAATGTAGACGATATGTCTCATTTATGAACGCTGCGTGAGTGTCATATCACACTTATCGCCGAGCGACTAGCCTGAAGAATCGCCCGTGCCAGATGAAAATGTAGACAATTGTCTACATCTATGTCTGGAGAAACGAATTATCACACATTCCGTCTACCTGCAGCTACTGACATCTGATGTAATACAATGCGTACTCAGTAAGAGAAAAGAAACAGGTAAACGTCAGAATGGGAAAGTAAATTTTGTCGCAAACGAACGAATGCGAAAAACATGAAAAGGATGAAAGAGCGCTAATAAAGTAGAAGACGTGGGTAGAAAAGAAAGAATATAGAAAATTTATTGATCATAAATGTCTATGCGACAGTAGTGTCATCCTTTATGTTATTATTTATTTATTTACTTTTTATTTACTGTTCACATGACTCAGGGTTTCCTCCATTATTGATTTGTAAACTATTGGAGTGGACAGCACATTCTCTAAACCACAGAAGTATGGAGCTGGATTTGTAAACTACAGGAGTAGAAAGCGCTGAATGTAAACTACAGAAATATAGAGCAGATTTGTAAACTACTGGGGTAGAGAACACAGTATTTACACTACAGAAGTATGGAACTAGATATATAAACTACAGTAGCAGAAAGGAGAATTCGTAACCTTTACTAGTTTTCATGGGGTATTTTTCCTGAGTTGTAATGACAGTGGAGGTGTACAACCTTTACTTTGAAGAAACATACTATCATACTGTGGTGAACATCGTATCGTGGCCTCAACGATCATCTTAAAAGCCTGAGCAATGTTTGAAATCAGGAAAAGTCATGAAATCATGCCAAGTAAACAGTTTGAACAGACCTGAGAAAAAACACATGGACGAGTACACAGCTCGGGTCTTGTTTGATTAGTCAATCTAACAGAAGCAGTCGCGTATGGAAGTCGTAATGAAATGATAATAATGGCTTGAGACGAAGTATCTTGCTCATGTTTGTACAGAAAAAAATAGGAACTCGTTATTTTTGGGAGATGAAGTAAAGAAATAAGGCCGGAATAACTCTTGTGTTGTTTATTGTTTGCGCTAGAAGATATGGGTTTAAAATAAGAAATTTTGGTGTACACTATCCTATAAATTGGAAACTTAAGCCCAAAAAAGTCATCCGTTGGTACTTTTCAATATAAAATTAACATTAAAAAATCCAACTTAAAAAAGCTACCTGATTGCTATTCAGAGTTAGATTTGGGTGATAATTACGTCAGAGTAATTAGCAGTCAATCACTAGACTTGGAGAAATTGAGAGAGCAAAAAACACATGACCTGGTCATGTAAACCAAAAGTATTACACACACGGAAATGTATGTTTTCAGGCACTCGTGAGAAATAAAGAAGTAGAAAACTAGACAACAGAAAAACAACAGACGTGAGTGGCTTACCGGGGAATCGAACCCAGGACCTTTAGTGCGGAACCCTCGCCTAGCTACGGAAGCGAATCACACTATCATCTCTGCCATCTAAGCACCACAATAAATAGTGCTTCGATGATAGGGGTTATTAGCGAGACCCGCAACATATAACACCGGAAATTTACCTATGACAATCCAGCCTATTAATGACGCAATCACTTCTGTTGTTCCCCTATTATACAGTATAGGTGAGATTACACAAGACAAAGACCTTAATACTGTGTCTAGTAAACGATAGAAAACTAAGAACAGTAAGTACAGGACAGAGGGTGGGTTTTGGTATTCCATAAACGTTTTAAACACATAAAGAAGGGAAACCTGAGGCCTGTAAACAGTAAATAAATATTACACACACATAAAGGTATGTTTTCAGGGACTCGTGAGAAATACATAAGTAGAAAACTAGACAACAGAAAAACAACAGACGTAAGTGGCTTACCGGGGAATCGAACCCATGACCTTCCGTGCGGCACCCCCGCCTAGCTACAGAAGCGAATCACACTATCCGCCCCGCCATCTAAGCACCACAATAAATAGTGCTTCTTCTTCTTCTTCGTTCGTCCTGAAAAGGGCGTTGGTTGCGTTGTGTACAGCGAAGCTGCGATATTTGCGCCTTTCGGCCAACACATCCGACTTCAGCACGGCATTTTTGGGACCGGGTTAGCCTTCCCTCTTCGAGTCCTACTCACTCAGCCAGACTGCAGTGATGCAGCCTGTTTCCAGGACCACCACTTGGAGGTGGAGTAGGGTCTTGGTCAGCTTTGGTTCGCTGACCCTGACGCAAGCAGTCTAGCTATGGGTCGCTAACTGCATTTCTCACTGTTGACACGTCTGAGGTCCCAAATAGTGCTTCGATGACAGGGGTTAATTAGCGCGACCCGCAACACCGGAAATTAACTTTTTATTTTTTTTATTTTTTACTTACGTTGACTATATTGCAGTTATACCCTGTTCAACCAAAACGGTTCTAGTTGGGGTACATGTTGTGTTAGGTTCTTCGGTGCTAGCCGGTTGCTAGCTCCTGAAAAGGACTGGTCCTAAAAAGGACCACTAGCTGACTGTCTTGATTCCTCTCGTTGTTAGTCTGTTCGTGGTATCGTGGCGTGTTCAATAGTGTATTTCACATCCTGTCTCGCTCGTTCGGTGGCAGCCCTGAGAAGGGCTAGTCCTAAAAAGGACTACTAGCTGGCTTGTGGGGTTTTGTGTGTTGTTAACCTCCTCGTTTCTGTTGTGTGTGTCGTCCTTTTCTACTGTAACTGATATAGTGCTTTTTCTATTATTGCTGGGAGTAACCTTTCTAGAATTTCATCGATGGCTTTTTCGTTGGGTTGGTCGTTTTTCTTAGTTTCTTGTTTGTTTTTAGATGCAGTTTCCTCAGTGGTAATTCTTTGTGTTTCTATTCTCTTGAGGACTTATTGATTTTCCTCTTTCAGCTCTGCCAGCTTCTTGACATCTGCTTCTATTTGCTGCTGAATTGTTTTCATGTCCTCCATCATACTTCTAACACTCTGTAGATCTATCACGTCTTCACCTCTGTCAGTTTGATCCTCGTGAGTCTGTTCCTCGTTAGTCTGTTCCTCGTGAGTCTGATCCTCGTGAGTCTGACTGCTTCTATTCTCGACCTAGAGTTTTAGTTTTATTTCTTCAACATCCGCGGTCAGCTGATGCAGATGTCGTCTATCTATTGTGCGCTGTCTGTCCGCGACATCCGCTGCCACTCTGTGTTTTGCCTCTTTGAAGGGGATGTTTTTGGTCACAGCTTCCTTCAGGATGCTTTTAGTTTCCTGAAACACAGCGCAGCCTCGGTACCTTGCCCCGTGGTTTCCGAGGCAGTTTGCACAGTTACGGTTTGCTTTTATGGCCTTGGGATCCTCCATCGCCTTGGGACAGTCGTGATATGGGTGGCTCCCCGCACAGTACCGGCCAACTGTCTCTCTCCTGCATGTCTTCTTGGTGTGGGAGAACTGCTGGCAGTTGGAGCACTGCATGACCGGAGGGATATAGGCTTCTGTCTGTGACGTATAATTGAAAAAGCGCCTACAGTAATCTGACAGTCTTTGTGACCTCGTAGCGCTCTATGATTTGCTAGCTAAAACCATGCATTTACTGCCTGTCTTTACTCACACAAGCTTACTTTTTCGTCCCCGCCTCTTTTCTTTGAACACAAGCAAACGATGTGTTTACAAACTTTCGTGACCTGCCCGTCATAACAGGTAGCGAATCAGGTTTGTTTACCTCGTCTTCTCACGCGAGCTTATCTGTCAATCATACGATACCTGACAGACCGCACGTGAAAAACACAGAATCTTGTTGATGCCTACGAAGGGAAATCCAAAAATCCCCTAGTACGCTTTGATGTCGTATACGCAGATAATTCTTCGAGAACCCGTTAGACGTAAGAATTCTTCTGAAATCGGTTATGAACGCCCGACAGAGCCGACCTGTAAGCCTTTCATTTGGCAAACGCAATCGCTGTCTCGATAGATTAGAGAAATTTAAGCATATATAAGCTGTTTTCTTAAAACTCGCTATCAGCGTCACTCAAATTTGTGGATAGTCTAAGCACGCAGTTCTAGAGCCATTTTATTAAATGTGTTATTAGCAATTCGTGGAGATTTTTCATTCTGATTTCTGGTAATAGAAATTAGTGCTTACGTGTTTAAAAGTGTTAGCTTTTACCAATTAAAAGTGTTAGCTTTTACCATTATAATTCACTTAGATTTTCTAGCTGTTAAAACTAGTGAAATAGAATAACGCGTAGCTATTTCATGCCAGATGTTCAGTTATAATGTAAATTTTCACCACACGCTTTCTCACTCAAGAAGAGACGGTTTTAGCTGACTGGTTTTAAATGCTAGGCGCGACTGCTAGTGACAGAAAAGAATTCACGCTTTATTTCATTGTGCGTATTTATTATAAGTGCCTATTATTTAATATCACACGATTAAACTATCAGACGCCGACCAAATTAATAGCTACTTAACGACCGGCGATAGTTTGTGATAATTGACATTTTACGCTGATCGTTAACCGCGAGCAGGGAGGAGAGTCGCATAAAACAATCCAACCTTCACTCGCTAAGGGACGCGCGATAAGGTAGGCTAAAGAAAACACCTGTGCCGTTTAACTTTAATCAGGACTGACGGAGTGGATAAGAGATCGTGTTGTCCCCGTGATAAACCATGTTGTTACATCTGCGTTGATGCAAGTGGTATTCTTTTTATGTATCATTGTCACCCACGATGATAAGTGTAGACTTCATGTGGCTACAGGTAGAATGTAGAAGGATCGGGTGATATGTTATAATGGTCAACTCGAAAACCGACACAGTGTTGATGTTGAGTGAGAGTGAAAATGTCAGGTGCGCGAATGCATGGACTGTTCTGTAAAGTTGACTAATGAATCAGGCACACACTCACTCATAGTTAAAAGTCACTGACGTGTACTACTGTGGACTTTTTTTTTCATGGATTTATTGAGACACGTACTGACATCACGGTTACAGTCACTGAACAGGTTGACAACAACATCGTATACTTGGAAAATAGTTTGCAATATCAAATAGGCATTCGTGTCGAATATAGGTACAACTGGACTTTAGCAAACAAGCACTCCTGGTCCTAGTTGTCTGGCATCTCAGGCCCTAACTGACTAATCGCATCAGTTAGTATTAGCAAAAGTGTTTATCATATAATGCTCCCTGGTAGGACCTCTTCTGGCTAAGTATTACAGTTCGTACATTAGCAAATTGAATAACGCAATCTTCAACCATCAATGATAGGACTTATAATAGACAGATCTCTGTATCGTCCTTAGATAGTAAGGGCACTCCTGTTCTCTGGACGATAATCCGCTAGACCAAAAGCGGGGTCAAAAATGGCTCCATCTTGCGTAAGCATCGCTCACACCGAAGGTGAATAAAGAAACCTAATTAAAGGCTCTGTTCCTTATACAAATGTGCATATATAGGGCTCTGCCTGTCCGGTAATCAAAACTGCTGCATATATCAAACTTTTGTGCTGCTAGGTAATATGCCGTCTTTATATATATTCAACAAATCATATGGACGGACGTCATCACGTCGCCCACCTAGGCATAGAAAGAGTTCATGAAAATCTTCGTTACCTTAGTCATAGAAAAACACACTAGCACATATCACACGCCATCACTTGGCGTAATAAATGAACACTGGGAAAATCACTGACATAATAGTCATACAGAGAAACAATCTCCTTCCCAGGATAAGACCACAGAGACCAATCTTCGGACTTTCCTATCCGAACAGCTTTCAGCAGATCCCCGACATGACGGAAGCCCCGACGACAACCCCGTTCACACATGCGCAGAAGCACTCTTGACCCCAAAGTTCAGCTCCAAAATAGGCCGACGTTAGACATTAAAAGATATAAAGATATAAGACTAAATCGCCTTAAATAGTTAAGGAATAAACATTAACTCGGGTTATAAACCTCTTCAAGGAAGACCAGTCTGTTCTGTTCAAACAAGGAACAAACCGACGTAAATCTAATTCATACGCCAGAGAAGATAACGAATATAATAAAATATAACATCCAACCAATCAAGGGTTATTTCCCTTATCAAATAAGTACCTTTCATCAGACAGATAGATATAACTTCAAACACATATTGCCTATGAAGAATCTGTTGGTAACACCCCGTCTGTGTGCATATATATAGCTATATAGAATAGTTGCATTTTTTTCCAAAAATGTTTTTCTTATATTCCTAGCAGACCTGATCAAGAGCATCCAGCGGTCTTTTCTTTTGCCTGTTTTTTTTTTTTTTTTTTTTTGGTCTGTGAAATTTTACTTTGTTAGTTACGTGTGCCTCAAATTGGTTTGAGTGGTACCGATCTTCATTTTAAGCGTGCACTCGCCAAAGATACAAGAGAACAGTTCTGACACTAAAAGTAATTTAATTGGACTTACCAAACCCAGCAATATTTTACAATTTTATCGGCCCACTGGGGTGTACAAAAATAACATGTATTCCCGACTTCTGACAGTCGTATTCAAGCGAAGCATCCAGAAATTTACGCTGTTCAGAATCAGCGCTCTAACATAGAGTCAGCCGATAGGATTATCATCATTTATCATTGTAACATTTTGGCTTACTCATTCCAGAGACATATCTTTTTCCTTAAGCTACCACCCGTGAAATCTATTTCTCACACCTTTCTCACGTACCTATCACCATCCACTCTACTCAGACGGGCCAAAATAACTCACAACCTATCTGTACGACACTGTCTTTGACGATTTCTCTTTCAGCGTCAGTTTCTCAGGTCGTGTTGTTCCTTCAACAGTTATTACGACTAGATTGGTGTCTTTTTTGTCACAGGTTTTAAGACTTTCGACTTGGGTGATTTTGACATTTCTGTTTTCTATTTGTAAGCAGTTGTGAACTTCGCGTGCGGACCATCTGGTATCGACCCCTCTTAGCACCAACTTCTTTGTTGTCTTAAAAGTTTCCACCACTACTTTTATCTGGTGGGGCAGCTGGACTTCTTTTGGCCTGGATTCCAGTTCAGTCATTAGCGAAGCTGTTTTTGCGGTGCTGTTGAGAGAAAGCACGACTCCCTTTTCGTGTCTCCCTACTTTAGCGATGCCTCTCCTGCCCGTTATTGCTTCGAGGATACCGATCACTTTGTCGTCGGGTAGGGCCCTGAGCGAGGCCTCACCTCCCGACACCTGTGTGATTTTAACTTTCCTCTCCTGTGGTGTCTACTGGGGACAGTTTTTGCTTGTTATGTTGAAGTGATATATTCTCTTTGCCTCCACCCTCGTCAGCGGGTCTGGTTTGTGGCTCGGATTGTTACTATGGTGTGTTGTCCGTCTCTGGTCTCGGTTCGGGGATGTGTTCCGTGTCGTAGAGGTAGTAGTCTTCTTTTCTTCTTTTGCATTTTCACAGCCACTTTAGGCGGTGAGCTTGGTCTCTCAGGCTCAGGTTCCTGAATTTTTTCCATATTCTCGATCCTCATCGGGGTTTGGATCAGCTTCTCTGAAGTAGACACGGTTTTGGCTGTCGATTCAAGTCCGTAAGGTGGTGGTGGCAACATGGCCGTCATCTTCTTTCTTGCTTCCTGCCTCCGTTGGAGCGTGCTCATAAATGCTTTCTTCAATGTCTACAATATCGGTGATTTCTTCGATTACATCAGAGACGTTTGCTTCTGTCTCTTATTTCGTCTCATCAGGGGCAGTTACCTCATCTGTGTTAACTCCGTCGTGGTGGCAATAGTTTTGCTGGTCGGCTTATGTGATATCCCGTTTCCAGGATTAGGAGCTGCTGGTCTGTTGCTATTCATCTCTGGTGGGCTAATGTTCACTTTCCTCTTCTTGGCGCGTGGTTTAGTTCGGACCATTTTTACTATATTGCGATGCGAATGAGAGCTGTGACGGTGTTGTACAGAAAAAGATGATGCGAAATTTACCTAGGGCAATACAGCCTATTAATGACGCAATCACTTATGTTGTTCCCCTATTATACAGTATAGGTCACATTACACAAGGCAAAGACTTTAATACTGTGTCTAGTAAATGATAGAAGACTAAGAACAGTAAGTACAAGACAGAGGGTAGGTTTTGGTATTGTATAAACGTTTAAACACATAAAGAAGGGAAACCCGAGGCCTGTAAACAGTAAATAAATATTACTTACTTACTTACTTAGTCGTTCCTCTTCTACCGTGAGGTGTAGAGGTTTGGAAGAGAGAGCGCCAGACCATTCTATCAGCTGTCTTTAAATAAATATTAGACAAACATAAAGGTTTGTTTTCAGGCACTCGTGAGAAATAAAGAAGTAGAAAACTAGACGACAGAAAAACAACAGACGTGAGTGGCTTACCGGGGAATCGAACCCAGGACCTTCCGTGCGGCACCCGCGCCTGGCTACGGAAGCGAATTACACTATCCTCCCTGCCATCTAAGCACCACACTAATTAGTGCTTCGATGACAGGGGTTATTAGCGCGACCCGCAACACGTAACACCAGAAATTTACCTAGGGCAATCCTGCCTATTAATGACGCAATCACTTCTGTTGTTCCCATATTATTTATGTAACTAAACGTTTATACAATACCAAAACCTGCCCTCTGTCCTGTACTTACTGTTCTTTATCTTCTATAATTTACTAGACACAGTATTAAGGTCTTTGTCTTGTGTGGACTGACCTATTTTGTACAGAACCTTCTGTCCTCAGTGCTACTTTTCAGCTCGGTTGTTGACTTCTTAACATTTGGTTATGTCAAACTATCCATAATTTTCTATCTTTGTCATCCTCCACCTCTTTTTCCTTCAATCTTTCCTGTCGTCAGAATATATTCCAGGATTCATGTTCTCATTACATGTCCAAAGAAAGCGGATTCTTCCTTCTAATAAAAGTAATAAGTTTCTTTTATACACGGGCTTCTTATATATTATCATCACAGCTCATTCCACTGCCATCACTGGTGTCAATACCTTGTCGAGGTATGGCGGCTTGCGTACCCTGATTACCCCCAGAGCTATGCCAGCGGGAGTTTTACTCCTGGAAGGTTCTACCAAGCTGGACAGGTTTGCGCGGGCAGGGGTCAGACTAAAGCAGACACCCTGGTCCTCCAGGTTGGGGGTTTTAGCATAGGGCTGACACCCCTGTCTATGTAAAAAGAAATGAAGTTACGGAAACGACAACAAATGAACAAACTTTGCTGCGGGATGGACATCCGGAGTCTGAGGCTCGTATGACTGTCAGTGGTGAAAGCCGAAAGGAAGCCACTGACACGAAAACGGACGTCGTGACCGCAAAACGCGAAACAAGAATAGGATTTTGGAATGTCATGACAATGAACGAGACGGGTAAACTAAAACGGGTCACAGCAGAAATGAGAAACTATAGATTACATATTCTAGGGATAAGCGAGAGCAGATGGACAGGGGCAGGAAAAGCTAAAACAGCAACAGGAGAAACAGTACTTTACTCTGGAAGAGAGGATGGACAGCACAATGAAGGTGTAGCCATTATTCTACAGAAAGGAATAGAAAGGACATTACTGGAATGGAAACCCATCAACAACAGACTGACAAGAATAAGATTGAGAGGGAGAATAGCCAACACTACAATAATACAATGCTACGCACCAACGAATGACAGCATGAAGAGGTAAAGGAAGAATTCTATCAACAACTGCAGAAAGAAATGGAAGACACACCTATATATGATCTTTCAATGCGAAAGTTGGAACACACAAGATATATAATGAAAGAGTAATGGGGAAATGCGGCAGCGGAACAGCAAACGAAAATGGGGATAAACTAATAAGTTTCTGTAGCATTAACAACTTGGTCATTGGAGGAACACTTTTCCCACACAAAGAAATTCACAAATTAACATGGGAATCACCAAATGGTCGGGACAGAAACCAAATAGACCACATCATGATTAATGGTAGATGGAGACATGCATTACAAGATGTGAAGGTAAGAAGAGGTGCAGATGTGGGAAGTGATCACTATTTAGTAGTAGCAAAACTGAAAGTGAAACTCAGAACGGCTTGACCAACTGTAACTACACAGAAAAGGTTTGACATCAGCAAATTGAAGGACACCTTTACCAGAAAAGCTTTTTTAGCTGATATAAAGAAGCTATATCAATTTGCCAAAAGTCAGAAAAAAACATTGACTAATGATATAGACCAGAAATTCAACACCATTTCAACAATATATAAGGAAAGCAGCAAATCATGCTTGGGATTCCAGGAAAGGAAGAAGCAAGACTGGATAACACCAGAAACATTAAACACCATAACGATGAGAAAGGAAATGAAAAAAAAGAAAACAGAAGCGAAGTCCCCCAGGTTAAAGCAACTACATAGCGAACTGTACAGTCAGCTGGACAAGGAAGTTAAACGCCAAACCCGAACCAACAAAAGGAATTTCCTAAACGATCTTGCAAGACAGGCAGAAGAGGCAGCACTGAGAAATGAACAAAGCACAGTATACAAAATAACTAAAATCATCAGTGGAAAACGAGGTGCAAACATTATTACATTAGTAAGAGATAAGCAAGGAAATCTCATCACGACAGCAGAGGGACAGGAAACAAGATGGGCAGAGCATTTCAGAGAAACTCTGAACAAGGAACCACCAGAGACACAATTGAATGTTCCTGAGTCTGAAAACGATTTAGATGTTAATACAGACATCCCACTTAAAGAAGAAATCATCACAGCAATCAAAGGGTTAAAGAATGGAAAAGCTCCTGGCCATGATAACTTAAATGCAGAGCTGTTTAAGACAGACCCTGTGCTAGCAGCAGAACTATTAGAACCACTATTTGCACAAGTCTGGAAAACATGGACAACACCAACAGAGTGGACAAAAGAAATAATTGTCAAATTGCCCAAGAAGGGAGATCTTGCAGACTGCAATAATTGGAGAGGAATCACTCTTCTCTCAGTTCCCAGCAAAATACTAGGCAGGATAATTATACAGAGAATTTCAAAAGCAGTAGACCACAAACTGAGGAAAGAACAAGCAGGATTTAGAAAGAACAGAAGATGTGTAGATCATATATTTACCCTCAGGAAGATTATAGAGCAGTGCTCAGAATGGCAAAGACAGCTGTACATTAATTTCGTTGATTTTAAAAAGGCTTTTGACAGTATACATAGAGACAGTTCATGGAAAATACTGAGGGCTTATGGAATTCCAAGCTGCATAGTGTCAATCATAAAAAGGCTCTATGTCAACTTTACGTGTAGCGTTGGGCAGAGCAGCCTAACCTTTGAGGTGAAGACAGGAGTACGACAGGGATGCCCCTTATCAACCACTCTATTTTTAACAGTCATAGACTGGGTGATGCGTCAGACAACAGAGGGCAGTCCAAGAGGAATAAGATGGACTACATTTTCTACATTAGAAGATCTGGAATATGCAGATGACATTGCACTACTAGCACATTCACATCAACACATCCAGGAAAAAAATGGATAGACTTAATAAGTATAGCCAGCAGGTAGGCTTGAACATCAAAATAAAGAAGTCAGAGGTCATGACGTTCAATGTGAGCAACCCTGAGCCCATATCAGTAAGGAATCAGCAACTGGTAGAGACAGACACCTCGACATACCTAGGGTGCATAGTAACACCAGACGGCGGAGCAAGCAAAGACATCAACAACAGAATGAACAAAGCAAGAACAGCCTTTTTCAGTCTAAACAACATCTGGAAGTCCTCTCAGTACAGCACAAGGACAAAATTAAGATTATATCAGAGCTGTGTGCTTTCTGTGCTTCTCTATGGTGCGGAATGCTGGAGAGTTACAGAGCAGGAAATGTTGAAATTGTCATCTTTTCACACAACATGGCTAAGAAAAATTCCCCGAATCTTTTGGCCTAATACCATCACCAACCAAGATCTGCTTACTCGGAGCAAGCAAGAGGACATGCACACCATCATAGCTGGCAGACGCTGGAGCTGGGTTGGCCATGTCCTCAGAAGAGACCCCGATGCCATCACAAGAACAGCTATGCTATGGACCCCTGAAGGAAAACGAAAGAAAGGCCGACCAAAAACAACTTGGCGGAGGACTGTGGAGGCTGAGATGCAAAGAATGAACCAGAGTTGGGGCACTGTACGAAGGATGGCCACCGACCGAGCAAAGTGGAATCAATTTGTTGTTGCCCTACAAGACACCACCAGGCGTGATGGCCACTGACTGCTTTGACGGTCGGCGGCTAAGGATCAAAGAAGAAGAAGAAGCTCATTCCAGCTGTCTGCGTATTTTTGGCACTCTTCTGTTAAACCACATCTTTGTAGTATCCAGGGATTTTCTTGTTTGTTTACTAATTGTCCATGACTTACTTACATATGACAGGATTTGCTCTATAAAACAATCTGATTTCTTAAGTCTTTGATCGCTAACTGACACAGCCATCAGTGACCATCACGTCTGGTGGCGTCTTGAAGGGAAGCAACAAACGGACTCCGCTTTGCTTGGTCGGCAGTCATCCTGCGTGTGGTGCCACAGCTCTAGTTCAAGCTTTGCATCTCTGCCCCCACAGTTCTCCGCCAGGTAGCTTTTGGTCGGCTTCGCTTTCCTTATGGAGTCCATAGCATGGCAGTTCTGATGATGGTGTTAGGGTTTCTTATGAGGATGTGGTCAATCCAATTCCAGCGTCTACCCGCTATGGTGGTGAGCATGTCTTCTTGGTGGATCCAAGTAAGCACTTTTTGGTTGGTAATGGTGTTCGGTCATAATGGAATTTTCCTTGGGCAGGTTGTGTGGAAAGAGGACAGTTTGGGCGTTTCCATTTCTGTTACTCTCTAGCATTCTGCGCCGTACAGAAAATACGCAGCTCTCGTATATTTGTAATTTAGTGTATGTACTCTACTTGGAAGATTTCCAGATGGTGTTTAGATTGGCGTAGGCTGTTCTGGTAAAAGGTAAAGGTAAAGGATCCCGTTACACACCCATTGAGGCATATTGTAAATATGGTGTTAGGCCCATATTTTCTTGACCGTCGGCACACTAGGGGTGATGTGGTCAGCATCACGCCGGCCGCCTTAACCTTCCCAGAGTTGCTCTGGTACCCATTTGGGGGCTGGGTCGACCCAGGAGCAGTTTGTGGCCTAAAAAACCCACCTCATCTGGGGATCGAACCATAGACCACTGAGCGAGGAAGCCAGTGCACTAATCACTATGCTACCGCGGCTCCCAGGCTGTTCTGGGCTTATTCGTATTCTTCGCATTCTTTTGTAAAACTACATATTTTGTGGTCTCCGCGGATTTTCGTACCTGTCTACTAGTTGTCCATTAATTACTTCCATATAACAAGATTGGTTCTATATAACAATGATTGTGACGAAATGGACGACATCAACACGATCTCTGTTTCACTCCGACAGGATCAGAGACATATTTTGTACTGATTTTTATTTGTGTACTTTTAAAAGTACCAATTTCTTCTCATTATCGGCTAAGGAGCAAGTAGTTTGGATGTTCAAACATTTGTGACACTCCTTGCAGATAATGTTTATCCCAGCCTGCGAAAAGCAACTAGATAAGATGAGCGCCGGCGTGTTTAGATTAAACCGCTGATAAGCGACTCGTTTTTTAACAAGCTGGGCAAACACGGAGTTTTTGCGTACTCATACGACAGATAACGAGATTACTGTCTGTGTGATACATGTGGGCAGACAAGTGTGACATAAGCGCTTCCGGGTCATCATTGATACACCAACATTACTTTTTAATAAAGTATTACAGCTTACCCATGTTGTCATGTGTGTCTACCTATCTGTATGTGAGAGTGTATGCAAGGCATCAGATGTCCATATATGGTAATACGTGACCTATGCAGGCACGCACCTTATTTCACGTGGGACTATTTTGAAAATATCACACCCGCCAGGCATGATTTGAAATGATTGGATTGTCGTAAAGTCTGGATTATAACTCGCCATTCATACCAAAACGGCACACCATACTAATAAAAGTGTATGCTAGACGGACCAGTGAAACGGCATCATTATTCACGTATGTTTACAAAATTATTAGGCATCTAACATGGCCGGACTCCAAATCTGTGTTACCGAGTTCGGATTGGAAATAAACTATAGGATTATGAGCGAAGCACCGCATGGAAGAGGTCAGTAATTCGATAATGGAACTGTTCCTTTATAAGAATGTGCAAAGATTTCCACGGAAAGTGTTATACTAACGGAGAAATTATGAGTGGAATGCATCGAGACATCAGGCAAGTCGAAAATTTTGCTGTTTAGGCTGCGCCTATGAAAAGATGGACGATGAAAAGAAAAAAAACAATTATCTAGATAGATAAAGAATAAGCCAGGGCTTACTTTAAGCCTAAGATGACGGAAATTGGCCCTGGAATAAAGAAGATATGAATAATTTTCCATAAATGCACAACTTGACAAAATTATGCCTGCATTTGAGGACGCGAACATACTTCAGTCTTATTGTTCTCCGAACCGCTCGGCCATGACCCATATAAGGACGTGCCCACCGTCAAAGGCTTGCCACAAAAATTCAAACTGCAGCGAGAGCGTCAGTTCTGTCAATGAGACTCCGTTGCCTTCTGCATCTGAGAGCAGACTGAATAGCCATTAACAGCTCCACTGTATGTACTTGAGGGTAAGAAAGAATGTATAAATTTATATATTGATAATTAATTAATCAAATTGTGCCTTAGGAAGTGCATAACTGTGTTATAAACCACTGTGAAATTATTGGAAGCAATCCAAGCCTGTGTATATTCAAATAAATTGAGACTGGAAGCGGAAAGTGTATTGATAGTTTTAGAAACGCATTAAAAAAATTATTTCTTGAAGGAATGGACTAAACACAAGGAACGAATGAAAGAATGATTGTATTTGATGTATTGAAGTAAATATCGTATTACTTAGTGATTTACACAAGGCCTGATTAATTTAGGGAAGCGAATCATGGACAGATAGCTGTAACCAAGGAATTGGAGAAAGATTGTATTCACAGTAAAATAAATTGTGTTATTGCTGGTTTATTATGCCCTGTGCGTCTACCTGCACATTGTCTGAAACTGTCTCTTATCACCTACATCTGTGGTAGAGATATAGACAATACAGTGGTTAACCAATTATATTTAAGGTTACATCCTGTAACCAACGTGTACCTTTAAGGAGCCAGACTCAACTGAAGGAGCTAGTGGTGCAAGAGCCCTTTACGTCTAGAGGGACAGCAACATTGCTACCTTGATGCCTGGAAGAATCATGTCTGACAGTTTCTTTCCAGAGCAGTATTGTGAAAGACCTCCAAGACGAGAAGTGAAGATAAGTGGCCTTACAAGGCTACTGATCAGTGTATAACCAGCATTACCACAATAATTCAAATAAAACAGTATGATGAAAAGTCAGTGCATCTAGATAGGCAAATTCATAAATCAGTGATTGACTTTATTTCATATTAACTGTGAAGAATTCTTATTGATCCTAACTAAAGACAGTCTACAACAAGATTACGTTCAGCCAGGAAAAGAGAACTGTCCTTAGAAATTTACAGACTTTAGATAGTTGTGAATATTTGACAAGTGATTTTTATTAATTTTATATCTCAATCAGTTTTGAGTTCAGTGAAAATTTCACAAAGAAAAGAAAACTTGTACAAAATAAATTGTAAATTATACCAACAGACTTTCTTGAATTATTTAAGTTAAATTACAGTTCTTGTTCGTTAATAATTTAGTTTAATACCCCTAGCAGAGCAATAACACTATTAACAGAGGAGGATCTTGAGAGGAGCATTTAGGAACCTAGGATAATACACTATCATCAGACCTAGGAACTTATACAGCTTGATCTGACCTTTGATGTCAATACACCCTTACTCTTTTCAGAGAAGGGGGTATTTCTTATAAGACCAGTCTATTATCTGGCACTATCCTGGTATCACTTGATACAACTTTGTGTCCTGGATATCTTTCATCTAAAAACTATAGTAACCTTTCGTGACATGGATCTTTCTGATGTGTTTCATAACAACATTGAAGGGGAATATAACCTGGCGTTTCTTCAAACCCACTTCACTGTGCAAAAACTACCGTGAGACACGCTTGCCAGAAGAACCCAGACATGCCAAGTTAGAATTCAAGAATTCCTTTTATCGGACTGGACCTTTTATTAGAGTATTCCAAAAGGACTTACAAAAACAGCCCAGGAAATCTCTAGCATTGTGACATGGAAAACCAGGACTAAGGAAAACTGAAACACACGGAGTCAGAGAGGGAATCTATTGTCAAATTAAAGACACCCCAGACGCGTATAAGAGACAGACTCGTCTCTTTTATTCATCTGAGCAACAAGTCTGTAGCTAAGATTGGCGTAAGTGTGCATTTTTTTCATTCTATATGTGTTTTATTTACTAACATGTGAACTAATATGTGTGCATTATTATGTGAATATTTATATGTGTGAAACTCGCTATTGGATGTCAAAGTCATTTGAGGCTGGCAACCTCAACGTATAGAATGATGAGTCATGAAGCACCACTGCATGGGCTGGTGATTGCTTTATTGATAGTTTCGTAAAGAGAACTAAAAGCATAAAGTAGTTCCAGGTTCCCTATGGAGCAGGGAGGTAAAGATGAAAGAAATGATGTACATTCTAAGTATAATACTCGTACTTACATTTTCAAAGCAGTGTAAATGTCCCTATAAACACAGTCACTTTAAAATTAATGTAAGTTTTCAAGCTTAAACCAGTGTTTATGTCTATGTAAAAATATTCATTTTAAAGTAATGGAAGTTTCCAACTTTTCAATCAGCGTAACTATAAATGAAAACATATTCAATTTATATTGTGAACACTTTTCAATCAGTGGGGATGTATATGTAAACAGACTCTATCTGTATTATTAACCTTTTCATTTAAATATGTCGGCGTCTGTGGCATAATGGATATGAACGCAGTTTCATAATCCAGATATACCAGGTTCGAAACCTGCTGCAGACGGTTTGGTAGCAGATCGCTTTGTGTGGATTTTTAACAATGGTATAAGCGCCGTACCGTTCAGAAAGCAATGGCAAACTACTGAATGAAAAAATTGCCTAGAAAAATCAAAAACAGCCAATAAAAGCTGGGGTTGATTGCCACGTCCTGTAAAGGATAAGCAACTAACTTTATGAAAGCTATTCTATTTAAATGTAAAGGAAGTTTTATCCCGAGGGATTAAATTTAATTCTCATCGAGGGTAAAGTCTGAGCAATAAGGATGGTGGTATGGGAAGATAGGAACCCATAACTATGGGGTGGAAAACGCCATACTCAGAAGAGCGTTTCGTTCTATTCTTTTACAATAGTTATTGGTGGTACCAGCACAAAGTACCATCTCTGGAACAAGAAGGGAACCGTGGCCCAAGCTTTAAGACGAAGGACCCACGTGGTAGACTCTCCTTGACCTTTCTGGGAAACGAGCTACCCCCGACAACCTTGATCAGAGACGAGCGTGAGCAGAGTGAAAAGAACCAACCCATAATAAGGAGCAGAACCATCATTGGCAGCTTAGTTCAAATATATGCTGCCACTTGAACTTCTTGTAATATCTCACATTCCCTATAGAAGGTAAAAGGTAAAGGATCCAGTTACACGCCCATTGAGGCATATTGAGAATATGGTGTTAGGCCCATATTTTCTTGACCGTCGGCACACTAGGGGTAATGTGGTCAGCATCACGCCGGCCTCCTTAACCTTCCCAGAGTTGCTCTGGTACCCATTTGAGGCTGGGTCGACCCAGGAACCATTTGTGGCCTAAATAAATCCCACCTCATCTGGGGATCGAACCATAGACCACTGAGCTAGGAAGCCAGTGCACCAACCACTATGCTACCGCGGCTCCCATTCCCTAAAGACTGTGATGATAACTTTTCTTGATCCATAACTATTTAAATTATTTCCAACTGTGAAAACCTAAAGTGATTATTAAATTTTGTTATTTGTAATGTTACAAATTTAACTTCGATTTAATAATTTTAAAGTTACTGCATGTTTGTCTCAGTCAAAGTACTACACACACTCTAAACAGAGCTATACTAAAATAATAGAATTCCACTGAGTAAATCAGTGGTCGGGTTTAAACGAGGTGAAAGTAATAAGTACTTAAATCCTTCACAAAAGCATCGGCAGAATTACAGAGCTAACATACTCAGCCAAAGCAGTATTGTTCTCGCTTATTCTGAATATCTTGTGAAGACTCCCTTTATAATAGAAATGTCATCACCCTTCTATCTACATCTCTGCCAAGAGTAATCTTGCGCGAAGGTAGATACCTTTGAAGCCCATATTAGATACTCTTGAGTTTTGGCCACTGTTGGACCACTACTGCAAAGCAGGGGAGGCAATACCGTCACAATGATGACTCTCCGTTTTTCTTTCATTGATAAAGGTTTGTTTGTATAAAATACTTGTCACTTGACGAAGCTCCGCTTATGTATACACTATTCTTCTCTCACACATCTGAGATGCATCTGTCATGTGCTGTTGTTAACGTGCCTAGTTATCTAAATCCTTTGAATTGTTTCAAAGTTGTCTATACTTTAATAGTGCTTTCTGGAGGAGTCATTGTTTTCAAGATGATCATAACTGATGTCGTTTCGCTACTCTCACTAAAGCCTTTATATTTACTCTCTGTCATTGCATCTTATCCTCTTGCAGGAAGCCGTTTTCCCACAGTATTCATGGGCTCTTGCAGAGGTTGTTTCATTAGCATGTTTTGTTCATTTTGTGTTTGATAGCGTCATCCAAGACCTTAAATTAGTCGCCTCTTACGACACGCTAATGGGAACAGTAGTCCTCGGAGATCCCCGGAAACTATTTATGTTCATGTCTCTTAGCTCTCGTCTTCTTTCCCTTCCCGGACGAAGACCTTGTGGCCCCAACGTAGGCAATTTTCAGTGTCTTTTGACCATTACCGTTTTCAATTTTTTTTTAATTTACACCATTTATTTTGTAAGAATGGACTGATATGAGGTTGCATTTGGCTACCTCATCATGTAAGACAAATTGCTGTAGAAACCACCGTTGTCAGAGCACATGAATATTTTGGTGCAGGTTTCCTGCAAGGCGACTAGCTGCAGTGCTGACCCCATGCTTCAGATAGAAGGAAAAGGGAAATTAATTATTTTATGAAGGTATGTTTTCAGAGCGCTCAGAGTTCCTACAGTAGATACCGACAGGCTCTTGAAATCCTTCCGCTGACTTAGATACTAGACAAAGAATTGGAGCCGCGCTGATGTAATGGCTACGGCGTTGTACTGGCGACCAGGTTTTCATGGTTCAAACCCGGGCGTCAGCGTTTGAAGGAATGTTTACGACCGGAAATTTGACTGAATAACCTGAACGGCTCCTGCACATAAATCTCGTGTAGATGGGAAGGAGCGAAGCTCCTGACCGGGTTGGAAGGAACGTCCACTGATCCCCCAGCCTCGCAATGACATGTCATTGGGCCAAAAGAGCTGGAAAGCTCGAGTGCCGCTGGTTAGAGAAAAAAAAAAGTCAGCGGAAGGATCTCAGGAGCTGTCGGCATCTACTGTAGGAACTCTGAGCGCTCTGAAGACCTACCTTCATAAAATAATGTGTTTTTCATGTTTCAGAGTATGTGGAATATGGAATAAGTCCAGTGTGTATGTAGCGGTAACACCTCTTTTTGCACACCACATTGCGTCCATTCTATTGGAACTTTATGGTGCTCAAAAGAAGGTTCCTAATCGCAGTATGACGCGTATAAATTATGACATGAGTGCGCGTGCATGAGAACGGGGGCTTTCTTGGTGTATATTGCCGGCCGTAAAGGCTGTGTCTCATGTGTTCTGATAAACGTCGCATGTGTCTGGAGTTATATTCGGTTATGTGAAAGCTCAGTTGCTGAGATTGTTGGTTATTCGTGGAATTCAAAGAGAGTAGTGATTGTAATTATAAAGGAAGCGAAATCATTGACTGAACTGCGACGGACGTTATTGTATATGTCAGATGTACCAAGACTTCGAATTGTTAACGGACACACAGAAATAATGACCAAGTGAAGTTGGCCCTACTGACTGAATGTCGATATGGATTATATTGTATTGTAAATTTGGAGCTGCAATATCAAATTGGAATACATTAATAAATCGTAATGTGCTGTATACAGGCAGTTCTCCGAACTTATTTAAAAGATGTTGCGTGGCTGTAGTAACATTGATCTCTGCCGCCCGATATGCTTCCAGCGAGCCCATCAGCAGAGTTATGGACAATTAAAACTGAATATTAACTTCAATTCAAAGAAAAGATCGCTTTTTATCTTGTACGTTTCATGAATAAAGTCAATTTTCGTACGCTAACTTGCGGGTTTTCACTGGGTATGCGGTAAAAGTACGTTTAATCCAGATGAAAAACGCGCTTTTAAGAGCCGGTGGGAGAGGGGCTAGTCCAAAACTTATCTAGGTTAACTGAAGTATGATTTCTGTAATATTATCTATCCATCTGCTTCTTGGTCTTCCTCACACCCTGAAACTAGATCTTCTACTATTGTAAGCGTGTAGTTGTAGTTTATCGGGCTCAACTTTCATGAGATGGCTAAACTACTTAAATGTCTGTCTGTCTGGCTGCAACCAAGATAGAGTGGGTTTAATTCTCTGCACTACACAAAAGGGAGTCATGACCTAAGTGCCCCCCTTTAGAGTGTAAAGGAGATTAAGGGGCCAAACACTCGATCGACGGGGAGACCCTTCTGATGATCAAATTGCTTCCTGTTGTATCGCTTTGTACAGTATAGAGTTTCTTATCATAATTACATGGTCAGATCATTGATAATCGAGAAAAGATCGATGGACTTCTGGAAAGGGAGATGACACTGGGAAAGACTAGGAACCGGCTGACCGGGTTGGTACCCTGTAAACTGTAAACAACTGCTATATGACCCACTAATGATAGATGCCCTTGTAGCAAAGTGTGCAAAAACACGCTTAGTTAATGGACTGATAGAACGGACAACGGAAGAATAAAATTGTGAAAGCCTTGAACTGTACAGGGTAACTAAGCATTCTAAAAATAGTAGCGGTCGCGCATGCGCATTCGTTTATGTTATAGGAGAAAAGCAAGGATGGAAAATTCACAATGCGTAGCTAAGTGTCGAAGGTTAAGGACACAATTTCTTGTGACCTGACCATTTAGCAGTGAATTATAAAAAAGGTGATAGCTTTTCACAGAAAGGATATGCAGGAATGGAAATCCGAAAGGAAAGTTGTAAGACGTATGTATATATTTAGATATTTAATGTTTTATTTGCCTTTCACAACCCAGGTCTAACCTAGTGCTAGATTAAATAAATTAGTAGTAAATACATGCCATACTCGATTGTAGGTTTGTGTAGAGGAAAAGGAAGCTTCCAATAGGTGAAGATAAAGGAGATATAAGACAACGTGCTGGATAAACTTGGTTGAGTGTGTATTGGAAGATTAATGGGACAGTTACACAGATTACCCAAAATGGCAGAGATTGTCAGTGCTGGGAAGAGACAAACCTTACCTGCTCCCTCGGACGCTCGCGCTTACAATATAAGACTAGAACGCTCAGTTCAAAATTACACACAACTAAAACCCAGCCAGAAGACAAGTAGAGTTCTATCTAGACAACGTCAGTTGCCACTGCATGAAGGGCAGATCTTCTTCACAGATTACAGTCTTCATAAGAGCTTGTAATTGATCCTAGAGGGTGTGTAGGTTTACTATAGATATATATATATATATATATATATATATAGATATATATATATATATATATATATATATATATATATATATATATATATGTGTGTGTGTGTGTGTGTGTGTGTAAATAATATCAATTTTATTTCAGATTTTAGTGTATTGTGAATGTATCGTACATATTGTTTGTGTGGATATGATTGCTGAAGATTGGAAAACCTAAATATAACCACCACAGTCCTTGTCAGGCCTAAATATATCTATTCTGGTTTTGTCTGGGTCTATAACCCACCAGCAAGACCAGTACTGACTTGGCATGTAGGTGAGGGAAGAAAAGTTTGCATTCTGTCTATATATTCATATTGTTTTGATTATTCATGTATTATTATATTTGATACAATGTTTTGCAGTAGACACCAGTCTGTCTCCCTATATCTAAATCATACACAGCCATGTATCATTTGTCATACATGCAGACATCTGATGACACCCTCATCTCATCACACCCTAAGATGTAATAGGTCTCCATGACATTGCCTAGCCACTCTATACCTCTTGTTCCAGGTTCTATAGTAAATTGTCAAAACCCTGAAGTCAAGTGGACCTTCGATCCTGCTACCTAACCATAACAGGAGCCCAGAGGTTGAAGTGTTCCAGAGCTTTTTTCCCCCTGATTGCTGGCATTGGATTGAAGTGTGACTTACAGACAAACAGTGGGATTTGAAAATCCATATCTGGACAAGTGCAGATTTAAGAGCTGAGTTTGATAGAGACTATTCCGGTGGCTAATGTGAGACATTCCTCAGTCAAATGATGAGAAAAATTAGGGCATAGATTAAAAGAGACAGACTAATAATATATAAATAACAACAGTGAGAGGACATGTTTTGGTGTACAGTAAATTTAAAGATCCCATGGGGACTGTTTTCTTTGTTTAAGTTTAAACTTCTAATTATATTATCAACTTGATGTAAATACATAACCATAATCCCCATTGTCCAACACTCACCCTTCATTTCAGAATTAGATAGATGTACATAATAAATTATGAAATTGTACTCAAGAGACTTGTTAAATTTTTAACTGTTTAAGTTGAGTTACTTTTTCTGAATTATTATAATATCCCATGAGTTACTACAGCTAAG
Organism: Oreohelix idahoensis; assembly: GCA_024509875.1. Lineage (NCBI taxonomy): Eukaryota > Metazoa > Mollusca > Gastropoda > Stylommatophora > Oreohelicidae > Oreohelix > Oreohelix idahoensis. Next base: position 111,411 of record JAMPIV010002334.1, read on the forward strand.
ATGGCAAAGTATATTTCTGAAGCCTTAAACTATTGTCTAGCTCAGAGTATTCGCAGCATCTATCTCTAGTCTGTCTAGTGCCACAAGTAGTTGTAAAGTAAATTTTTTGAATTAAATTCTAAAAATTGAATTTTGTTTAGGAAAAGTCCTATTAGTACTTAGGAAACTGTTGAAGCTCACATAGTTACTTGGAATTTAATTTGTTCAATTAGTTAATTAAATTTAATTAAGATAACTTGGTAAAAGGTAAAAATAGATACCCTCTTACACATAGTCATGGCTGATTTGGTGAAGTTTCGATCTGCGATCATGCAGGAGGGAAAGGACGTAGAATTGACAAGTGATGTTCTTATCCAGTATGTCGCAACTGAAGTGGACAAATATTTGGATAGAGAGGACAAAAGATTGGAAGCTGGAAAAGAAGCCAAAAGATTGGAAGCTGAAAGGGAAGCGGAAAGAGAAGAAAAGAGAATAATTTTGGAAGCCGAAGAAAGGAGGTTGCAAAGAGCTCATGAGCTAAGTTTAAAAGAACGTGAACCCCAGGTAACGGCTAATAGTTGGTAAGGTATGAATAAATGCAGAAGCTAATAGAAGAAGATTTAGAACTGCTAAACTTCTAACAGGAGAGACTTATCAGCAGTTTTCAGCAAGGTTAGAGATATATTTGCTGCGGTGGTGCCAGTACTGGAATTTTACTCAGGATTTTAAAGGGATCAAGGAGATGATTTTAATAGAACAAATCTTGGAGTCCATGTCTCCTGAGACAAAGACCTTTCTAGTAGAACATAAGAGAGAGAGATTAGAGGAAATAATAATCTATGCAGAAAGTCACAAACTGGCTCATCCTGTGTCTCTAGTGAATAAGAGGAAACAGGGAGAAAGTTTTAAACCAAACCAAAACCCAACCAAGTTTGAACACAAAGACAGTTCAGCTAAGTACAAACCAAGATATGAGAATAAAGACAAGAACTCGCTTGGATCAGACAAGAAACCTTCAAGAAAGGAAGGAAAGTGGTGTAAAACTTGCCAAATGAGTAACCAGAATACTGCGGAATGCAGAAGGAAGAATCCTCCTCATCATGCTGCATGTCTTACAACAGGGAACAAGGGAAGGAAGGACTTGGCAGTTAGTCAGAAGGACCTCCATCATCCCCCTGTCTGTGAGGAAGTGACCTTAAATGACACTAAAGTACTGTGTTTATATGATACAGGTTTAGATTTTGATTCAGTAGTATGCTCTTCTCTGTTGAGTCCTGACCAGATAACCACAGAAACAGTGGAAATCCGAGGACCAATCAAGGGAGCAGGAACCATGACACTACCCATAGCCTGAATCGACATAAGATCTCGCTATGTAGAAGGAAAAATCAAAGCAACAGTTATGGAAGATCCTATTTACCCCTTGATACTGGGATGTAGGTATGCTTTTCGTGGAGAACCTATAAAATCTGTAGTTATGGCAACAGTCCAGACTAGGGCAAGCTCTAAGAAAATGGAGGAAAACATAATTAATACTCTTCCAGAAGAAATGAAAAAGGCTCAAACAGCAGACAGCACATTGAAGCCTTGTTTTCGCAAATTGCTAAAAGCACATAACCCTCCAGAGAAAGGAGACTTCTACATAAAAAATGGCATACTCTATAGAAAAGCTGGAACATGATCTAAAGGACATGGACAGCTGATAGTGCCAAAATCATATAGAGAGACGGTTATGACTCTAGGACATGCTATACCCTTCAGCGGACATATGGGAATAGGGGCCACTGGACAAAGGATAGCCTGTCATTATGTTTAGCTAGGAATCACAGAAGACATAAAGAGGTATGTGAGATCCTGCCCAGAATGCCAAAGAGTAGCTCCTAAACATAGGACTGCACCAGCAACACTGGGAGAAATGCTCATTATGGGAACCCCTTTTGAACGTGTTGCAGTGGATATTGTTGGACCCCTCACTAGGACCAAGAAGAGAAATGCTTACATCTTAACCTTGGTTGATACTTGCTCAATGTGGGGAGAAACCATAGCCATGGCATCTATTGATTCAAAACATGTGGCAGAGGCATTGTTAGCAGTATTCACCAGATTAGGTTTACCACACCAAATATTGACTGACAATGGTTCTCAGTTTAAGGTAAGCTAACACAAGAGGTATTCAGGATATTTCAAGCCAGACACTATCATTGTAGACATTATCCCGCTCAAGGAAACGGACAAGTAGAACGGTTCAATGGGACCCTTATCTCCATTCTGAGAAAGCTGGCAAGTGAAAAACCTGATACTTGGGATACATACTAACCTGCTGCACTATTTGCATACAGGTAAGTCCCACATAACTCAACTGGATTGGCTGCATCTACTTTGTTGTTTGGTAGACCAGTCAAAGGTCCACTGGAAGCATTGCTGCGGACATGGACTGATGAAAAAGCAGAAGAAACAGTGACTTCCTCATACCAATATGTCAATGAGTTAACCTCTGGATTAAAAACTGGTTGGAAACTGGCAAATGAGAACTTAAGACAGGCCAGGAGGAAGCATGCTGCTTACTACAATAAAAAAGCTAAGGATAGGGAACTTGAAGTGGGAGAGAAAGTCTTATTAATGTTGCCCAACAGCAATAATAAATTGCAAATTGGATGGCAAGGACCCTATATCATACTGGAAAAACTTTCCAGGACCAATTACAAGATTGACAAGAAGGGAAAAAAGAAGGTATATCATGTCAATCTACTTAAAAAGTATTATGACAGGGAAGTTTCAGAGGTTGCACATATCATGACCTTAGCCATTGCAACAGAAATGAAAGATGAACCATTATCCTCTATGGAATGTCCATTAACAGCTACAGAGAGTTATGCTCAAGTAAATATTAGTGATCTTGAGCAGAGGAAGCAAGTTCAGGAAATGTTGGAAACTCATGCAGATGTGCTCACCGATAAGCCTGAATGCACACAGTTGTTGGAGTATGATATGACTGTTTCTGACCCCACTCCGGTATGTATGAGAACCTACCCCATTCCTTATGCGAAAGCACAGGCACTCAGGGAAGAGATTGATCATTTATTAAGGAGAAAATCATCTCAAAGTCAGAATCTCCCTACAGTTCAAGTGAGGTGCTATTAAGCAAACCTAATGGTGAACATAGGTTGTGTATAGATTACAGGAAACTGAATGCTATCACAGAATCTCAGGTGGACCCATTACCTGATACCAACCAGCTGTTCTCTACACTCAGTAAAGCTAGGTATTTTTCCAAAGTAGATCTAAGCAAGTGATCACCAGCCTTTAACCAAATACTAGTGAAACCCGAAGTTAGGAAAATGCTGGCATTTAGTACATCAGAGGGACACTATGAATTTAATGTACTACCATTTGGGCTGAAAAATGCTCCAAGTATTTTTTCAAGAATGATGAGGAAATTATTTGAACCTCTTAAAAATTCCCATATCACTAACTTTATGGATGACATTCTTGTTGCTACCAACACCTTTGAAGAGCATATAAAAGCACTCTCTATGTTGTTTGACCGTTTAAGAGATACAGGATTGATTGCACGACCCACCAAGTACTATATTGGGTGTAAGGAATTGGAATTCTTAGGTCACACGATTTCTACGGGCCACATGTCTCCTGACCCCAAGAATGTAGAAAAGTTGAGAAAGGCGCCAAGACCTCAAACTAAGAAAGATGTAAGGTCGTTTGTGTACTTATGTGGGTTCTACCAGAAATATATACCTCATTTCAATTCATTGTCTGCACCGTTGACCAATTTGACTAAGAAAGGACAGCCAGATAGGATCCAATGGAACGCTGAGTGGGAGAAAGCTTACACCGAGCTAAACGAAAAACTCACCAGCAAACCCATCCTTACCCTTCCCGATATCACACAAGAATTTGTGTTAAGAACGGACGCAAGCAATGTGGGAATAGGTGCGACCCTATTGCAAAAGTCAACAACCCAGCCAGAAGAATTACTACCAGTGGCTTATGCCAGTCGAAAGCTAAATGCAACAGAATTGAATTATTCAACGATAGAGCGAGAATGTCTTTCTTTGCTCTGGGCCATCGACAAATTTTCCCCTTATCTTTACGGGAAACATTTCATGGTTAAAAGTGATCACCAGCCTTTAACGTTTCTGGCAGTGTCCAACAAATAAACTCCAGATTGTTAAGGTGGAGTCTTCTTCTAGCTCCTTACTAGTTTACGGTAAAGTACATTCCTGGAAAAGAAAATGTGGGAGCAGACTTTTTAAGTCGACACCCAATTGCTGTGGAAAGAAAGAAAGGAGAGGTATAACTTCAGCGTGTGTTTACAATAATAAATTGTAGCAAAGTGTGCAAAAACACGCTTAGTTAATGGACTGATAGAACGGACAACGGAAGAATAAAATTGTGAAAGGCTTGAACTGTACAGGGTAACTAAGCATTCTAAAAATAGTAGCGGTCGCGCATGCGCATTCGTTTATGTTATAGGAGAAAATCAAGGATGGAAAATTCACAATGGCATTGCTAAGTGTCGAAGGTTAAGGACACGATTTCTTGTGAACTGAGACCATTTAGCAGTGAATTATAAAAAAGGTGATAGCTTTTCACAGAAAGGATATGCAGGAATGGGAATCCGAAAGGAAAGTTGTAAGACGTATGTATATATTTAGATATTTAATGTTTTATTTGCCTTTCACAACCCAGGTCTAACCTAGTGCTAGAACAAATAAATTAATAGTAAATACATGCCATACTCGATTGTAGGTTTGTGTAGAGAAAAAGGAAGCTTCCAATTGGGGAAGATAAAGGAAATATAAGACAACGTGCTGGATAAACTTGGTTGAGTGTGTATTGGAACGATTAATGGGACAGTTACACAGATTACCCAAAATGACAGAGATTGTCAGTTCTGGGAAGAGACAAACCTTACCTGCTCCCTCGGACGCTCGCGCTTACAATATATAAGGCGAGAACGCTCAGTTCAAAATCACACACAACTAAAACCCAGCCAGAAGACAAGTAGAGTTCTGTCTAGACTACGTCAGTTGCCACTGCATGAAGGGCAGATCTTCTTCGCAGATTACAGTCTTCATAAGAGCTTGGAATTGATCCTAGAGGGTGTGTAGGTTTAGTCTATATATATATATATATATATATATATATATATATATATATATATATATATATATATATATATATATATATATATATATAGATCCTTCAAAAGAAGTTAAGGACCAGTAGGTGAAAATGACCCAAAAATAATGAAAAATTATAAAAAATTATATTTCATAAGCAATTAATTTGACATTGATTTTTCTCGAACGACAAACATTCAACACGTGCTGCATGGGCTACCAGCATACCGTGTGGCTAGTGTTCAGCTCAGCAAGCATGCTGAAAAAATGCTGCTGAAACGCCAAAATGTTGGTGTTTTTAATGATGTCTGAGCGTGAAAAAAATACCTGCTATTCCAAAAATGCGTGATGCATGTGAGAGACTATAGTGTTAGTCTTGAGCTGTACTCACAAAATTGTCTTTATAAGCAACAGAAGTGCTGCATAACCATTGCATAACAATATGCCTCAACTACGAAAACTGAGTGTTGTGGATAAAGTAAGAGCCATTGCGTGGTTGCAGGAAGGTCTTACTGTCCGAAATGTCGCTCAGAGGCTTGCAGTATCTCATTCAGTTATTGTCAGACTGCAGCAGTGTCGTAAAATTTTAAATCTGTATGACACCACGCTCAAATTCCCTGCTCAAAAACTAGCTATAATATTTGAATCTAAAACTGAAGTCGGATGTGTCGACCGAAAGGTGCAGATATCACAGCTACGGCGTAAACAGACACAACGCAACCACCGTCCTTTTCAGGGCGAACGAGGAAGAGGAAGAAGAAGAAGAATCTAAAACTAACTATAGTATTTAAAGCAGTCTAAGAACCCAGTCAAATGTACCGCCAAAAATGTATCTAGTGTATTTGAATTTGTCTAGGAACCAAGTCAAAATTTACCGCCCCCACAAAAATTATCTAAGAGCATAGTACAAATTTAACAACCAATCAGAGTTCGTATTTTTTCGGGGGTAAGGATAAAGAAATCTTTTACTTGGTAACAATGCCTCTGTTGTGTTTTTGACCGAAAAAATATATTTTATTTCTTAACAACTAAAGATAATTAAAATGAAAGGGATATCTCGAATTATAGCGCTCATATTGCTTAACATCATCATCATCATTATATGACCAGTACATGTTTCATGAATGTAGCGACCATTCCTATTAGATTTCTATTTCACTTGCCATCTTGTATAGACCAAGATAGGATTGTTCCAGGATTTTCCCATTTACGCTTATCTTTAATGTGGGTTTATCGTCTGTTTTGCTAATTAACATAGCTTTTGTCTTCTCAATATTAATGTCGAGTCCATATTCATGACTTATACTGTTCACTTGCTTCACTAGTTCTTGTAACTCCTGTTCGCTTTCAGCTAACAACACGGTATCATCTGCATATCTAAGGTTGTTTATTGACCTTCCACTGATGTCCAGTCCTGGTATTTCCTGTATCTGTTTGAAATTTTTTTCGGTGTATAAATTAAATAGGCAGGGGGTGTGGTGAAGTGAGATGTTATAAATATTTATAGGGGACTTAGTGTACTGACTGAGATCAGCTGTGAAGGTATATATATCTAATAAGAGTAGTGTATTATATATAACCTTGCTTGCTGCCACATATGTATACCTCAGTCAGAATTATTCTGGAATAGTGTGATGACTACGTTGTATGTCTAGGGTATGTGTATGATGAAGTGTAAGTCATAACAACAACAGACAGATAAACAATTTAATTTATTCCACCACACTTGACAACACTGTGACACTCACATACATATAACACTCTAAAGGATATCTTAAAGGAGTCACTGATAACTTTTCAAATAACAATATGTATTCATTGCTGTTATGAATGAATATGTGTCCTGATTCAAATACAAAGGGAACCAGGAATCACAATCAATTTTACTTACAAGTTATATGTACAGAATTTATCAATATGAATATGGTAATGACATATATTATTAAAAGTATCCTATGTGTGTCAGTTGTGTAGTAGTAATATGAGGTAATACTGGTTTTGTTTTGTTCAAGCTCTGTTGGTATTTGTCATCATGACTTCAATAGTTTGTCTTTATTGGGACTAGTATTGGAGATGTTCTCAGTTCCTGATATTAAAACAATTTAAATCCCCTCTTAATGTTATTTTTACAAGGTCATTTTAAGCTGGGGTACATAATTTTGAGCTCAGCTGGCCACATCAGCTTATCTTGTGTGATGGCGGCAGGAAAGACTCCTCTGCTCGATTTCTCCCCTGGGCTCTGGAGACACCTCACTGATAGCTAAATGGACCAAGGAGTATGCTGTCCGACTCTGGATTCAGCAAAGCTCTGACCAGGTGCTGCTCAATACCATCAAGACCACGGTCCCTGAAAACAAGAAGGATGTACCTTCTACTTCATAACTAATTTATACTCTCTTTTTACACTGAGCACAATACATCACAAACATTGAGTTCAGAGCGTTAGGCCAACTGTCAGCTTCATCTGAAATACTTTATACCAGTATTAACCTCCTTAATGGTTACTACGCCTCTGCACTTCCAGCATTATTTCTGTCTAATCAATAATCTAGGTGTCAGTGTACTGTTTGGCCATTCCATGCAGTTTTACTTTCCTCCGACACCTTCTGTTCAGGCTGGAGCATTATAGGCTTTACATCATGTTTGCTACTGAACTACACATATATACAGGCATAAATTAACAATTCACATTCAATTTTCATTAAAAGATACTGAATGTTTCAAGCTTACCACAATTCATGGAAACAAACACAGATACGTTGATTAGCAATGAATTCTGGCACAACTACTGGCACAAATTCCCATCTGCTTATGTTCCAGGCTTTTATTTAGCAAAAATATGAGCTGGCTTCAACGCACTGTTGCTTTATCAAGCTTATTTGACTAGTGGTCTCGAACTAACGCTCCTAAGTGAGTATATCAGCGAGTCTGGCCAATGGAGCCACGTTTCGACAAGTGTTTGAAAAAATTTTAACTTCCTACGTCTCCCCTAACAACCAAAGATAGTATTTATAGCCCGACTAATCGTGTTTAGCCTTACATATCATTCCAGCCAATCAGTTCAAATGTAACTTGTGGCCCATTTCCCGTACAATGGTGGTGTAAAAAAAAATCTACCACTGAGCGATTCTGATTTTGGGTGTTGTCTGACAGCACCATCATTTTATTTTGGCTATAACTTGTTAATTCCTAGACTATTTGCCTAACGTTGTACATATTCTTTGTCAGCAAACCCTAAGGAACCCAAATATATATATTTAATAGAGCTAATATGCTGCGTTCAAAATATGCAATTCTTCTACCTCCTGTTTCGAAGATGTGCTGTCTGGGTACTGTAATGTTTTCAAACGTAAACCCATATAATGTTATCTTTTCTAATAAGCGTTTCCCAGGTTTTTTAAAACCTAACTCTGGGAAGGGTAGTGAATTTATCACTGTCCGTCTGAAAAAGTTAGTGCATGTGGCCTTACACGCGTGATAGTAGTAATTGTGTATCGCGCGACGCGTGTTTTGTGTTGCACGTGTTCGGCTTTATGCCTCTCCCTTCTCTCTATCCTTTAGTCCATCTGTCTTTAGTTACGCCGTGTATAAAATGGAATGAATGAAATATTTAAATTAGGTCATTGATCAGCTTGGTATCTCAATGTTTTCCAAGAAATACAGCACACGTTTCATTGAAGAAAGCGGGTAATAATATAGTAGGCTTTTACTATCAACGTGAAAGCGTTACAATTTGCAGACGAAGCATAAAACAAAGGGGATTTCGAGTACATTCCTTGTGACAGCACTGTTATTTTACCATTCTTCTTCCTTTCTTTATTATATGTATTTATTAGGCTTTATATTTACTTGATAATTTATATATGTGGATTAGAATATTCCACGACATCTCCCCTCTTAAAACAGACATTCCATGTCAGTCCTTTATTCTATATACACATAGATAAATGTAAGTCAACTTGACTTTACTCTGCTGTGGTGCTATCATGGTTTTATGTAGTTGGGTCCATTCAGAGTAGGCACTACTCATGAAATCTGCCTCAGACTTCTACAACCAATAATATATTTCGGTTATGTTACTTAACAGCCGCAAGTGTGAGTGCTTGTCTTAATGCTGCTTTGCAACCCGTATTCACCATTTCTCTTCTCTGAGTCTGCGCAATGACATGTCCAGAGAACATTATATTTCCCTCAAAATGTACGTTATGAGGATATAACATATACCTGGTGATAGCAGAGTTTTCGTAGTGGATCCCATAATCTTCTTATTATCCTGTATGAAACATTCGGAATATCCTCAATCAAAGAGGCAACTCAGGGATTCATTACGTTCCTCCGAAATGTTTACCTCCAACAATTTTCTCATCATTCTAGAGAAGACACTCGGCGCATTCTTCAATCCAAATGGCAATCTATTTAACTCATAGTGTCCTTCTGAGGTACTAAAAGCTAGGTATGGTCTAACCTCAGGCTTTACTGGAATCTGATAGTATCCTTTACTCAGATCCACTTTTGAGAAATATTTAGCTTTATTTAGTCTGGCAAACAGCTGATTTGTATCCGGCAATGGATCCACCTGTCCTTCTGTAATAGCATTCAGTCTCCTGTAATCTATACAGAGTCTATGTTCTCCAGAGGGCTTCCTTAAGAGTACAACACCGGAACTATACGAAGATTCACTGTGCGAAATAATTCCTTCCTTCAACAGATAGTCTATCTCTTCCTTCAAAGCTTTCTCCTTAGCAAACGGAATCGAATATGGTTTCATACAGACAGGTGTGGGGTCTATCAGTTTCATATCATATTCCAATAGGTTTGTATGCCCTGGTCGGTCTGTTAACACCTCTGCATGATTATTTAGAACCTGTTGCACTCTCTCTTTCTGAGTTTTCGTTAAATGTGTACTGATTTTCACCTGTGCTGCTGTCTCACAGGGGTGTAATGGATACTCAAATGATGAAAGTGGTTCCTTTTTCATCTCCATGGCGATGGACAAGGTCAACAAGTGTGTCTCTTCCTGATGTTCTCTTTCCAAATATTTCTTCAGGAGATTCACATGATAGATTTTTTCTTTCCCCTTCTTATCTATCTTATAATTTGTTCTAGATACCTTCTCTAAAACTGTATATGGACCCTGCCATCCAATTTGTAACTTATTCTGACTCCCGGGCAAAAGAAGCAGTACTTTCTCTCCCACAGCCAAATTTCTGTCTTTCGCTTTCCTGTTATAATAGGCAGCATGTTTCTTCCTGGCTTGTTTCAAATTTTCATTGGCAAGTTTCCAGCCAGTTTTTAAACGAGTGGTCAGCTCATTCACATATTGGTATGAAGATGTAATGTTTTCCTCTGCCTTTTCATCAGTCCACGTTCTTAACAAAGCTTCATATGGACCTTTAATTGTGTGGACCTATTTGTCCATGCACCGGTATGGTCTCTTCCACTCGAAGCTTTATAGTGATGATTTTTCCTTCCAGAATTATCATTCACAAAACGACCGCTACCAATTTTTCTTTTGGGGCTTTCTCCCCACTTAAAATTCTTGATGAGAGATTTCCTCTCTACATCTTCTTCCTCCAGTTTGTTTAAGTCCGATTGAGGGATTGTCGGCTTATCCTGGGGTAAGACATCTTTTTGCACTCTCCGCATAGTGGCCATTGTAAAACAGTTAAGTGAAGCTTGTCCGTGAAAAGGGGCTTCCCATTCCATTTGGTCCACTTTATCAAATCTATTTTTCTTTTTATTATCAGGCCTAATTTTGCCCCGTGGCGTGTCCAGGTCCTGATCCATGTTCCCACTTGTGGGTGTTCCCTCATGTGCTATGCTACACCTTTCTACAAAATTCTCAATGTCCCATCTTGCTTTGGGCCAATAATAATTGTGAGCCACCTTTTGAATGATGGTACCTATCTTCTCATGGTCCCCATCTGGTTTCACATGTAGGCTCCTTATTAAGTCTGCCCTATATCTTTTAGGAAGTACCAGTTGTCCCTGACCTTTGGATCTAGCTCCAGTCTTCCTATACATCAACTTGTTTTTCATGTAAAAATCTCCCTTGCCTGGAGTTGTATGACAAGTTGACAATTTTCTGAAACAAGGCTTGAGTGTTTTATCCCCAGCCTGTGCCTTCCTCATCTCTTCTGGAGTGGTATCCAACATAATATCCTCCTCCTGTCTTGAGGTCGACCTGACCTGAAGGGTTGCCATATACACAGGTTTCCTTCTGCAACGGTCAGTGTCATGATTGTCCATCTGACAATTCTTACACCACCTTTTTCCTTGGTTGAAAGATTTTCTTTCATCATATTTCCTTTCATCGAATTGTGGGAATTTATTTTTATTTTCATACCGTGGCCTATCAAATTGGTGCTTACCTTTATTTTGATCCTTAGGATCAAATTTATTAAAGTTCTGTGGTGCCCTAAAGTTATCCACTTGTTTCTTTTTATTTCCTGTTACCTCTGCTTGAGCTGCTTGATACCTTTCAGCAACATTTAGCAACTCACCCAGCCTCTCTGCACCTTGTTCCATGAGAAACTTTCTCAGGTCTGGAGCCATGGACTCTCTTAATTGCTCTATAAGGACCATTTCCTTAAGATCTTGGGTTTTCCCCAGAGAAGTCCATTTCTCCAAGTATGTCTCTATTCGTGCAGAGAACTGGTGATAGGTTTCACCTGACAGTAGTTTAGCATTCCTAAATTTTTTCCTATAGAATTCTGCATTCTTTTCATATCTTAACAAAAGAGCCTGCTTTAGCATGTCATAATTTTCCTGATCACCTCTGCTCATTTTTGCAAAAACTTCATAAGCTGCCCCACGAAGTCCTTGAGATAACTTTAAGCTCCACCTTTCTCTCTCTAACCCATACGTGGTAGCTAATAGTTCATACCTATTTAGGTAGCTCTCTATATCATCGTCTTTCTCAACAAAATGATCTAAATGAAAATTCATAGCTGAGGTTGAGGCTCCTTGGCTAGCAGTGGCATCAGAGGCAAAGGGACTGGCACCATTTTCAGGAGCATGGCCCTGAAACTCAAACTCCCTTAGTCGTAACTCATGTTCCCTTTGTAATCTCTTCTCCTCCTTTTCTGCTTCCCTCTCTGCAGTCAATCTTCTTTCTTCTGCTTCCCTTTCTGCAGTCAATCTTCTTTCTTCTGCTTCCCTTTCTGCAGCTAATTTCTTCTCTTCCCTTTCTGCAGCTAATTTCTTCTCTTCCCTTTCTGCAGCCAATCTTCTTTCTTCTGCTTCCCTTTCTGCAGCTAATTTCTTCTCTTCCCTTTCTGCAGCCAATCTTTTGTCTTCTCTTTCTGCCTCCAATTTCTTAGCCTCAGCCTCAATCTGCAACCTCTTAGTCTCAGCCTCAGCCTCAAATTGTAACTTCTTAATTTCCCTTTCAGCCTCTAACTTTCTTTCGGCCTCTTTTTTCTAATCTTCTTTCTTCGCGTTCAATAAATTTGTCACATTCCGTAGTGACATAGGCAACCATAACTTGCCCATCTAATCCTAACTCTTTTGCAGTCTGTACAGCAGCAGATCGAAACTTGGCCAGGTCCGCCATTGTCTATCAGGTAAATTTATACAATGTCTAACCAACAATTCAATTTCTAAATATATATCTAATGGACAACACAGGCACCGTGAGCTCAACCTTATTTAATTCCACCCAAGGATACCTTTTAATTCTTATATTCCCTGAAGTGAATTACCCCCAATATTTTTAATAGGGAAAGATTCAAAATCCCAAGAGCGAGACCCCAATATATGTGGTGAAGTGAGATGTTATAAATATTTATAGGGGACTTAGTGTACTGACTGAGATCAGCTGTGAAGGTATATATATCTAATAAGAGTAGTGTATTATATATAACCTTGCTTGCTGCCACATATGTATACCTCAGTCAGAATTATTCTGGAATAGTGTGATGACTACGTTGTATGTCTAGGGTATGTGTATGATGAAGTGTAAGTCATAACAACAACAGACAGATAAACAATTTAATTTATTCCACCACACTTGACAACACTGTGACACTCACATACATATAACACTCTAAAGGATATCTTAAAGGAGTCACTGATAACTTTTCAAATAACAATATGTATTCATTGCTGTTATGAATGAATATGTGTCCTGATTCAAATACAAAGGGAACCAGGAATCACAATCAATTTTACTTACAAGTTATATGTACAGAATTTATCAATATGAATATGGTAATGACATATATTATTAAAAGTATCCTATGTGTGTCAGTTGTGTAGTAGTAATATGAGGTAATACTGGTTTTGTTTTGTTCAAGCTCTGTTGGTATTTGTCATCATGACTTCAATAGTTTGTCTTTATTGGGACTAGTATTGGAGATGTTCTCAGTTCCTGATATTAAAACAATTTAATTCCCCTCTTAATGTTATTTTTACAAGGTCATTTTAAGCTGGGGGTACATAATTTTGAGCTCAGCTGGCCACATCAGCTTATCTTGTGTGATGGCGGCAGGAAAAGACTCCTCTGCTCGATTTCTCCCCTGGGCTCTGGAGACACCTCACTGATAGCTAAATGGACCAAGGAGTATGCTGTCCGACTCTGGATTCAGCAAAGCTCTGACCAGGTGCTGCTCAATACCATCAAGACCACGGTCCCTGAAAACAAGAAGGATGTACCTTCTACTTCATAACTAATTTATACTCTCTTTTTACACTGAGCACAATACATCACAAACATTGAGTTCAGAGCGTTAGGCCAACTGTCAGCTTCATCTGAAATACTTTATACCAGTATTAACCTCCTTAATGGTTACTACGCCTCTGCACTTCCAGCATTATTTCTGTCTAATCAATAATCTAGGTGTCAGTGTACTGTTTGGCCATTCCATGCAGTTTTACTTTCCTCCGACACCTTCTGTTCAGGCTGGAGCATTATAGGCTTTACATCATGTTTGCTACTGAACTACACATATATACAGGCATAAATTAACAATTCACATTCAATTTTCATTAAAAGATACTGAATGTTTCAAGCTTACCACAATTCATGGAAACAAACACAGATACGTTGATTAGCAATGAATTCTGGCACAACTACTGGCACAAATTCCCATCTGCTTATGTTCCAGGCTTTTATTTAGCAAAAATATGAGCTGGCTTCAACGCACTGTTGCTTTATCAAGCTTATTTGACTAGTGGTCTCGAACTAACGCTCCTAAGTGAGTATATCAGCGAGTCTGGCCAATGGAGCCACGTTTCGACAAGTGTTTGAAAAAATTTTAACTTCCAACGTCTCCCCTAACAACCAAAGATAGTATTTATAGCCCGACTAATCGTGTTTAGCCTTACATATCATTCCAGCCAATCAGTTCAAATGTAACTTGTGGCCCATTTCCCGTACAATGGTGGTGTAAAAAAATCTACCACTGAGCGATTCTGATTTTGGGTGTTGTCTGACAGCACCATCATTTTATTTTGGCTATAACTTGTTAATTCCTAGACTATTTGCCTAACGTTGTACATATTCTTTGTCAGCAAACCCTAAGGAACCCAAATATATATATTTAATAGAACTAATATGCTGCGTTCAAAATATGCAATTCCTTCTACCTCCTGTTTCGAAGATGTGCTGTCTGGGTACTGTAATGTTTTCAAACGTAACCCCATCTAATGTTATCTTTTCTAATAAGCGTTTCCCAGGTTTTTTAAAACCTAACTCTGGGAAGGGTAGTGAATTTATCACTGTCCGTCTGAAAAAGTTAGTGCATGTGGCCTTACACGCGTGATAGTAGTAATTGTGTATCGCGCGACGCGTGTTTTGTGTTGCACGTGTTCGGCTTTATGCCTCTCCCTTCTCTCTATCCTTTAGTCCATCTGTCTTTAGTTACGCCGTGTATAAAATGGAATGAATGAAATATTTAAATTAGGTCATTGATCAGCTTGGTATCTCAATGTTTTTTCCAAGAAATACAGCACACGTTTCATTGAAGAAAGCGGGTAATAATATAGTAGGCTTTTACTATCAACGTGAAAGCGTTACAATTTGCAGACGAAGCATAAAACAAAGGGGATTTCGAGTACATTCCTTGTGACAGCACTGTTATTTACCATTCTTCTTCCTTTCCTTATTATATGTATTTATTAGGCTTTATATTTACTTGATAATTTATATATGTGGATTAGAATATTCCACGACAGGGGGACATCACACAACCTTGTCTGACACCTCTTTTTATGTCTATCATTCATTCATAACCCTCCACTCCCCAAGGAGCATAGGCCTTCAACAAACACATGCCAAGTCCTACTGTCCCGTGCCATCATCTCAAGTTCTTTCCATGTTCTCCTCATCATTTTCACCTCTGTTTCCAACTCTCTTCTCCATGTACTTCTTGGTCTTTCTCTGCCTCTCTTGCCCTGGGGGTTCCAGAACAAGGACTGCCTTGTAATGCTATCAACAGGTTTCCTCAGTCTGTGTCCTATCCATCGCCATCGTCTTCTTCTCATTTCTTGTTCCACTGGCACTTGTCTAGTTCTTGTCATCAGTTCCACGTTGGTAACCTTGTCATACCATTTCAATCCCTCTATTCTACGCAAGCACCCATTTATGAAAGTCTGTAGCTTTTTGGTTGTTGTCTTTGTTGTTCTCCGTGTCTCTGAGCCATACAATAGGACTGACTTCACATTTGAGTTGAAGATTCTTATTTTCGTGTTGGATCCTATTTCTCTTGATCTCCATATATTTCCCAATGCAATGAAAGCTCCTCTTGCCTTTTGTATTCTTATTTTGATATCGTTGTCTGTCCCTCCAACTTTGTCTATATTACTGCCAAGATATGTGTATGATTCTACATCTTGTATTGGTGTTTCTTCAAGTTCAACCCTGTTATCATTACCTGCATTTATTCGCATTATTTTTGTCTTTTCCCTGTGTATTTTCAGACCCAATTGCTGTGACCTCTCATCGAGTGTTTTCAATTTGTCCTGCATCTGATTACGGCTATGGGACAGAAGAGCCAAGTCATCAGCAAAATCCAGATCATCCAACTGCTTAGTCAGAGTCCACTGGATTCCATTTCTGTTGTGTGTTGCCGATGATCTCTTAACCCAATCTATTGCCAGTAAGAAAAGAAATGGAGACAAGAGGCATCCCTGTCGCACTCCTGTTCTTATCCCAAACGGTTCTGTAAGCTGTCCTTCGTGAAGAACTCTGCATGTCATGTCTTCATATGTTTTCTTTATTAAATTAATGATCTTCAGGGGAACTCCATAATGCCTCAACAATTTCCAAAGTGATTCTCTGTCTACACTGTCAAATGCCTTTTCGTAGTCCACAAATCCGATGTGTAGTGGTGAATTCCATTCCAGACTTTGTTCATCTATTATTCTCAAAGTGGCTATCTAGTCTGTACATGATCTGTTTTGTCGAAAACATGCTTGTTCATCTCTCAGTTTCTTGTCTATGGACTCTTTTAATCTCTCAAGGATAATCCTGTTTAATACTTTTCCTGGCACTGATAGTAACATTATTCCTCTATAATTTGTGCACTCTTGTAAATTTCCCTTCTTAGGCAACTTAACCAGATATCCTTCCTTCCATTCTGCTGGTATCTCTTCCTTTTCCCAGACTTTACCAAGTAATTTATATAACATCTCTGTAGCCGTGTCGATATCTGCTTTGATGGCCTCTGCTGGAATGCCATCAGGTCCAGACGCTTTTCCATCTCTTAGAAGCTTTATGGCTTTCTTTATTTCTTCCTTCGTTGGTCTTTCACCGTTAATTTGTAGCTCTTCTTCTGCTGGCTGGATGTCCGGCGGGTTTTGTGGAGCTGGTCTATTGAGAAGGTCTCCAAAATATTCTGTCCACCTCTTCATTTGCTCTTGTATATTGCTGAGCAGTTTCCCATTCTTGTCTTTTATGAGGCAACTTGTTTGCTTTATTTCCCTGTTAGCTTCTTTGTGCTGCTATACAGTTCTCTCATATTTCCTTTGGCTGCAGTATCTTCTGCCTCTCTTGCCAACTCCTCAATATACTTCCTCTTGTCTCTTTTGATACTTCTTTTTACTTCTTTGTTTGCTTCTGTGTACACTTCTTGAGCCTTGGCTTTGGAACTTCTGGTTTTGCTTGTGTTTAACTCTGTTTTCTTGTTTTTTCTGTCTTTTATCTTATTGATGGTTTCAGTTGTTATCCATGCTTTTTGTTGTCTTTCCCTTTTCCCCAGTATTTCTTCACTTGTCTCCTTCCATACAGTTTTGACCTGCTGCCAATAGTCTTCTGTATTCTCTACATCTTCCAGCTGTTGGAGCACTTGGAATTTGTTGGATACTGTGACCGCAAATTTGTCTCTTGTTTCTTGATTTCTTAGCTGTCTACATTATACTGTTGTCTATAATTTTGCATTGTTGCATATCTCTTGAGTTTCATTTTTACTTTGGCTATCAGAAGATGGTGATCTGATGCCACATCTGCTCCTCTATATACCTTTACATCCTGCAATGATGATCTAAACTTCTTGTTTATGCATATATGATCAATCTGATTTCCTGTTCTATGGTCTGGTGATATCCATGTTGCCTTGTGTATTCTCTTATGTGGAAACATGCTTCCTCCTATAGCCAGTTGATTTGAAGCATAGAAGTTTGCGAATAGTTCTCCATTTTCATTCATTACTCCTAGCCCATGTTTTCCCATGACTTCTTCAAATCCGGTGTTGACTGTACCTATCTTTGCATTCATGTCACCCATCAAAATTGTGATGTCTCTTCTTTTTACTTTATCCATAATTTCCTGTAGTTTAGTATAAAATGCTTCTTTCACAGCCTCTTCTTTGTCATTAGTTGGTGCATAACATTGGATGACATTTACATGAATTTTCTTTTTAGCTGTTTTGAAAGTAGCTGTTATTATTCTGGGTCCAACAGCTTCCCATTCAATGAGTGCTTTCTGTGCTTCTTTAGATAACATAAGAGCTACCCCTTCACTGTGGTGTGAACTTTCGTCTTCATGTCCTGAGGACAGCACCAATTCACCTGTGATGAGTTTCTTCCTGTCTACCCCCTTCCACTTTGTTTCACACATTCCCAGAACCTCGATTTTGTATTCCCTCATTTCTGCTGCTACTTGCGCCACTTTCCCTTGTTCGTTTAATGTCCGAACATTCCAGGTGCCAAATCTGGAAGTTCTCCTAGAAGAAAGAAGGTTAGTCAGCAACACAGACTCCTTTCGGCTTTCTCTGTGTTGCATCATATGCCTCCCCACGAGAGGACCTTCCCCTGTCTTGGATGGCTGTGTTTTATTTTCTTTATTTGACTTGTCCATATTTGTTGAAGTTTTTTGTGGTTTAAATTTTTTACAGGATGGGGTAACCGGCCTCATGCCCAACCCTCCTTAGTCGCTTTCTACGACATGCTTGGCAGGGGACAGTGTTACTATTCTTTGCTCCCCTTTCGGGCCCCGGTAACACACGGGTGTTTTTATGTCTATGTATGGTGAATAATTCCTTCCCGATCTTACTGTGGCAGTTTGCTCCCAATAAAGGTTACTGAGTATTCTTATATCTTTTCCATCAATACCTATGTCTTTGAGGCATTCAATTATTTTCTCATGATGGACTCTGTCAAAAGCCTTCTTATAGTCAATGAAGCACATATACATACTTTTTTGGACCTCTGTATATTTTTCTGCTAATATTCTTAACACATAAGTATAAAGATTCCCTCATAATAAAATTATTTTGACTTAGTAAAATTGATTTTAGTGATATTTTCAGATCCGGGTAAGGCCAAATTTAATTACTTAAATAATTACCCAGATTGTAATGCATAGAAATAACAAATCGAAAACTATATATAACGATAGAGAGCAATTGGCCGTTTAGTTGTCACTTTGGATAATTAAAATCGGTCCAATAATAGCTGTAATATAAAATATTAAAATTTAGTCAGATTATACAGACACGCTCACATTCGCAGCAGTCACTAGTCTAAAAATATTTTTTGACTGCGTTTCTGATTGGGCCGGTGTATTTCTATAAATAGTAACAAGGTCGTACGGTCTGGGCCATTCGATTTAAAAATCTGCACCGAGCTGACAGAAACTAAAAGACAGAACGACCAAGTCTTTGCCTTCTGATCTGAGAGCAGTTCTAGATCCCGTAGAAGGCCAGTTCAGCTTGTGTGTGTGTGAATATATTTGCCTGAGGGTTATATCACTAAATTTCCTCGTGGCTGCATTTACTTGAGAGGAAGTGTGTGGAGATGAGAGTTCCTTATATATCTGGAGCCAGACCCCATGTTCACAGCCAGGAGTCACAAAGTTGGTGATCCTGACGTGTGTTTATGAGCAACAGCAACATTATAAGCTAAGTCCTTTATAAAGGCCAATGTCAGTTTATCAAACTCATTCACCCAAGAGAAATCAAACTAGATTTCAGCCCTTTTATGGGGAATAGAGAAGACCTTCCCAAGTAATAAAGAAACTTACAATCTAACTTTAGCAGAAGTTAACCATCAGTTGAACAGAAACTGTGTGTAGTTATTCCAGTGAACTTTCTACAAAATGGACAGATGTTTCCAATATATTTATTGTAATTTGTAAATATCATTTTCAAATTAAAATTGTCCTA
>JAMPIV010002335.1:0-191395 GCA_024509875.1 Oreohelix idahoensis
CATTCCAGCACCTCTGATTTCATGTATATAAGAGCTTCTACAAGTCTTGCAGAAAATTATGTGAGGACAGCAAACCATAAGTCAGAAGAGTTCAGGACCACCACTGGTGTAAGACAAGGTGATATCCTGTCACCTTATCTTTTCATACTCCTCATGGACGATGTTATCAAGGCATGTAAGGAGAGAACAAGAAAGTATTCAGTGGGGTACTGGAAGATGAGACAGGTCTGTATTTCAGAGCTGGCATTTGCTGATGATGTTGCCCTGATTGCTAAATCAGAGGCACATCTCCAATCCACCTGCAAGTCTGGAAGGAAGAGCTGGAGAAGAGAGGGATGGTCATAAGCAGCTCTAAAACAAAATCCATGGTGATATCACGAGAAGAAAGAAGACATCAGATTAAAGTGGGAGAACAGGTCCTGGAGCAGGTCGACCACTTTAAATATCTCGGAGCTATTATAGACCGAAATGGAGGCATCAAAGAAGAGTTGGCCACTCGAAAAGCAGCGGCTGGGAGACTTTTTCAGGCCATAAATCGTGGATTCCTCAGCAAGAAAGAGGTTGGTAAGAAAACGAAGATGGCTGTATACCGCTCCACCTATGTCCAGTCTTGACATATGGATGCGAGTCATGGGCAATGACTACAACCCATAAAAGCCAGATCCAAACCTCAGAAATGAGGTATCTGAGGAAGGTGGTTGAAGTAACAAGAAGAGACATGGTCCGCAACCAGACGATACGTCAAGGCCTAAAATGCCACCCCTGCAGACCAAGTAGAACAGTCCCAACTAAGATGGTTTGGCCATGTCTGCAGAATGGGAGAAGATCGGCTACCACGACAAGCATGGGAAACAAAGAGCCAGGGATCCAGACCCCCAGGACGACCCAGAGTCCGCTGGGAGGACAACGTTAGACAATCTTTGAAGGACCGAGGACTAGAATGGAACCAGGCCAGGAAGAAGACAGCTGATAGAATGGTCTGGCGCTCTCTCTTCCAAACCTCTACCTCACAACACTTACGGTAAAAGTGGAACGAATAAGTAAGTAAGTAAGAACGATACCCCAGAGACGCGTGTAAGAGGCCGATTCAAGTCTATTTTTATTAATCTGAGCAGAACGTCTGTTGATCCCAGGATTGGCGTAAGTTGTCTTTTTTTACATTTTAAATTTCTAACATGTGAAATAACACACACACACACACACTACACTCCACACACACACACACAACACACACACATATAAAGTTAGTTGCTTATCCTTTACAGGACGTGGCAATCAACCCCAGCTTTTATTGGCTTGTTTTGTTGATTTTTCTAGGCAATTTTTATACGTTCAGTAGTTTTGCCATTGCTTTCTGAACTGGTACGGCGCTTTATTACCTTGTGTTAAAAATTCCACACAAGCGATTTGCTACCAAACCGCCTGCAGCAGGTTTCGGACCTGGTATATATGGAATATGATGTATATATATAATAATACGGTTAAATGGCTTCATGGTTTTTATTAAACGCAATCGCATGGTTCGATTGTGACTGTGGTAGGGTTTTGATTATGGTCACCGCTTGACTACGAAATTTGGTTCACCCTTTCCGAATCTGAACTATCAAGCAAGTCCAGTTTGCGTTTGTATCACTCCCGTTATAGTAATGTAGTGAAGAAGTGATTTCTTTTATATTGGCTTGCGGGTCAGCCATAATTAATGTTGATAAAAACGATGTATCAAGGAATTGATAATTACAACCAATGTTTTTTTGAGTCAGGAATCTCAGGGAGTATTAATATTTTTATTATTCGTTTCTTCTCGCAAAACTAATTGGTAATCATATCGGTGGACTGCATAGTAGCGAACGCGTGTATACAACATTACTAGTTTTGTTGACGTCAATTAATAAATTAGCTCTAATATGACCGGAACGGAATGCACTGTAATAGACAGGAATAATAAGATGATTCTGAAATGCAATGAAATGTTTATAGGGAATAAACTGTGATGTATTCGTATAAATTTGTAATTAAATCTATGCTCGTTGGACTTCAACACAAAGGAGTTTATTTGGTCACTCATGTTGGAAGTTGCTAGGAATATTAAGCCATATAATTTATAATATGAAAAAATGCACGATTGCTCTTCTTTGATGTAAGGACATTAACATAACCCATTAATTAGTCAAGAGTTCATAAGGAACAAAGACAATGTCACTCATTACGCTAACCAATGTTTAAAGGCAACGAGATCCTGACCCTCACTAAGGATAAAAATAAAGAACCTTCTTCAACCGAATTTCCTAGTTAACACCCAGAAGTATGGGTTGTGAAATAACTATTTTCACTTTAAAGATATTATTTCAACGATCAAGAATATGTGTTTTCAAACTTTCATTCGATCGACATTGGAAAATTCCATACGCATGCGCGCTAATGACGTAGTCTGACGTGTCACAACCTTGACGACAATATGGAGGACACAGCCGTTGCAAACTTTTCGTTCAACAAGACAGCGAGATTGTAAAGCATTTCAAAAGGACTCAAACTATTGATATACAACTATTCAAGGTAATGATCATTACTGCATACCATCTCCATAGTTCTTTGGCGCATGCTTACACCTGGCGGAAGTTTTATCGCTATTCAAAAGTTATGTACTTTTTTGGTGCCTTACGCAAAAGTTAGTCCATGGTGCCCATTCAATGGGCATGTTTTTATAATGTCATCTTTTAAATGTTAAAGTTGTTTTTTTTATACATGCTTAAATGTTGTGTTGTTCAACGTCGCGGGCAGGTTGGTCGGGAAGTTTCAGATCGACCAATACCTCTAATTACAGACGGTCGATCGATCCTTGAAACCGTTCTAATAGGGATTAAGTTGAGTAAATTCCATTTGCCAAAGCATCTGAATGAGACTTGCCAGCAGCTTACTGCGTTTGCTTCTGAAGTTATTCGACCTTAGGTGTTTTAGTTGTAAATTATGACGTTATATTTGTAGTAATTTTTTCTGTAAATTAAGTTTCAATTTTTATTCAATTTTTCGTCACATGTTTGTAAAGTATCGCGTTCATTCTGTATCTAACTATCGTTTATTTCATATATTATTACATTTTTTTCTTGTCAGTTACAGAGTTCTGTAGGACGTCATCGTTTTTTAGTGTATGTGATTCGACCTAGTATTTGGTTCTACACTTTATTCTACTATCCGATTTCTATAATCGTTCACATAATAATTTTTATGTTCTGGTATTTGTCAATTTGTGGCGTATATTGTATTGTACAAAACTTTAGTTGGACCGACTTTGTTCTGAGTCTTCTTGTAGGTTATAATTTCGAAGTTTCATTGAAATTATAATTATATAACTTGAGCATTAATGTTATTCTAATATAGTTAATATTTATAACATTTGATTAAATTTTTCCAAATAACATACGCATGACGGACTAGGACTGTATCAATTTGCACTAGTTGTCCAAGTCAAATTACTTGTTTTCACATGCTGCATAGGCATGGATAGAGATAAAATATTGAAAAATTTAATAATAAAATTAGATCTTACCTTGAATTTGGTAAGAATATTGAGGGTATATTCATTGTTCTAGTATAGTCAAAGGGACTTATATTGGTTATTAGGCATATTATGACTGAATAAATAATAAGGGATTAATCAGTATTTACTTAACCACAATTAATTAAGTGAAGATATTGAATGCATGAAAATCTTTTCATCTTTAAAAATTCTAACAAGTTTTATAAACTAATAGGTGTTTTATGGTATGAGTATGATAATTATTTATATTTTGTTACTTATAGGTGAATGGAATAGGGGATTGGTTAAACATTCTCTTACAACTAGTAGACTTAGAGGAACATTGATAGAGGGTTGAATAATATTAATATTGGCTATTATTGAGTTACCATGTTTACATGGATCCTCTATTGGAAAAGATTATATAAGTAAACAATTGTAATTAGAGATCTTTTTGGTTACTATTAAATTATAGCATTAAAATCAACCCTCTATCATGTTCCCACTTACTATATTTTATAGTGA
Organism: Oreohelix idahoensis; assembly: GCA_024509875.1. Classification (NCBI taxonomy): domain Eukaryota; kingdom Metazoa; phylum Mollusca; class Gastropoda; order Stylommatophora; family Oreohelicidae; genus Oreohelix; species Oreohelix idahoensis. The sequence continues at coordinate 4,040 of JAMPIV010002335.1, forward strand.
TCGGTTTGTAAGTAAGCCAATCAAATTATTTTACCCAATAAACTTATATCAAAATTAATTACCCCCAATATTCATACAATATTTACATCTCATACCCAAAACACCTAAATAGTTATAAAACTTGGTTAGTTTATAATGATGAAAATATATTCATGCATTCAATTCAATATCTCTTTCACTTAATAATTGTGGTTATAACTCTATCCTTATTATTTTATTTCCAGTCATATATGCTTAATAACCAATATAGTCCCTTGGACTAGGACTAATCAATGAATATACCCTCAATATTCTTACCAAATTCAAGGTAAGATCTAAATTTTATTATTAATTTCAATATTTTATCATCCCATGCCTATGCAGCAATGTGAAAACAATAATGACTATTGGACTACTAGTGCAAAATTGATACAGTCCTAGTCGTCAAGTATGTTATTTGGAAAAATTTAATCAAATGTTTTATATTGTTTATTATATTATAATTAATGAAGCTTATAATAATTATAATTTCAATAATGAATAAATAAATACAAGAAAGAACAAAAAACTATAATTTTTACAATACTATAATCACGCCACATTTGAAAATTCCAGACATAAAAATGATTATGTGAACGAATAGAAATCGGAAGTAGAATAAGGTTGAACCAAATTCTAGGTCGAATCACATACACTAAAAAACGATGACGTCACAGAACTCTGTAACTGACAAGAAAAAAAAATGTTTTATAATTTATGAATAAACGATAGTTAGATTCAGAATGAACGCGATATCTTTACAAACAAGTGACGAAAAATGAATAAAATGAAACTTAACACAGAAAAAATACTAAAATATAAACGTCAATTTACAACTAAAACACCTAAGGTAGAATAACTTCTGAAGCAAACGCAGTATGTGCTGGCAGAATCTCAGCAGATGCTTTTGCAAATGGAATTACTTTCAACTAATCCCTATTAGAACGGTTTCAGATCGATCGACCGTCTGTAAGAGGTATTGGTCGAGATCTGAAAAACTCCCGACCAACCTGCCCGCGGGGACGTTGACAAACACAACATTTTATGCATGTTTAAAAAAACATTTAACATTTAAAAGATGACATTATAAAAACATGGCCTTTGAATGGGCACCATGGACTAACTTTTGCGTAAGGGCACAAAAAAGTACATAAACTTTTGAAAAGCGTTTAAACTCAGCCAGTGTAAGCATGCGCACAAAGAACTTATGGAGATGGAAATGCAGTAATGATCATTTCTTGATAGGAGTTTTTGTTCAATAGTTTTGAGTCTTTTTGATGCTTTTCAATCTCGCTGTCTTGTTGAAACGAAAAGTTTGCAACGGCTGTGTCTCCAATATTGTCCGTCAAGGTTGTGACGTCAGTTATCGTTCATTAGCGCGCATGCGTATGGTAATTTCCATGTCGATCGAAAGGAAAGTTTGAAACACGATATTCTTGATCGTTGAATAAAATATCCCTTTAAAGTGAAATAGTTATTTCACAAAACCCATACTTTCTGGGTGTTAACTAGGAAATTGGGTTGAAGAAGGTTCTTTATTTTTTAATCTTAGTGAGGGTCGAGGATCTCGTTGCCTTTAAAATTGGTTAGCGTAATGAGTGACATTGTCTTTGTTCCTTATGATACTCTACTAATTAAATGTTAATGTTAATGTTCCTTCATCAAAGAAGAGCAATCGTGCATTTTTTATATTATAATTATATGCTTAATAATTCCAGGCAACTTCAAACTTGATGACCAAATAAACTCCTTGTGTTGAGTCCAACGAGCATAGATTTAATACATTATACGAATACATCACAGTAATTCATAAACAGTTCAGTGCATTTCAAGGAATCATCATTATTATTCCTGTCCTTATACAGTGCAAGTCACGTTTCCGGTCATATAGACTAATTATTATTGTCGTCAACAAAATGTAGTAGGTTGTATACACGCGTCGCTACTTTGCAGTCCACCGATAATGATACCATTTGTTTGCGAGAAGAAACGAAATAATAAAAATATTATTAAATACTCTCCTGAGTTCCTGACTCAAATAAACAATGGTTGTAATTAACCATTCCTGATACATCGTTTTATCAAACTTTATTATGGCTGACCTCAAGCAAATCTCAAAGAAATACTTCTGCACTACTTACTTATTAAGCGGGAGTGAAACAAACGCATTGACTTGCTTGAAAAGTTCATGATTTCGAAAGGTGTGAAACAAATTCGTAGTCAGCGAGACATATCAACCTACCACGTCACATTTAACCATGCGATTGCGTTTAATTAAAAAACATGAAGCCATTATACCGTTATTTAGATATATATATACATCATTAATCCAGATATACCAGGTTCGAAACCTGCTGCAGGCGGTTTGGTAGCAATTCGCTTTGTGTGGATTTTTAACAATGGTAAAGCGCCGTACCATTCAGAAAGCAATGGCAAACTACTGAATGAAAAAATTGCCTAGAAAAATCACAAACAGCCAATAAAAGCTGGGGTTGATTGCCACGTCCTGTAAAGGATAAGCAACTAACTTTATATGTGGTGTGTGTGGTGGGTGTGTGTGTGTGTGGTGTGTGTGTGTGTGTGTGGGTGTTAATTTACTTGTTAGAAATTTAAAATGTAAAATGACAACTTACGCCAATCCTGGCTCTCAGGACTGTTTCCTGCTGATTAATAAAATAGATCTTGAATGGGGCCTCTTACACGCGTCTGGGGTATCGTTTCTTACTTACTTACTTACTTAATCGTTCCACTTTTACCGTAAGTTGTGTAGAGGTTTGGATGAGAGTGCGCCAGGGGGGGACTATTCATATCGGCTGTCTTCTTTCCTGGCCTGGTTTCATTATAGTCCTCGGTCCTTCAAAGATTGTCTAATTCGTTGTCTCTCCCAGGCGGTACTCTGGGTCGTCCTGGAGGTCTGGATCCCTGACTCTTCGTTTCCCATGCTTGTCGTGGTAGCCGATCTTCTCCCATTCTGCAGACATGGCCAAACCATCTTAGTTGGGACTGTTCTATTTGGGTCTGCAGCGGGTGGGATTTTAGGCCTTGACGTATCGTCTGGTTGCGGACCATGTCTCTTCTTGTTACTTCAACCACCTTCCTCAGATACACATTTCTGAGGTTTGGATCTGGCTTTTATGGGTTGTAGTCATTGCCCATGACTCGCATCCATATGTCAAGACTGGGACATAGGTGGAGCGGTATACAGCCATCTTTCGTTTTTCTTACCCAACCTCTTTCTTGCTGGAGGGGGAAATCTCGATTTATGGCCTGGAAAAGTCTCCAGTCCGCTGCTTTTCGAGTGTCACCCCAAATCTTCTTTGATGCCTCCATTTCGGTGTCTATAATAGGCTCCGAGATATTTAAAGTGGTCGACCTGCTCATGTACTGTTCTCCCAGTTTATCTGATGTCTTCTTTCTTCTCGTGATATCACCATGGATTTTGTTTTAGAGCTGCTTATGACCATCCCTCTCTTCTCAAGCTCTTCCTTCCAGATTTGCAGGTTGGATTGGAGATGTGCCTCTGATTTAGCAATCAGGGCAACATCATCAGCAAATGCCAGCTCTGAAATAATACCTGTCTCATCTTCCAGTACACCACTGTTTACTTTCTTGTTCTCTCCTTACATGCCTTGATAACATCGTCCATGAGGAGCATGAAAAGATAAGGTGACAGGATATCACCTTATCTTATACTAGTGGTGGTCCTGAAATCTTATGACTTATGGTTTGCTGTCCTCACTAATTTCTGCAAGACTTGTAGAAGCTCTGTATAGCATGAATCAGAGGTGCTGGAATATTCTTCCTTGCCAAACAGTCCCAAAGTTTGCTCCAGGGGACCCTGTCAAACGCCTTATGCAGATCTATGAAACAAAGATGGATCACAGTCTTGTACTCTAGTGCCTTTTCACTCAGCTGTCTGAGTGTGAAGATTAGGTCTTGAGTACTTCGGTTTGCTCGGAATCCGCACTGGACCTCATCCAATTGTGGCTCAGCTAGGCGTCGGAGTCTCTGCTCTAGAATTCTAGAGTAGATTTTACCAGGGACACTGAGAAGGGATATGCCTCTTTGGTTTCCACATTGTCGATTGTCACCCTTTTTGAAAATTGGTGTTATGATGGCAATCTCCCAATCCTTTGGTATGGTCTTGTTGCACCATGCTGCCTGTAGGACCTTTAAGAGTAATAGGTCACCTGATGCTCCCATGTACTTAACCATTTCTGGTGTTATACCATCATGCCCTGCTGCTTTGCCCATCTTGATTTTCTCCAGAGCTCCCTTCAGTTCTTCCATCTTTATGTCATCTTCATCACCATTGGTTTCCTCTTTTGTGCTAGTGGTTATCATTTCTTATGCTTGACTTTGCTCCATCAAGGAGTTCTGAGAAATATTTTTTCCATCTTTCCATTACTTCCTTCGGGGGCAGTAAGCAATTTGCCTTGCTTGTCCTTTATAAATTTGAGAGGGCATTGTTTTTCCTTCCTCATGTTCTTTAGGGTCTTATAGAACAATTTCTGGTTTTCTTGTGCATCTTTTTCTAGCTTTCTCCAAATTCTTCCCAGGACTTCTGTTTTGCTGCTAGCACTTTGTTCTTTGCTTCTGTTCTGAGTGTCACATATTCTCTATATTTTTCCATTTGTCCTGTTATGTATTTAACCAGGGACACTGAGAAGGGATAGTGTTTGGAAACAGGCGTATTGTGGGAGGCGCTTTGTGGAGATGCGGTGACTTTTATATAGACTTTTATATAGAGATATATTTTAGCCAGGGGACCTCCTCTGACGATCAAACGCATGACTTGTTATATAGCAATAAATTTGTTCGATAATGATGGGCGTGTTGTTTACTAAGGGGAGATAAGTAGGTTGTTGTATTACATGACTTTTTATATAAGGAAATACTCATTGCGCAGGTGGAGCATCAGGCGTTGGTACATGACTTTTTATATAAGGAAATACTCATTGCGCAGGTGGAGCATCAGGCGTTGGTACATGACTTTTTATATAAGGAAATACTCATTGCGCAGGTGGAGCATCAGGCATTGGTACATGACTTTTTATATAAGGAAATACTCATTGCGCAGGTGGAGCATCAGGCGTTGGTACATGACTTTTTATATAAGGAAATACTCATTGCGCAGGTGGAGCATCAGGTGTTGGTACATGACTTTTTATATAAGGAAATACTCATTGCGCAGGTGGAGCATCAGGCGCTGGTACATGACTTTTTATATAAGGAAATACTCATTGCGCAGGTAGAGCATCAGGCGTTGGTACAGGACTTTTATATAAGGAAAATGTGCAGGCGCGGTGCAGGCGTTGAGCGTGACTTTTATATAGAGATATATTAGTTCGATAAGGGTGTTGTTGTTTTAGATAACAAGAAGACGTTATTTATAGACAACAAGAAGACTTTTAGACAATAGGAAGACTTTGATATTTGAGATAACAAGAAGACGATATTTATAGACAACAAGAAGACTTTTAGACAATAGGAAGACTTTGATATTTGAGATAACAAGAAGACAATATATTTTCATGTGGTGGCGTTCTCAGGAGGAGTATGACTTTTTATATAGCGTTATATCTTAGCATGGTGACTTCCTCTGACGATCAGACACATGACTTGATATATAGCAATAAATTTGTTCGATAATGGTGTTGTTTACAGACAATACTTAGACAATATATAAAATATAAAAAATCGATAATGATGGAAAAATATAAAATCGATAACGGTGGCTTAGTTTACTAAGGTTTTTTTTTTAAGGAAATGGGTATTGTTTTTTGTGTGAGGGAGGATAAGGCTGTATAGTAGGGTGTAGGTTAGGGGTGATTTTGGTGTGTATGACTCAGGAGTGAAGTGTTAGAGACTTGGTGGGTATTGTTTTTTTGATTGGCGGTGATGACTCATGGGTGTGTGTTGGGGTGTAGCTGGTGGTTGTATGTATGACGCAGGAGTGAAGTGTTAGATAGAAGTATATAGTTAATGATCCCTTTTAAAAGAATACTTGTGGGGGGGGGTGCTATTGGGGACTATATGAGGGGGGGGGGGGGGGGGGGGTTTTTTTTGGTGTGGTATATGTGGTTTATCTTTGGATATAGGCACAGCTGGGAGGGGGGGGATGGGGCGATGGGGGGGGATAACGGTTGGGGGGTGTATTGGGGGGGGGGGTTGGGGTGGGGGTGGGGTGAGGGGGGTTGGGTGGGGGGGGGGTGGGGGGTGTTGGGGTTTGGTTTTTGGGTATTTTGGGGGTTTGTATGGTCCCGGTAAATGGGGGACGGGGGAGGGGTGGATTTTGGGGGAGGGTGGGGGGGGGGGGGGGGGGGGGGCAGTCTGGTGAGTGATAATTGGGGGGGTTGGGGGGGGGGTTGGGAGGCTTATTTTCTTTGTAGGCTTTGGGGGGGTATGGGTGTTAGGGGTTGGCGTAGAATGGGGTATCATGGGTGTGGTCGTGGGGGTGGGGTGGTGTTTGGGGGACTTGGGGGGGGGGGGGGGAAATGAGGTGGTTGGGCGGGGGGGGGGTGGGGGTTTTGTTTGGGGGGTGGGGTGTGGGGGGGGGGGGGGGGGGGGGGGGGGTAGGGGTTGGGGGTGGGGTGGTGTTGTTGGGGGGGGGGGGGGGGCAGGGGGGGGGGGTAGGGGGGGGGGGGGGGGGGGGGGGGTGGGGTGGAAAGGGGGGGGGTTGTGGGGGAGTGGGGGGGGTGGGGGGTGGGTGGGATTGTGGTTGGTGGTTTTGTGGGGGGGTGGCGGTTGGGGGGGGGGGGGGGGTGGTGGGGGGGGGTGGTGGTGTGTGGGGGGGTGGGTGGGTGTGGGGGGGGGGTGGGGGGGGGGGGGGGTGTATCCGGGGGGGGGGGTTTTGGTGGTCCAAATTTGGGGGGGGGGGGGGGGGTGGTTGGGGGGTTGGGTGGGGGTTCAATTTTAGGGTTGGGGGGGTATTGGTGGGGGGACTTTTCATACATGTCAGTACTTTGGTTTTGGGGGGCTATGGGGGGGTTTTCGGGGTGGGGGGGGGGGGTTTTTTGGGGGATAATTGGTGTGGGGGGGGTTAGGGGTGGTGTTGGGGGGGGGGGGTGTGGGGGGGTGTGGGGGGGGTGTGGGTGGGGTTTTGGGGTGGTGGGGGGTTTGTGGGTGGTCCGAGTTGGGGTGGGGGTGTGTGTGTTGGAGTGGGTTTATTGGTTTTGTTTATAGTGGGTGCCAGTTGGGGATGGGGTGGGTTTAAAAGGGGATTACTCACTTGGGGGGTGGAGGGTTGGGGTTGTAAGGGGATTTGGGGGATGGCCGTAGTGTTTAACAGTTAGGGGGGGGGGTGTTGGGAGGGGGTGGGGGGGGGGTTGGGGGGTGGGGTTTTTTGGTTGGGTGTTTGGGGGGTGGGGTTGTTTTGGGGGGGGGGGGGGGGGTTGGGGGGGTGGGATGGGGGGTGGGGGGGGGGGTGGGGGGGGGGTGGTGATGGTTGGGGGTTTGGGGGGGGGTGGGTTGGGTGGTTCAAAACAGTTGGTGTATTGTGTAAGTTTTTGGGGGATGGGGGGGGGGGGGTGGGTTTTTGGGTGGTTTGTTTTATGTGGGGGTGGGGGGGTTTTGGGGGGGTTGGATGTGTTCGGTGGGGGGGTGGGGGGGGGGGGGGTATGGGGTTGGTTTCCTTGGTTGGACATATTGTCCGGGGTGGGGGATTGTTTGTTGGGGGGTTTTTGTTGTGGGGGTTGGGGGGGGGGGTCCGGGGGGTTGGGGTTTACTTTGGGTTTGTTTTTTACTGGGGGGTTCGGGGGTGGTGTCATTTGGGGTTGGGGGGTGTTTTTTATTCAAAACTTGGGTTGGGGAAATGGGTGGTGGTGGGGGGGGGGGTTGGGGGGGGTAGGTGTGGGGGGGTTGGTTTTTGGGTTGGGGGTGTTTGGGTGGGTTCAAATTTTTTTGGGTGGGGGGGGGTTTGGGGTTAAATTTGGGGGGTTTTGGGGGTTATTTTTTGGGGGGGGGTGTTGGTGGATCATTTTTTTGGGGGGGGGGGGGGGGGTTTTGTCATTATTGGTGGTTAGGGGGGTGGGAGGGGGTTTTTGTGGGTTTTTTGGGGGTTAACAACGTGATTACCCCTTTTCGGGTCCTTAAGAATGGTGTTGTATTAGTGGGGGGGGGGGGGTAGGGTTTGTGTTTTTTTTTTGGGGGGGGTTTGTGGTTGTGTTTTTGGTTAGTAAAAATGGGGATGGGGGGTTATATGCAGCTTTAGGGGGTTGGTCGGGGGTGTTCCTGGTTTTGGGGGGGTTGTTGGGGTATTTTTTTTTTGGTGTGGTGGGTTGAACTAAACTTGGGGGGCTATTGGCGGGAGTTTTGGGGGTCTTTGTGGTAGGTTTAAGTGTATTTGATTGTACATGATGGGTTAATATTTGTTTGGGGGTGGAGGTTTGGTTGATAACATATTATACTCAGTGATTGTGTGGGGGGGGAGGGGGGTGAGATGGGGGGGGGTGGGTTGTTAATTTGAGGGGTTTTTTTTAGGTGGGGTGAAGGGGGGTGGTTTGTTTTAAGATGGGGTGGGGGGGGGTTGTGTTGGCGTTTTTGTCTGTTTTGGGGTGAGTGTGGGGGGGTGTGTGGGGGGTGTGGGTTATGGGGTGGGGTGTGGTTGTGTTGTGGTTTGCGGTGGGTTTTTGATGTGGGGGGGTAACTTTTTGTTGTTTGGGTGTTTTGAACAATTTATAAGGCAGGGGGGGGGGTTTTGGGTTTTTGAATTGTCATGACAGTTTTCCCCGTAGTTTTTGTGGTTTTTTTTATGGTTTTGTTCGCACCCTTGTGGGGGGGGTTGGAGGTGTGGTAGTTTTGGTGGTTTTGTTTTTCTTTGTGTTGGTTTTGGTTTTTTGTTTTCTCTTTTGTTGTTGTTTCGTTTTCAAATCCGGTGGTTAGGGGAGGGGGTTTTGGGGTGGTCTTGGTTGGTTTTTCTATTGTTCGGTATCAAAGGATGGATGGGATGGATTATTAAATTTAGTTTTTTGGTTTTTTGTGTTTTGGGTTTTTGGGGTGTTCGGTAAAATCCTCTACAGTTAGGTGGATTGTTTAAGGGTTCATCGGTTTAGTTTTTTACTTTTGGTTTGTTGGTCGTTTTTTGGGTTGTTATTTTTTTTTTTTTGTGGCTTTTTGTTTTTTTTTTGGTTGTTTTTTTGGGGAGTAATGCCTTTTCATTGGGGTTTGTTGGTGTTTTTTAGCATCGTTTTTGTGGGGGTGGTTTTTTTTTGTGGGTGGTTGGGGTGGTTTTTGGTTTTGGGCTGGTGGGGGGTCGGTTATATCCAAGCTTTGGGGGGGGTTGGTTTTTGTTTTGGGGGGGTGTGGGGAGTCACTGGGGAGGTAAGGTTTGGTTGGAAGACCCCCCCAGTTTGACAACACTGGGGGGAATTTGGGGTCTGTTAGGGAACTTCTTGGGGGGGGGGGGGTGTGGGGGGGGGGGGGGTTGGGGGGGGTTGGGGTTGGGGGGGGGGGGGGGGGGGGGGGGGGGGAGGGGGGTGGGGGGGGGGGGGGGGGGTTGTTGGTGTGTGTGGTGGGGTGTTGGGTGTGTGGTGCGGGGTTGGGTGTGGAGGGGTGTGGGGTTGGGGGGGCGTGTGGTTGTGTGGGCGTGGCGGGGGAGTGATTTTGGTAGTAACTTTGGAGGGGGTGTGTTTGGGGTTGGGGGGGGGTGGGCGTTGTCTGGGTATTATAGGGTAGAGGGGTCTTTAGTATTTTAGGGGTGGGGGGGTATATGTTTAATTTTTATGTTTGTGGGGGGTTTAATTGATTTTGGATCTCTAAATTGTGGGGGGGGGGGGGGGGGGTTTGGTAGGTACCCGTGTGTGGGTGTGTGTGGGGGTGTGTGTTTTGTGTACCCGCGGATTACTCAGAAGCTAATCGATACTCGACGGGCTGGTCGATGTGAAAAAAAAAATTGTGTGTGTATGCGCTTGGTATTGTAAGTGAAGAGGGAAAACAAATGTAACCGAAGCAACGCAAAGTATAAACACAGAAGGTATAAAGTGTTTATATTTAAATTTTATTATATTATTATTAAGAAGTGTGAGAAAATTCTCGTGGGTACTTCGTTTGTGATGTAAAATATATGAAAGGGAATTTTCCGTTGTTCAGTGAGTACAACTAAAAGTCTTGCTTATTCTGTGTGTTTATATGAGACCCTAACTACAACATTTCTTCCACCATCATTTGTGTATAGTGTAGATGAGAAATTACAAATAATTGGTGTAGCTTTCTTTGATTGATACGGACTCTTTACAGAGTAAAAATCACTATTGGTTAGGTGCTGTAATGTTTTAAATAGTTTTGTTAAGCCATTATTTCTATGAATATTGTGTATTCGTAACCAATAACAGGAGATTTGTGTGTGTATTTATGAAAGTTTAGGTATAGGTACACTACCAAACGGTTGTTGGGATTACAGCAGGCAGAACTAGAGTTTGACGCCAACTAAACACGGCTTTAGTGTTGTTTAGTCTGTAAACTGAAACAATGTTGAGGTCAGCTTCAAACATTTTAAGAAAACTCAACAACCACGTGGTTGTAACCTCACTAGAAAGAAAACCGGATCGATGCACAGTGTGAAACAGCGGGGTAAAACTTGACTCGTTTTTAAATTCTAGTAACATAGAGGGTGATTTAGGGTTAAATATTAGCTAGCTAGAAAAAAACGGTAATAAAATAGCTAAAGGCAGAGTTTTCTTTAGTATTGGAAAGACGAAAAAAAAAAAACTTATCTGCAACGAGATTTACTGTTGTAAGATTAACTCTGCTATCCTTTATTTCTGTTCACGGCATTGCAGACAACCTCAAAACACAAGGAGATCAATAGTAGAAAATTGATAAAAGAAAGCGTTCCCCTCGCTCGTGTATTCGAACCCCCCGATTTTTTTTTTTTAAGGTTTCACTTTTTTATTTTTTATTTTTTTATTTTACAAGTGCGGCATCTGGTGATAGGTTTTATATTGTCCCCCAATCGTACCAAACAGGAGGCGACCATGGAAATATAGTACATTAAAATAAATAGAAATGTACCCGCGAGGTGATAGAAATGTGACCACTGGTTTTGGTAGAAAATTTAGATATGACTTACCAAGTATTGTCGCACGTGTAACAAAGACTGGTCTCGTCGAGAAGTGGTAGTGCAGTGTTTGATAGAAGTATATAGTTAATGGTCTCTTTTAAAAGAATTCTTGAGTTAAAGAGGAAAATATAAAAAATCGGATATATGTCATAACCAGACTTTAATATGACGCCAACTACATATTCCTTAGTGTTACAGGTTACAATCGGGGACAATGTCGAGGCCAGTTTCAACCATTTTAAGAAAAACCAACACGCACGTTTTTTTTTACCACGCGTTGTTAAACCCGATCGATGGTCTGCGCTCGCAAGGAAAACGAAATGCCGAGGAGGTGGCGCAGACACGGTAGACGGAAGTTATTGACCCTTCTTTCTTACTTAGCATAGATTGTTCAGGTCTCACTGCCATATAGAAGTAAAATGATGATACAGGCGTTATATATATTGCAGCTTTGGTCATCGTTGCGAGTTTGGAGTTTCCCCAAAAGCGTGATGTGGAGACAGGCAAAGGTAGCTGCAGCTTTGTTAATGAAACTAGCAATTTCTGTGGCCAGAGAGAGTTTGTCATTGATGTGATATTACACAAGGTATGTGTGATGCACATGGTGTTAAGTTAGCCGGCACGATGCTGTCGTCAGCATTGAGAGGCTGCCTTAACCGTCCCAGAGTTTCCTCTGGTACCATTTGTAACTGAGTCTGCCCTGCCGGATTGTGTGCAGTGCATCACACATACTTTGTGTATATCATCAATGACAAACTCTCTCTGGCCACAGAAATTGCTAGTTTCATTAACAAAGCTGCAGCTACCTTTGCCTGTCTCACGTCACGAGTTTGGGGAAACTCCAAACTCGCAACGATGACCAAAGCTGCAATATATAACGCCTGTACATCAGTTTACTTCTAAATGGCAGCGAGACCTGGACGACCTATGCTAAGCAAGAAAGAAGGGTCAATACCTTCCGTCTACCGTTGTCTGCGCCACCTCCTCGGCATTTCGTTTTTCCTCGCGAGCGCAGACCATCGATCGAGTTTAACAACGCGTGGTAAAAAGCACGTGCGTGTTGGTTTTTCTTAAAATGGTAGAAACTGGCCTCGACATTGTCCCGATTGTAAACCTGTAACACTAAGGAATATGTAGTTGGGTCATATTAAAGTCTGGTTATGACATATATCCGATTTTTTATATTTTCCTCTTTAACTCAAGTATTCTTTTAAAAGAGAGCCCATTAACTATATACTTCTATCAAACACTGCACTGCCCCCACTTCTCGACGAGACCAGTCTTTGTTATACGTGCGACAATACTTTGGTAAGTCATATCTAAATTTTCTACCAAAACCAGTGGTCACATTTCTATCACCTCGCGGGTACATTTCTATTTATTTAATGTACTATATTTCCATGGTCGCCTCCTGTTTGGTACGATTGGGGGACAATATAAAACCTATCACCAGATGCCGCACTTGTGAAATAAAAAAATAAAAAATAAAAAAGTGAAACCTTAAAAAAAAAAAAAAATCGGGGGGATCGAATACACGAGCGAGGGAGCGTTTCTTTTATAAATTTCTACTATTGATCTCTTGTGTTTTGAGGTTGTCTGCAATGCCGTGAACAGAAATAAGTAGCAGAGTTAGTCTTACACAGGTAAATCTCGTTGTAGATAAGTTTTTTTTTTCGTCTACCAATACTAAAGAAAACTCTGCCTGTTAGCTATTTTATTACGTTTTTCTAGCTAGCTATATTTAACCCTAACGTCACCCTCTATGGTACTAGAATTTAAAAACGAGTCAAGTTTTACGCTCGCTGTTTCACACTGGCCATCGATCCGGTTTCTTTCTAGTGAGGTTACAACCACGTGGTTGTTGAGTTTTCTTAAAATGTTTGAAACTGACCTCAACATTGTTTCAGTTACAGACTGTAACACTAAAGCCGTGTTTAGTTGGCGTCATACTCTAGTCTGCCTGCTGAAATCCCTTTTGGGTAGTGTACCTATACCTAAACTTTCATGAAATACACACAAATCTCCTGTTATTGGTTACGAATACACAATATTATAGAAATAATGGCTTAACAAAACTATTTAAAACATTACAGATAACCAATAGTGATTTTACTCTGTGAAAGAGTCTATCAATCAAAGAAAGCTAACACCAATTATTTGTAATTCTCATCTACACTTATACACAAATGATGGGTGGAAGAAATGTTGTAGTGGTCTCAATAAACACCAGAATAAGCTAGACTTTTAGTTGTACTCACTGAACAACGGAAAATTCCCTTTCATATATTTTACATCACAAACGAAGTACCCGTCGAGAATTTCCTCACTTCTTAATAATAATGTAATAAAATATAGATATAAACACTTATTACGCTTCTGTGTTTATACTTTGCGTTGCTTCGGTTACATTTGCGCCCTCTTCACTTACAATACCAGCGCATACACAGACAATTTTTTTTTCACATCGACAGCCCGTCGAGTATCGATTAGGCTTCTGAGTAATCAACCATCTGTTACCACGAATCGTGTCTGAACGCGTTTATAACCCAGATTAAAACTAGTTTTCTTTCATATAAATAGACACGAGTTACGAATTATCGTCCTGGTGGATATATTTGTTAAACGAACTGGGGTCGTTAAAGTTTTAGGTTGTGACCAATTACTTCCGCGGGTACACACACACACACACATACACACACACACACACACACACACACGGGTACCTAGGAAGGTATATACACGGACACAATTTAGAGATCAGTAAATAAATTAAATTAAATTAAACATAAAAATTAAACATATAACAAAACTAACCAGTAAAATAAAAACCAGGTTTATAGATAGATAAGCAGACAGAAGCGTTCGTACAGACACACCATATCTAAAGTTACTACCAAAATCAACACCCACCGCGCACGCACACACACACAACCACACGCGCACCCACAACCACACGCACCCACCCACACACCCACGCACACACACACACATTGACAGACACGCGCCAACACAACCCCACACACGCACACCCATCTTCACTCCCACCTCTAGCTGTTAACCCTAGTATAGTCAGACCTCTAACAACTCACTCCCACCTCTAGTCACTGGTCCTAGTATAGTCAGGGGCACAACTTTTTCTAAAAATATTTAACCCTGTACAATCTATGTTAAGCAAGAAAGATAAAGTGATAAATGGCGGTGTGTTGTCACACGGTGGTCTTCAAAAACCTGTATACAGTGTGTTTGAGGAAACGCACACCAACGACCAAAGCTGCGATATAACCGACTCCATCACCAGTTTACTTCTATATGACAGTGAGAAATATTTTGAAAACACAGTGATTCTCGTGCTTATTAGCATGATTCTTACGTTGAAAAGGGGTTCTCACGTTGTGTAGGGTGTTAGATATAAAATAACTGGTTGTGAGTGTGTACACACCAAGAAGTGATGAAATGGTTAAACCGTTGGAGAGCGGGTTGACGATCGCAACTGTAAGTTTTTACCGAGACTATTTTTGTTACTCGTGCGATTTAATTATCAAGGGGGGGGGGAAATTTTTTTTTTTTTTTTTTTTTACAAGAGGCAGCAGAAAAATTTGATTACCAAGAGGGCGCACATTTTTTGAGAAGAGGAAGAAATTTGATTACCAAGAGGGCGAAATTTTTTTGAGAACAGGAAGAAGTTTGATTACCAAGAGGGCGAAATTTTTTTTGACAAGGGGCAGTATTTTTTTGACAAGGGTAAGTATTTTTTTTTTGATAAGGGGGAGTGAAAAAAAGTGAAAACTTAAGTAGCGGGGATTCGAACACATGAACGAAGGAATGTTTCTTTTATAAATTTTCTACTATTGCTCGAATCTAAAGTTACTACCAAAATCAACACCCACCGCGAACGCACACACACACAACCACACGCGCACACAACCACACGCACCCACACACCCACGCACACACACACACATTGACAGACACGCGCCAACACAACCACACACGCACACCCATCTTCACTCCCACCTCTAGCTGTTAACCCTAGTATAGTCAAACCTCTAACAACTCACTCCCACCTCTAGTCACTGGTCCTAGTATAGTCAGGGGCACAACTTTTTCTAAAAATATTTAACCCTGTACAATCTATGTTAAGCAAGAAAGATAAAGTGATAAATGGCGGTGTGTTGTCACACGGTGGTCTTCAAAAACCTGTATACAGTGTGTTTGAGGAAACGCACACCAACGACCAAAGCTGCGATATAACCGACTCCATCACCAGTTTACTTCTATATGACAGTGAGAAATATTTTGAAAACACAGTGATTCTCGTGCTTATTAGCATGATTCTTACGTTGAAAAGGGGTTCTCACGTTGTGTAGGGTGTTAGATATAAAATAACTGGTTGTGAGTGTGTACACACCAAGAAGTGATGAAATGGTTAAACCGTTGGAGAGCGGGTTGACGATCGCAACTGTAAGTTTTTACCGAGACCAGCCTTTGTTACTCGTGCGATTTAATTATCAAGGATTGGAAATTTTTTTTTTTTTTTTGACAAGAGGCAGAAAAATTTGATTACCAAGAGGGCGCACTTTTTTGAGAAGAGGAAGAAATTTGATTACCAAGAGGGCGAAATTTTTTTTAGAAATGGAAGAAGTTTGATTACCAAGAGGGCGAAATTTTTTTTGACAAGGGGCAGTATTTTTTTGACAAGGGTAAGTATTTTTTTTTTTTTTTGGATAAGGTGGAGTGAAAAAAAGTGAAAACTTAAGTAGCGGGGATTCGAACACATGAACGAAGGAATGTTTCTTTTATAAATTTTCTACTATTGCTCGATTGTGTTTTGACCTTGTGACGTGAACAGAAATTTACGCTTGATGTTTTGCGCGGGTCATCGATCTTGTTCCAAAACAAGAGAGGGTAAAAGCACGTGTTTGAACTTTATTAAAAAAATGAATGAAACTGGCCTCGAGATTGTTCGGTTTTAGACGGCAACACGAAGCAGGATCTAATTGGTGCCATAAGCTAGTCTGCGTGTGAGATGTATCTCTACGGTTGTGTTCAATAAAACTGTCTATTTGGTCTTGTCCAGCGTTTGACATTATTTTTTATGTTGGAGACTACGGCTGTGTGCGGGGTCACTTACATACCACTAGATGTGTGAGTAGATCTCTAGCACTTCACTCCACCTCTTCGCGCTATACCTAGTATAGGTAAGTCTCTAACACTTCACGCCCACCTCTCGACGCTGGTACACCCGCCTGTTACAACCCAACACACACACGCACACACAACCACACAACCACGCACGCGACCGCCCACACACACACACACACAAACACATGCACACACAAATTATCACATTGACAACGCGTCAACTAGCGCTTAGTTTTTCCACTAATCAAGCCCTGGCTAGCGCAAGTCTGGACACGTATGTGTTACGGTATATGTTATTAACGCCGTCTGCTAAAGGTTAGCAGACGTGCAATTGTAAAGGTTAAGACATTTAATATATTGCGATAGATGTTTCAATTATTGAACGCTCCATACACGATCGATTATGACGTGTCTAGCGTTGTTTGGGTCACAGTCGGTAACTAGGAGACGCTACCCTTTGTTACTTGACCGCCAAGCTGAATAGCTGCGTTTTCTAACCTTCCAATTCAATGGCATGATATAGCCATTTATATATGCATTTATGATGGACCAGGGTCAGTCCTAGAACTCTATATGAGAGGAAACTTACGGAGGTTAGTGTTTAACTAGAATCCTCAGAAGGAGGAGAATAATCGTCCAATTCGTATGAAATATTCAGACTCGCAGTCTCACTGTCGGCAGGTAGCCATGTCTATCTGCGCGTGCATATAGCTGTGATGTTCTGACGACAATACTGCATTGTATCCTTAAACGGACATTGACACGTAAACCAGCAGTCTACGTTATTGATTAATTTATGGATGACTTATACGGACTTATGTTCTGCTCATATTTGAAATGATCATCCTGTGTGTACATGTGATTAAATATTACGGACTCAACCTGAAGGCATTAATTACTTCATTAATGTTGCTGAGTTCAAGTATTACATGTTACTTCTTCATATCATGCTACTGAGTTGTATGAACGCTTCACCCTAATTCGCGTAATGATAAAACAAGCACGATCAACAAGAAATCATTAAAATAACTATACTCAGCACATGATCTTCAACCGGCAAATAACTCAGCAACAAAGTGGCGGCCGAATGCGGGGAACGACAGAAAAAAGAAACAAACTTCTGTTCCTTACGCACATGTTAACCATAATATTTACGATCAAGTTTCGATCACATGATCCAGTCGAAGATGACGTTGTACTCATTCTAATGCCTAACAACGTGACGTCACCGAAGGTCGTGTAGGTGAACTGTCGGAGAAACCAAAGCCGTTTTCTAAGTCTAACCAGGGGAAACATGAGCCATTGAAGCAAACACACGATATGGACTACAGGAGCAGACAGTCAGGGGCATTAGCCTAGCTGTTGACGACCTCTAGCACTGATCTAAGCAACGGAAAAGATAAGTCTAGTTGTTTTAATACTGTCGTCATTGCAAACAGTAATACTGAGTCCATGCCTTTTGCCTGCATAGGCATGTCTTTTCTGAATGTGTTTCATGTATTTTTTTGGGTTGTTTTAATGTGTTGTTAATTAGTGGGGGTGAAACAAGGCTGTATTATGTCACCACTACTTTTTTTGGAATAGCTATTGATTGGGTTATGAGAAACTATACCCACAATGAACAATTGGGTATAAAATGGACAAATGGAAAATTCCTGGGGGACCTGGATTTCGCAGATGATGTAGCATTCTTAAGTTCAACACCAAGACAATCCCAAGAAGCAATAAATAATTTGTGTCATCTCTCGGTTAAAATAGGTCTCCAAATAAATGCCTCTAAAACTAAAGCTATGAACTTTTCTAACGAGACCTTTGATATCATCTTGAACGGGGAAAAACTACAGAAAGTTGAAAGTTTCAATTATTTAGGCAGTAAAATGACTCAGGATGGTGACACAACAAGAGAAATCCATACTAGAATTGCTTTGGCAGCTAGCGCCTTCAATAGATTATCTAACATTTGGAAATTACGATCATTGTCATATAGATACCAAGCTTCGTCTGTTTAATTCAAATGTTATCTCAGTGTTAACATACGGCTGTGAGAGTTGGAAAAAAACAAAATCATTGGAGAACAAGCTGAATACATTCGAGAACAAATGTCTTAGAAAACTCATGAACATCAGTTGGAAAGAATTCAAGACTAATCGACAAATAAGAGAAGACTCTAGGCAGAAATATGTCTCCGACTATATAAGGAAAAGACGATGGTCATATATCGGTCATGTCCTACGAATGCAAAACAACAGAATACCAGTACAGGCGCTCACTTGGGTTCCTGAGGGTAAGCGGAAAAAAGGAAGACCAAAAGAAACACTCAGAAGAACAATAATAAGAGAAGGAAGAACGTTGGGCCTAAATAATGTGCAAGAGCTAAGAGGAGTGGCGTCACAACGAACAACCTGGAGAGCACTGGTTTCTGCCTTATGCGCCGTGTTTGGCGCTTAAAGAATTTATTATTATTATTATTAATTAGCGGGCCGGTTGGAGGGAACTGAAATCTCTGGGGAATGTCGCGAACAGCTGACCACCTAGATTTCAGTCGGTCTTAGGGCAGTTAAACGATTGCACTTTTGGAAGCCCCATTGAGGTTTTGCCGGTGGACTGCCTGTCCAGATCTGCTATCGTTTGACGTTTGTGTTAGCTGTACCGTTCCGTAGATAACTGGTGTATTTTATTTGTACTAAGTTCACATTTTTATTCAGTTTTGTATCATGTTCGTTAACTATTTCGTCCAGTCTACTCTTACTATCATTTATTTTGATGATTGTTAAATGTTCGTCCGTTATGAGTCCTGTGATGTCATCATTGTTTTCATTCAGTTTTTTTTTTTTGTTTACTTTTCGTATTCAGTTGACCTAGGGTCATTCTTTGACCCTTCGTTTTCCGTGTGACACTTCCGCTTGTTTTATTTAGTTCATAAATTCATTTTTAATTGTGAAAATGTCTTGTTTGCGTCTTGACATTGTTTGTACCCTTTAGTTGCATCATTGTTTTGTTTGTCCTCATGATATATATTAAATACTACATTAATAATATGATATTATATTCAATAATACACTTGTAATTTAATTTAATTAATTTTTTCTGACATTTAAGGTTAATATGGGACATTGCATAATTATGCAGTGATAGTCCAAGAAATTAGCACTACAATTTATAAGAGATGCCTAGGGCATAATAATATAATATATATATTGACCAAATAAAATAATCTTATAGTCTACCTTTGAGGTAATAGACCCATTGTATATTATTTAATATACTTTTCTGGTACTAAGAGAGTGACTTAGTACATTGAACAATATAATTACTAGGAATCATACCCAACATTATTGGATATTGAGATTAATTGTGTGATGTAATTACATTATAGTTAACAGATATCATAACTATTTATGATATAGTTAGTACTTAGATACAATATTGTTACAAAATATTGTCTATTAGTTGAACTTAGACATAAGAGTTCAGTACTATTGTGATTATTTATATTGAATATTCCTAAGTTGAGTAAGTATAATAATTACTCTGAAGCTACTATTGACTATTTTAATCAGTAATTATCAATAATTACTTACCAGATAAAAGTCAAAATGCTTACTATAGACCATTTCGTTAAAATTGGTAAGGAATATGGTTATAAATCTCAAGAACTTCGTCAGTTTGCTGAGGCAGAACTGGAAAAACATAAAGCAGAAATGGAGGAACGTGAAAGAAAAGAAGCAGAGAAAAAGGCTGCATTAAAGAAAGAGGAGGAGGAACGTGAAAGAAAGGAAGCAGAACGTGAGATGAAGCAAATTGCCAAGGAAAATAGATTAAGAGAAATTGCTCAACAGGAAGAAGAGAATAAATTGAAACGAGAGGAAATTATTTTACAACAAGAAATGGAATTGGCGCGTATTAAATTGGAGACAGCAAGATTACAAGCACAAAGTGCTGATGCAAACCAGAATAATAACGCACAAAATGGATCGTCATCCAGCCAAACTAAACATTTCTACAACTTTAAATTACCCCACTTTCAACTTAAACGTGGACGACCTTTCATCGTTCCTGTCACGTTTTGAACAGACTTGCAAAACAAATCATTTGCCTGAAGAGTCATGGGTACTCAAGTTAAATGAATTCTTGGTTGGAGAACCATTGACGGCTTCTCAAAATGCTGACCCATCAATAGCAAATAACTACGGTGCTATTAAGTCCTTGCTTTTACGAAGGTTTTCACCTGGACGAGGAACACTGTAGGTTGAAATTTAAGGGAATTTAACCTGAAACTCCAAAAGATTTTGCAGGATTCATTGCGAACATACGCAATACATTTAATAGAGGGGTTGAACTGGCAGAAGTCAACAAATCGTACGACAAATTAGTTGATTTGCTACTACGGGATAAGGTATTATCTTCGGTTAGCCAGCCATTCTTTGCATATTTGCAGGAGCGTAAACCAGGTACTATTGACGAGTTGGAAAAAATTTCTTTAAACTACTGTTCGGCACATCCGAATGCAACCATTTCTAACTCCTCATTAAGAGAACCTCTACCTGTGGCGTCTAATATGGCCTACAATCATAATAACAAACAAAGACATCACAGTGTAGACAGAAGTAGGTTCCAAAGAAATCACAATGTTAACTTTCAGAAGGGACATAATAATGATTTCAACAATAAAAATGAGTTCAACAGAGGTAGATCACGAGATAGAAATTATTCACCTCAAACAAACTACCACAATAGTCAACATAACACTAATTATAATCGATCACATACCCGAAAAATAACAATAACTGGAATGGTAATAATCATGGCTCGAGACATCGAGATAATAGTTACTATAGAGGACGACGAGATAATTCTAACAATTATACTCGGAATCGATCTCATTCTCGGGGATCATCTCAGTACAACCATAATACAGGGGCGGCAGTTACAAATAATACTACCCCCTATAGCTCAGGTCCCACTTGACAATAATACAACACAGTCTTCTGCTGCATGTTTTGCTATTAATTATAATGTGGAAAATAGTTGCCAACAATGCAATCTTATTTTTCAGAAGGCGAAAGAAACAGTGCTTAACTGCGGACATATTACACCAGAGGTAGGTCTTGCAGTCAACGATGGAACAGGCTTACTAATTTTTAACAGGGGAATCGTTAATGGATCCGTCGTCTCAGTGCTGAGAGATTCAGGATCCACGACGATTGGTGTACGTCAGTCGCTGGTACATCCTAGCTGTGCGACAGGAGAATACGTCCGCTGCATGACATTTGGTGGAACTATTGAGTTTTACCCCACAGCTATTGTTCATATTAGAACACCCTTTTTTCACAGGGAATGTAAAAGTATGTATGCTAAAAAAGCCTATTGCTGATCTGATGGTTGGTCGTATACACGGCAGTAAAGATTGTACTCCAGATGAGATCATAGAATGGGAGAAACATAACCTATGCACTGGAAACGCCGTGACGACTAGAGCGCAGACTCAACTCATGGAGAAAGTTGGTAATAATAAAATGGATGCAGACAACCAAGCGGAATTTGTAGTCAATTCACCTATTGACAGGGAAACATTTGCAACCAAACAAAAAGAGGATAAATCTTTAAAAAAATTTTTTAAGCTGGTTGATAAAGTTGACAATCTATCCTCAGGTAATAATAACAAACATTGGTTTGTTATTAAAAATGACATATTGATTAGATGTTTTAATGACAAATCACAAATGAAACAACAAGTTATGGTCCCGTATACTTTTAGACGGTACATTCTTCAACATGCGCATGACTCACAGTGTGCTGGACATATGGGATATATGGGATATACTCGAACACGATCTCGAGTACTGTCTTCATTCTTTTGGCCAGGAGTGTCAAGAGATATTTCGCAGTATGTACGTTCCTGTACTACATGCCAAGAAGTGAAAGCACGTGGAGCTTTTCACACGGCGCCTATTCAGGCTTGCGATATCTCAGTAAGACCGTTTGACAAGATGGCCATAGATATTATTGGTCCATTGCTACCATCGGCCAGAGGACATAGATTCGTCCTTACGTGCATTGATTTGTGCACACGATGGCCAGAAGCTATCCCATTGTAAAGACCACCACTACCACAGACGTAGCTGATGCACTACACTAACCTTGGATGTCCTCAATTCACACCAGTCATTAAGATAGAGAGAGAAGGAGAGAGAGAGAATGGCTATTTCTGCAGCAACCCTAGCTGTCCCACAACGATACCCAGTCACGCGAACTCACTCCTATAATTATCCGCCTACGTCACAACACAGCCTCCTAATACAAACTCTTTTCCCCCCCCCCCCCCCCCCCAAACCTCAAGTCTGGACTCGGCGCGTTTAACGCCACACGTGACTTGTAATATAAGAGCATCTGTGTGTGTGTGTGTGTATATATATATATATATATATATATATATATATATATATATATATATATAACACCAAGAGATGGACAGGAAAGAGTCTATCAGAGTGCACCACCAAGACAAGAGACAGGAAAGAGTCTATCAGAGTGTACCATCAAGACAAGAGACAGGAAAGAGTCTATCAGAGTGCACCATCAAGACAAGAGACAGGAAAGAGTCTATCAGAGTGCACCATCAAGACAAGAGACAGGAAAGAGTCTATCAGAGTGCACCATCAAGACAAGAGACAGGAAAGAGTCTATCAGAGTGCACCATCAAGACAAGAGACAGGAAAGAGTCTATCAGAGTGCACCATCAAGACAAGAGACAGGAAAGAGTAAACCGCTGGCCGTGTTTATAGCACAGACCGGAGAACAAAATAAAAAATGTACTACAGCACTCATTTGAAGTACTAGACACTTCAAGAGCTTGATAGATGTGAAAGTACTTGAGAAAACTGGCACGTAAACTGTGTTAAGTGTATGGCTGTAACATCTAGTGGCTGTGTCTATAGGGCGATGTACGATCTGCCGTGATATTTCGAAGCGTAATGCAGGTAGGAAGAACTGACTAGGGAGAAGCGGTATAAGATGTAATTGAAAGAAACCACTTTAGAAGCTGGGCACACATGTCATGCTTTCACAGCAATATATATGTTTGGTTGCCAGCAGGGGCGGTGTTCTCACACCGGGCGCCGACTTCGAAAAGGCGTGAAATTTACAACTAGAAAAACATTTTCTTTTCTGAAGCTCAGTTGCCAAGGTTATCTTCAAATCATTGATCATTTCATCAGGACGTCGTTGCACTGTATTTTCACTTAGTGGTTTACATTTTTTTTTAAAATTTTGTTTTGTTTTTGAAGAACAAGTAAATTGAACAGTCCCAACCACGATGGTTTGGCCATGTCTGTAGAATGGGAGAAGATCGGCTACCACTTAAAAAAAATATTTTAAAAAAATTAAATTTTGCCTTGTTTTGACGAGGCGCGTCCTGTTCAACCTAGTCGGTTATATTAGGGCGCATGTCCAAATATAAAAGACCCTTAATTATAGTTTTTAGCCGACAAGTATGCGAAACTAAGATTTTGAATTTTACAGTACATTGTTTTTATTTTAGACCTAGCACTATTGCGCACTTAATAGACATAATGAAAACATGATTTTAGGCTTTTATATCCACTGGGAAGCCAAAAAAAAAATGGGTGCGACCCGCTTAATTGCGATATTCGCTTTATTGCGGTGATCTGGAACCGAACCCGCAATATCTCCGATGTATGCCTGTACTGGGTGGGGGGAGGGGGTTGGAGTGGCTAAGAGGTATGGCGTCCGCGTCTAATTATAGAGGTACCGGATTCGGTTCGCAGTACAGGGAATATATTTGATGGAAATTTGTTCAGAACCAGCTCTAATTATGTCATACCCCCCCCCCCCCGCCCCCCGATCTCCTGGGTCGCGAGATCAGATGCCTAGCCTTCTCGGATAAGGGCGAAAACAATAGGATGTCTTGTGTGCAAGTAGCAGACGTTAAAAATCCATCTGCAGTTGGAAATCGTAAAGAGTAGGCTATACGGCCGCTGCCGTGGCAAAATTTACAAACTTAGAAAAATCCCATCAGAAAAATATTTATAGAATGTGTGATTCCTGTATTCACACACTAGGATCCTCGCTGGTGCTACGGAGTTCGTGCACTGTGCTGAGATCCTGCTAGTGTGACCTAAGGGAGGAGATTGGAGCACTGGTGGAGTTGTCCGTGTACAGCGAAGGTGGTCCTCTAAAACCAAACAGTGAGATCAAATTCGATGGCGTTAAATTTGACACTTGTAAGAGTACAAACAGTACGGCACGGTTGTGGGCATCACGTGACCTCCCACCTTGGCATAACTCTTTAAAAATGGACCACTCAATCTTCATTATTTTAAGTAGGGTTGTGGAGTCGGCGAAAAACATTTTCCGACTCCTATGAAATTTTAGAAGTCCTAATCTGACTCCCTACTCCGCTTCCGACTACAGATTTTTTACTAGTCATATGGCGTAAAATTTAGAGTCCAGGCATTTTTGCTGACTAGTTTGAAAAAAACTTCGTAGGTTTACATCTAGCTGTAATTTTAAAATCAATTTTAGACTTTAGTGAGAATAAAGAAAACTTTGTTTCCCCATTCTATCTAATGTGAGTGCTTCCCTTATTTCTGTCTTTTTTTTTTTTTTTTTTTGTCCCAACGATTTCAGATAAATAAGAATTTCGTCAGTAAGATTGGATCAAAAACAACTGTTATTAGTTTCGTTTCTATGTCATTATAGAATCCTAGTTTTTGTATTCCTGTATTTTTTTATATACCAGCGTCGCTTTCTTGTTAGTTTTCCGAATCTGTCCTTCGTTGCTTCCTTCTCTTGCAAATCTACCTTCTCGTCCTTTTGTTCTTTTTTCCTTTGCGCCTATCCCCCCATTAGTGTTTTTTTTGTCTTTTTTTGTAATCGTTTCCCTCACGTGTGTTTTCTTATTCGTTTCAATTCCCATCATTTTCCAGTGTTTTTCTTATGTACACTTTTCCTTTTTTTTCTTCTTCATCTCGTTTCTCCTTACTTATTCTGAAATATCGGCTGCATGTTCTGTTCTTGTCTTTCTCACCCCGTTGTGTGTGTGTGTGTGTGTGTGTGTGTGTGTGTGTGTGTGTGTGTGTGTGTGTGTGTGTGTGTGTGTGTGTGTGTACATGTGTCTACCTGAGCGTGTGTTTGCATGTGTCTGCGCGCGCAAAAATTTACCGACCGGATCCGACGTTCTATCCAGTCGGAGGCGTTGTAACGAATGCCGCATAATTTCAGACTTTTCTAAATCCCTGTCAGTGCTACTCAAGTACGCTGTTCTTTCATATTTAGGGTAAATGTGACTGCTTTGTCTGATCGATTCTTCTAGTAAGGTGAGGGTGGGGGAGTAGGATGTATATAAATCTTTGAAATTTCTCGGGGAGGGGGGGGGGGGGTCTTTGATGAGACAAAGAAAAAACAGGAGGTACTCCTCCATCAGGCCTGTATAACAAGGCGACTAATGTGATGTTGTGGATGGGGTTGGTAACTTCATCATGTAAACCACTGCTGCGCGAGCATGTACTTTGATACTGGCTTCTTGCAAAAGGAAGGCCGGCTGCAGTAATAGCTCAGTAAGGAGATAACAAAGGAAATGAATGAATGGAATCTTTAAAGGCAGCCATAATCACGGCTGAGCCGCAGTAGCGCAGTGATTAGTGCACTGGCTTCCTAGATGGTTCGATCCCCAGTTGAGATGGGATTTTTTAAAGACCGCAAACGGCTCCAGGGTCGACCCAGCCTCAAAAATTGGGTACCACAGTAACTCTGGGAAGGTTAAGGCGGCCGGCGTGATGCTGACCACATCACCCCTAGTGTGCCGATGGTCAAGAAAATATGGGCCTAACACCGTATTCCCAATATGCCTTAATGGGCGTGTAACGGGTTCCTTTACCAGTTTTTACACGCATTTCTTTAACTTACCTTGTATGTCACTTTCGAGTCACCTTCAAATCTTGCAATCGATTTTTCAATCACTTCCAGATGAGCAATAGCTCTGAAACGTGGCATAGTTGTGTATTCCCCATGACAATACAATAATCAGTCGTAAAAATAATAAAATTAATAATCTTTTTTGTTTTTGGTATTGTATCAGCACGGAAATGGGCGATAACTGCAAATAATCTAGGTGTATTCTTTCCAACAAGATCACTTCTCTTGAGAGACATGTTGAAACTTCTCCCCACACACACACTATCACACGCGCGTGCACAGACACACAGACATACACACAACTGACAAATATATTTTAAAAATGTAATTTGCAACTCTTATCAAAATAAAAATAAAAAAATATTAACTTTCCGTGTAATATTCTGAATAGTGACATCCGCCTCCTGTGCTCTGGACTCGTTTATCGCAAACTGATGATGTCATTAGCGAATCGATTACATTTGTAAAAACAACACACAAAAACACATTAAAAAGAAGAAAATTTAAAAAAAAATAATTAAAAAATATTTTGACCACAGGCACTAAAAAGCCACAAATAATTTTTCAAGGAATTTATAGCTTGCAGTCAAAAAATGTAACATCAAATTGACAAAACGCGTGGGGTGCTGATTCTGCATGAAATTAATATCTGCTTTATACTTCATTAGACACTTATGGATAAAATATATGATTAGCGCTTAAGCGCCCCACGCTATTTTTTAATTTTATTTATAATCACGGCTAGCGAAAGATTCAGGTAGTTTTTTGGGAATTCTTAAGTTAAAGGTTCATTTCAGATTTTTATATTTTAGAGTGATATCCCCTTGTAATGTTTGTCTTGGTCGTGTATCCGCAGGAGAGTATTGACAATACAAGGGGATGTTACTCTTTATTATATCTTAAGAGAACCTTTACTAACTTGAGATTGGCCATATTCACGAGAGAAATACACAGACGGTTTTGTTACCTCACTTGTTGGAGTCAGCAGCTTTTACCTTTGGGGTCTCATGTATTTGTTTGCAAGCAGGGGGTCGAGGTAGCTAAGAGGTATGGCGTCCGCATCGAATTCTAGAGGTACCAGGTTCCATTCCCAGTAGAGGGAGTATAATTTATGGACATTTTTTGTTCAGAACCAGTTGTCCTAATGATGTCAAACTGATGTTACTTTTCCAGATCACATTCAGCCTTGTCATGGCACCTTTTAAATCTTCTGTATGCAGACGACACTTGATCTGTTGTAAAACTCTAGTGTTTTCTTTCAACGGAAACACAGAAATTACGGGGAATAAGGCATGCTTTACTTTCATATTTCCATGACAACCAGTCTAGAACTTAGTTAATATAGAAACTATAGGCAACAGCGAATTAAATAATTAGAAGACTCCACAGTTAATGCAGTAATTAATGTACTGTTTTTAAATGGTGAAGGTGTATCATGGGTTTCAATCTGTCATCAGCAGTTAGTCGTGGATTTTCAGACCAGCACGTTTAGCAATACGTTTTTTGTGTGTGGATTCGTCAGTTTAGCCGTAGTTTAAAAAATAGAAGAAAAAAGAGACGCGCTCTTGTTTTCTAGCGAGACGTTTCTTCTCCTTATCTCTTGTATTTTCCTCTGGCTTTCCCGCTCCTCCCTATTGTGGAACATTTTTCTGCCCCCCCCCCCCCCCCCCCCAACCGTTTTAGAAATCAAGCCGTGCAATTCCCAGCCAGTAAACCATGCGTCGTTTTTTATCGCACGGCTGCCATGTGTACCTTCATGTGAGTGAATGCTCATGAGTGTGAGAGTAAACCAGATGTACATGTTAGAACTTACGAACTATTCTTTTCTTTTATAATATTTTTTACTGGATAATATTTTTTTAACTTTGCTCCTTGTTTCTTAAAAGCTTCCGCGTGAGTGCGTTTTTAGGTAAAGCGAGGCGAAATTCGCCTGAGGCTGTTCATCTTAGGATGCGATGTTTGTGTTTGACTCACTGTAATAACCTTCGATCTAGCTGCTCACTGTGTGTGCTTACTCTGTGGACCGAAGGCTGTTTTAGGGCAAGCCAAATTTGCTCTAAGGATAGTTCATTTGTGTCAGTGGGATATTGTGTGGAGCTTTCTTGTTGTGTCAGTAAACGGTTATATCGGATCATTTAGTAAACGGTTATTTCAGATAGCTTGGTAAACGGTTACTTCGGATAGTTTAGCTAACAGTTATGTCGGATGGTTTAGTAAACTGTTATATCAGATGCATGGCAAACGGGTTTTTCGGATAGCTTGGCAAACGGTTATTTCCTATGGTTTAGTAAAAGGTTATAGCGGGTGGTTTAGTAAACGGTTTTATCGGATGCCATCGTAGACGGTTTTGTGAGATACATAGTAATCGGTTATTTCGAATGGCTTGGTAATCGATTATTTCGAATGGCTTAGTAAACTTTTATATTGGATGGCATAGTAGTCTTTTTCTGCTGACTGACTGCAACTGCAAGCCACCGTCTTGCGTAAGACGTTGTTTACATTAACGTGTGTGTATGTTCGTTAAATTCCGTAAGAAAAGCGGTGCCAGATGCAGTATTTAGTATTTTAAAGCAGGTATTTGGAGCAATAAAATGTTTGAATGGCCCCGCTCCAGCATCGATAACGACTGCTCCAATTCTTCTTCGTCTTCGTCCTTCACCCCCAGACGCCATCTTGAATATGTTCAAAGAAAGCAGTTGCCAGCTTGGGGGCTGTTGATGCCTCGGTAGAGGTTTTCTAGAAATGGTTGAGCCGCGCTGGTGTAATGGCTTCGGCGTTGTACTGGCGACCAGGTGTTCATGGTTCAAACCCGGGCGTCGGCGTTTGAAGAAATGTTTACGGCCGGAAATTTGACTGAATAGCCTGAACGGCTCCTGTGATAAACCCTCTGTGGATGGGAAGGAGCGAAGCTCCTGACCGGGTTGGAAGGAAAGTCCTCAGGTTCCCCAGCCTCGCAATGACATGTCATTGGGCCGAAGGGTTGAAAGCCCAAGTGCTGCTGGTTAAGAAAAAAAAAAAAAAAAAAAAAAAAAAAATGCGCTTTCTCAGTTCCTCATATGTTGGCCACCTTGAAAGTAGATGATGATCAGTAGTCATTATATCAGTGCCACACTAACACTCATCAGTAGTTCCTATTTTTAATCTGTTGAATAGATGATATCCCAATCAGTTGTGACCTGTGCGAAGTCTGGAGATTAGCATTTGTTTACTTCCGCTGAGT
The DNA here is from genome assembly GCA_024509875.1 of Oreohelix idahoensis. Taxonomy (NCBI): domain Eukaryota; kingdom Metazoa; phylum Mollusca; class Gastropoda; order Stylommatophora; family Oreohelicidae; genus Oreohelix; species Oreohelix idahoensis. Next base: position 33,415 of record JAMPIV010002335.1, read on the forward strand.
TGGTAATACGCACCTTTTTTACTGCTCCAGTTCCGCTCCGTACTCCGACGCAAATTGCATTTTTTTTTTTTTAAAGTACAAAAACAAAAACGCGCACTCTGACTTAAAAAAAAAAAAAAGTATTTAATATTTAATGATTAGGCAATTTAAATATGAATTAAACTGTAATCATTCAGTCATTCTTGGATTCATAATTCATTTTTAAAAAATATATACTATTGCAATATATCGTCCTTCATAGCCTGCCGCAGATAATTTAAAATAAACGACTTAAAAACAGTCGCTCTGTACTAGCTTGATTTATTGGCGTGCTTCAACCGACTCTACAAGTAGCCTGAATATGGGGCCGATAAATGCGAAGAAACATACTTCACTTTTAACATACCAATATGTTCCATAATTTCACAATCTTCCCGAAACTTTCTCCCGTATTATTCAATACAGTTATGAATCGCAGAAACCCGCGAAGTTGATCTTATTTATCGACTTGCATATGAAAGCTATCATCTTCTGAAAAATAGGTGCTTGAGTTATCTTTATTTCCCTGTTTCGCAGTTGTATGATCGATCACTCCAATTGTCGGAGAGATTTGTATAGTAAGGAAGATGTGTAGAAAGTACATAGACCTTTAGACACTAGTTTTCACAGAGGTGAGCTAGTGTTGAGGGACAGAGTTAACAGAAAGGCACAGGTTGGTGTCAGTGATTCTCTCACCTTTTAGACTACCAACTCTTGTATTTTTCTGGCGACGACTAACTCTTTCTTACTCTAATCTTTTTGAAGATGAACTAGTAGTAACAAGTAATAGAAGGAGGGTTGAGTATATTTTTCTGAACAGAACATACAATCTACTAAGTCAAACTCAGAATGATGGTGAGTTATAGAATGTACATAATTACTTTAATTACAAGGGAAAATAAAATCAATGTTGACATGTACTTTGAAAAAAGAAATAATAGGAAATTTAACAAAAGACAGTTATGATATTACTTATTCAAGGATTCAGAAAACTGTCAGTGTCTTTGGTTCAGATAAGAATAAGAGGCTATTTTCCTCACTGACGAAAGTTTATTCCTATGGCTATTTCTTGGAAAAGTGAATTCTGACTTTGGTCTGGGTTTTAAGTAGACTTATCTGCTTGGACTTCTCCTGGGCGTCCCAGTAGGTAGGAGTTCTTCTTCTTCTTCTTCCGTCCTTAGCCACCGACCGTCAAAGCAGTCAGTGGCCATTACCAACTGGATAATGTGCTTCAGTTGAGCTACAGTCCAAGAGATGACTAGGCTTTTTATTAACCTGGTTGTGAAGTTGAGTTATGATGTTCAGGTGCTGACGAGGTGTTGAATGCTTAAAGCTGTAGACTGCTCAGGGTTGCTGACTTGTGAACACCGCTAGAGGGTTTGAGACGTAAGCACTAGTTCTCTCTGTAGCATAGAGCAACTAGGCGGTTTACTCGCAACAATCTACAGCAATCAAAATCCAGAAACTGGCTAGGATTCTGCAACTGCGCTGTGGAAGATAATACAGGTAATCAATCTTCTGTTTTATACAGATATATTAACTACAGCCACTCTGGACATTTCGTCTCAGAATGGTGCCTAATAATATATTTACCTGAACCATAACGTCAGTCTTTTCCTTAAAGGCGACTGTCCATTTGTTTACAAATTCCTGTCTAGCGGTAGTCTCACACTGGTCAGGTCAGTCAGGTCAACCTTTGTTACAAGCAGACGCCTGGCCGTGTGCGTCCATGCGTGACTGCATTGGAGGAATGATGATTCATTTACTCGTCCATTGAACAACCTGGTTCTTCTCTCGTTCACAACAGCTTTCTTCATCACATTCCCAAAATCATTAGAATGTAGTACTTTCAGATATCAGCCAGTACTTACATCATTATAATGCATCAATAACATTCATAATACATAAATGCAAAATAGCTATCAATCTAATGTAAAGAAATAAAACCACAATATTAAGTATTTCACACTTTACATCAATTAACTAATCCCTTGATATTAGAGTTAGCTAATTAAGCGAATACTGAGAGTTTGCTTAACGCTCAGGACTTTATGCACCGCTTTTTAAGAAATAGAATCTTAGTAGCATTTACACACTCAAGGCACATATACTGTAGATATGGGGCAGCTTGAGGCTCTATTCTATAAGCGTGCGTTCTCTTCCGACGGTTATCAGCAAGTGCTTTTAAAACTCAGCGTTTGTTCGCATGAAGTTAAAACATTTTCGTTCCCACGTCCAGAGTTAATTATTTCCCGTCTCTTGCTTAGACACGTAAAAAGATTTATCGTGGCGGTTGTCAGTTGACCACTGAACACGGAAATTTAATCCTCTGGGAACCACTGTTGTTTCGACTAAGCGAATAAATTGAACTGACGTCCTTAAAGAAATACTTTAAGTGCCTTTATAGAAGAAGACTGCATTAGGATCGTATGACAGGACTATTAGTGAAGACTTGAAAAACAGCTAAAGAAACGAACGCAAGTGAAAATATTTCGTAGAGAAAACAGACAAAAATGTGAAGGAATAGAAAAGTAAGGAATTATAAAATAATCTAGACGAAACCTTCGAACACTCCAGATCCGACTAATACTAATGAATGTCACTGTGGAACCGGATCCCAGACTCATACTAATGAATGTCACTGTGGAACCGGATCCCAGACTCATACTAATGAATGTCACTGTGGAACCGGATCCCAGACTCATACTAATGAATGTCACTGTGGAACCGGATCCCAGACTCATACTAATGAATGTCCCTGTGGAACCGGGATCCCAGACGCCCGAACACATTCTCCATAACTTCCCAGCCCACGACGACCAACGACACCAGACTTGACCAGGTGGTGCTGAGCTCAGGCAGAAGCAATTGGGCTGCCACGCGCACCTGGAAAAGACTGTGAACTTTGTCCTGGCGGCAGTGCTACAGTTCTAGCATGATTACAAAAATCTAACGCAGAAGAATTCATTTTAGATTGAAAATGAAAAATGAAACTTGAAGTTTGCAGCAGTCAAAATTGTCTGTGTACCCGGGCTCAGCCCTAGCTCCCAGTAAAATCCTGCTGCTCCAGTGCTCAACGCTTCATCGCTGGGCTCCGCTCCAAAACCCTAATTTAAAATGAAATAAAATTAATTTTGTGTCAGCACAATTTCACACCAAGTCGGATTACCTGGGCGATAAAAAAGGCGGTGTCTAAGAATGGGGAAACTTGAAACTCTTGTCCGGGTTCTTGGCGCTTATTCAGCTCAGACTTGATGTCTTCCATTTCCGTTCTGGTATCAGGAATCACCTGTTTCCCGTTTCATGTTTTTGATGCAAAAATGTGTTTTGTTTACGTCACGTGTCAGGAATAATAGATTCCAGTATCGCGTAAAGAAGCATCGATTTTCATTATCGATTGGAAAGGTAGTTAGTGCGTTTGCCTCTCGCAGCAAAGTTTGATAGCGCCATGCTCCAGTATACCAAGCTGTGAATGGGTACATGTCTATATTTTTTACTTAGGGAAGGCAAAGGCCGCGAGGAAGGGAACTGGTCATTCCACCTCATAAAAGCTGGACCTGGTATAGGTGCAGTCTCTAACACTTCATTCACCTACTGCAGTATCTGCTGTGGGACAAATTTTACTTTTTATCATGAATCCAACGTATTCCCATCTCGTAAGAGTTTTATGGTTTTAGTCTTCGTCTCTCTCTCTCTCTCTCTCCCCCTCTCTCTCTCTCTCTCTGCCCAGTCCTCGCTATCCAATCCAGTATTGCCAGCCGCAAGTCGAGACAGCTAGTATGGCGCATTAATAACCAGACAGTAACGTGATTCTCACAGACAGACAGGCTAGTCTGCGGTGTAAAGTAATCGTTCAGTTTGGAGCTTTGCCATTTAGACCAGGAGTTCTGCCTTTTTTTTTTAATTCTCGGACGCCACCGTCTGTGAATTAGCTTTCCGAACGTACCCACACATACACACACACGGACCGTGCGTTAGTACCTCTTCTTTCTAAACTGGAGCTGTTGTGTTCAGTTTTGTCAGGTTTCGATTTGTTACAACTCAAGGAATGCACGTTTTTGTTAGCTCGTTACGTTCGCGGAGTAAATTTGTTATGTTTATTCACAAACATCCAGGCATTAAGTGAATTATTTTTTTTGGGGTGTAACCTTGTCGTTATCATCAGGGGTGGATAATCTGTGCTCACATTAACCCCTTAAGGCACAATAATTTCTACAAGTGAATATAAAATTGTATACTTTACATGTGTTTCTAAGACTGAATACGTGTTTTAGAGTGTAACTTTCTATATAAACTTGATAACCGTTCATAAATGAGCTATATTTGGCCCAGTTGACATTAATGTATAGGTATTCTATTATAAAATTGTCGTGGACACACTACACACATATATATGTATATATAATAGGTCATTTATGGGTCACTAGGCCTGAAAGGGTTAATTGTTACTGGCTAGTTTATGCCGATTTTGCAGCCAGTACAGAGCCCACCATAAGCCCCTTACCTTTTTGCTTAAAACATGTGACTTTAATAAGTAATGGTACGTGTCAATGAAATACACCATAAAAGTGATAGAGCACTAACATTATTTATTGTTAATTATAAAGTTATTTATCATTCAAAATGGTGTCCATAAGCGTTCATGCATAGTCAGCCTTTCTTCGAAAATGTATGCCAACTCTTTGATATAAATTATGATCATTTCTTTGAAACTCTTCTATTATTGATGTTTTGGGATACTCTTAGACATGGTTTATTACCTGTGGATCTTGGACCCCTTGAGGTTATGTCGAACCTATTCTTTTCTCCGTAGACTTCCTTAGTCTTCCCAAAACCTGCTCCTCTTTCCTCATATACCAATGCTCTTTATTAGCATTCCATACTTTATTTGTTACTTAAATATCTTCCTCGACGAACTGGTCAAACAGGTCTCTATAACTGCTCCTAGCAACAAAATTCATCTCATGCATAAATAATTGTATGTACACCCTTCTGATACTTACAAGTGAGAGAGCATATTTGAAGTTCTTCTATAAAAGTCGACATTCACTTTTTCTTGAAAATCATATGCAATTCTGGATACTTCAAACCTTGTTCAATATGGCTCCTCTATAATATCTCTAGTTTCCTTCAAATGTTTACAGCCTTTTGATACTTTACAGATAGCCGTTATATGCTCATAACCATCCGTTTTCTTGGTACATAGTCGTAAAGTACTCATACTGAAGTGACAAATCGTGCTTCTGCAAGATTCTCCTGTAAACAAAATTCTATTATGTGCAAAATATAATCTCAGTTCAATACTTACAAAAAAAAAACCCACAGCATAAACGCTGTTCCCCTTTCAGAAATACACATTAACTGTGAACTACAGAAACAAATACTATCTCCCGATAGAATAACACTGGCTAGTGATGGCTGGACATCTAAACATTATTCACATAAACCCGATCTGTAAAACCACAGAAGGTTTATCTTGTCCACACAGCGATCACACCTTCTTCTTGAAGCACAACTCAGGACTCCCTGTCATCTAATGACCTCTGGTCATTTCGCGTGGTGTGTTATTTCTCGCCACTCTTCTGATTCGCTGACCCGAATCTTTTTAGTTAAATTTATTGGTCGAGCCGTTTTTTCTTGTTCTCAAATTTTCTATTTACAACTCAAGATAATCACTCACTATTAATTAACGTGAGCCGGTATTCTGAACCGTTGTCAGTTAGCAATATTATTATTTTCATTCATTATTTTCTCTTGTGAGCTGTTCCAATTGTTTATCTCACTTTAACAATAGCATGAATAATGCTCGGGCAAACCCCACGGTGACATACATAACCTACAATTTAAGCTGTAAAACGTACAATTATGCTTTCGTGTACAATTTGTTTCTAAGAAGGAACTATCATTGGACAATCAAATGGATCCATTAACGCTCATCTAGAGGGATCCATAGTAGACAAAAAGGTTAAGAAACCCTGCTGTAAGGTTTTGGGTTCCGAACATATACCTTATCCTTTTAGCAACTCATTAAAAATAATCTACTGGATAGATCTCGCAGGCCATTCGATTGGACCTAAGATATAAGCTGCTTTCTTCGCCGATGCACTGTCAGTAATTTCAACGTTAAAAAGCCATAATAATGCAGACCTGATGACCTAAGAGCAGTGCTCCACAAACTATGTCAACAATTCAAAAGAGTTGTGATCTAATGGATCCAATCTCATTGTAACATCACCAGCAATGAAGAGGCTGACAGATTGATAAAAAGGTAAAGGTAAAGGATCCCGTTACACGCCAATTGAGGCATATTGGGAATATGGTGTTAGGCTCATATTTTCTTGACCATAGGCACACTAGGGGTGATGTGGTCAGCATCACGGCGGCCGCCTTAACCTTCCCAGAAGTTCCTCTGGTACCCAGTTGGGGCTGTTTGTGGCCTAAAAAAATCCCACCTCATCTGGGGATCGAACCATAGACCACTGAGCAAGGAAGCCAGTGCACTAACCACTATGCTACCGCGACTCCCATTGATAAAGGAAGGTGGAAAACTGCTTCAGCCAGATGCAAGCATAACTTTGGAGGAGGCAAAAAGTTTTATCAGAATCAGATGCAACAACAAATGTGATGCAGATCATCCAGGTCACACACAGTATGATGCATACTACCAGCTCAACAGAAGAGAACAAGTGGTAATCTTCAGACTCCGCACTGGCCACAACAGATTAGGATACCATTTATTCAATATGATAAAGTTAGGAACTACCGATGAGTGTGACTGTGACACCGATACAATGACTGCTGAACATCTGCTTCAGAGTTGCCCAACATATGATGAACAGAGAAAGCATATATGCCCGACACCAGTACCATTCGTGGAAAAGCTCTACGGAGATGCAAATAGCCTCAGGCTGACTATTGCTTTCTGTGAAAACATTTAAGTAGACGTCTGAGAGTTTACGAAGAAGGATCCTTGTCTTCCACCTGTTATGGAATTTTTCATCAAGAAAATTTCTGACAATAATTATCCCGCAAAAAATATTAGGAGAGGTAGACATAATGCACTTTAATTTTTAGGGTATCCTGCATTAAATTTTAGGGTATCCTGCATTAAATTTTAGGGTGTCCTGCATGAAAACAGTGATTAGGATAATCTACTACACATTTATTCATACATAATGTTTTGAAAGGGTACTTGACGTATGGTTCCCCCTGTAGTATAAGGTCGTGACCTATAGCATAGTTAACCCGATACATTTAGAACACGGTGACATCAGGCAGATATGGCGGAATTAGATGCAGCAGATGACAAAGCTGAAAAGACGTTGGACCGTTTAATAATATCATAAAATGAACGAAAATCACCATAAGTGATAAGCAACGCTAGAAACCAGAAGTGATGGAGTCACATGACCTCCTATGTCATTGGAGACGACATTTGAAACGGACGAGGTTATTAGGCCTAGTCTCCACCATGGAGACTTATGCACAGAAATGAGATGACTAACTGGCAGAATGTAGCTCGACTACAGCCGTGACTAAAATGTCAGTTATGCGGAAGGAAATGGCTTCATCAACTAGGCACAAAATGTCAGTTTTCGGAATTTAAGGTTTTTGCATCTAACTCTGTTTACAGCATCGAGTTTTGTTGGACCAATCATTGTGTCTTGGTTGATTTGCAGTATGTATTGAAGTACATAAGAACAGCTTTGGTTAAGGTTTTCTTTCTTTGTTTTCTCAACAGTTTCAGGACAAATGACGTACGCAATGATAAGCTATTGTAGAACTAAATAAAGCTTTCAACGGAAAATGATAATTTGCCGACCGTAGAATGAAGGAAGGAAGAAAGCAAGGACACGTTGCACATTTCTTAAATGTGTTGATGGCCACACTGTAAATTAGGTTTACGGTTATTTAACCTTATTTCGCCGGTGCTGCAGAGAGCGTGCACTGTGCTGAGATCCTCTTTGTGTGATCAAAGGGAGGAGATTGGAGCACTGATGGAGTTGTCTGTGTGCACTGAAGATAGCCCTTAAAACCAAACCAAACTAACTTTATTTTATATGAGTCAAGCTTAACATTTACCCAGCAGAATCACGGAAAGACGCCTCAGCCCCATAGAAAAAAAAAAGGCAAATAAATAAATAGTTAATTTAAAAAAAAACTCACACTTTTGAGAAAATAAATGAAGGCAGAAGCAATCGCAAAGAAGATACAGCAAGAACTCGTCCAGATTTTGTCAGAAGACGATAGTTTGATGAGATCTATTTGCAGACCTAAGCTCCGGCATGGATTCTAAGCTAGGCCAAGTACGAGTACATAAGGTCAGCTTTAACAATACTTGACGTTGCAACTTGGAGCAACACGGACTAGGTCAGTAAAAGCGTGATCGACAGCCGTATTCAGGAGATGCGAGTCGTGTGAAGTGTCCTGCCAGGGTATACCACTGTGTTTTGCACAAAACCCTCCCAGCTGTATTATTCTCAACGTGAGGATTTCGATACGATGAAGTATAACATTGGTATCAAGCCATTGTTTTATGACTGTCCAAGAAACAAGACAATGATAGAGTATAATGAACGCTACCAGTTTTACTTGTTTCGGTCAGAATTAAGGTGTATAGATTTCATGACATTAGCTAGATTAGGCCGTGCATTTCTTGTCCTTCATCCATCATCACTGAGCGTTAGGTCATTGTGATTTGAGACAGTACAAAATGGTATTCTAAATGATAACTCATGGTGATTTGAGACAGTACATAATGGTATTGGTGATTTGAGACAGTACAAAATGGTATTCTAAATGATAACTCATGGTGATTTGAGACAGTACATAATGGTATTCTAGTTCATGGTGATTTGAGACAGTACATAATGGTATTCTTCTTCTTCGTTCACCCTCAGATGTCAACTTGAATAAGTTCAAAGAAAGCAGTGGTCAGCCTGAGGCTGTTGATATCTCCGTAGATTTTCTCCAGGAATGGTACTGGTGATGGCCATATGCGTCTTCTCTGTTCCTCATATGTTGGGCACCTTTGAAGCAGGTGTTCGGCAGTCATTTTACCAGTGCCACAGTCACACTCATCCGTAGTTCCTATCTTTAATTTGTTGAACAGATGGTATCTCAATCTGTTATGACCAGTGCGAAGTCTGAAGATTACCACTTGTTCACTTCTGCTGAGCTGGTAATACGGATCATTTTTTTGTGTGGCCTGGATGCTCTTCTTCCCACTTGTGCCTGTATCTGCGCTTGATAAAACTCTTGGACTCCTCATAGGTTATATTTGTGTCCAGCTGAGGAAGTTTTCCCCCTTCCTTTGCCAATCTGTCAGCCTGGTATTCTAAATGATAGCTCATGGTGATTTGAGACAGTACATACTGGTATTCTAAATGGTAGCTCATGGTGATTTCAGACAGTACATAATGTTATTCTAAATGATAGCTCATGATGACTTGAGATAGTACATAATGGTATCCTAAATGAGGGCTCACCTCGTGAAGCTCCAGTGGGCTCTAAAGAGTCTACGAAAAAATGTACTTACTGCACCCTCGTGCATGTCGTATAAGGCTACTTATATGAGGTTGTGTTTAGGGACTAGCAACCTCATTATGTAAAACAAATTGCCACAGAAACCACCGCTACAAGACCATGTGACTGCTTGATGCAGGCTTCTTGCATGGGACCAGCTATGGTGGTGGCTGTATGCTCCTCAAGGAGCGCAAAGGAAAATGATAATTAAAATACAAATTGCGTTTTTTTGTAATGCTAGACGTCTTAAAAGGTGTGCTTAAAATTGTTTGCCGCATACCTGCTCGTTTATTTGTCATAATCTCGATGTGTATCACCAGCGTTGTCTGTATTATAAATCAGCCAGTTAGCTGCACATTAGTCTTTTTCGTTTCGAGATATTGCTGCACATCTGTCATCGTTGTTTCTAGATATTGCTGCACATTTGTCATTATTGTTTCGAGATATCGCTGCACATTTGTCATTATTGTTTCGAGATATTGCTGCACATTTGTCATCATTGTTTCGTGATATTGCTGCACATTTATCAGCAGTATTATCCAGTTATGGCCAGCTAAGACTGTCATCTGTTATATATTACTCTATAGATTAAGACTCACTTTATGGTTATTTCTCTCGTTTTTTCCATTTAACCCGGTTGGTTGAAATAAAAACAGTGGGACATATACCCGATTTCTCCCAGATGTATATTGATCCGGTGGCCAATTAAGTTGCCCACATCGTTACGGCCTTATATTAGAATTCGGAGACGCAGTAAAAAGGGATAAGGGTTAGGCTTAGGAATCCTAATCTTAACCCTAAGGATGTGGGCGACTTATGTTTGGCCGACGGATCGATAGACATTCGGGCGAAATCGGACATACGTCCCACTCTCATTCAGCCGTTACGTCTATTAGTGTGTTTTGCCGTTATGTATGGCCCCTGTCCTGGCTTTACGTTAGTCACAGTTATTGTACTGTTTTCATAGCTACCTATGGTCACCGTTTTTTTAACCGTTACTGATGTTATGTTTCACCGAGAGCGCCGCATCTGTTATCAGTTTGGTAGCCGTAAATGCGGGAAGAGGGTCCGCAGAATTAATCAAACTTCTTTAGAATTCTAAGCATCTTTAAGACTCATCAATACAGACTTAGTTGGTTTCTTGTATAGTTCTGGCACATGTACAACATTCAGTACTTAGTTTGGTTTTTTGGTTTTTTTTTTCTTCCCCCCCCCCTTGACTTACTTCGTTTTTTTTTTTTAAACAAATAGGTTACGTTGGTAAATTGCAGAGCTAGAACTCCGCATTTCTACTGTTACTGAAATCTGGAAAATTATTCACTTAGCTGTATTTTGGGCAGGACTGCAGCAGGTGTTCGGCTGTCATCGGGGTAGTGCCGCAGGTGAAGAGATCTATTGCACCAATTATGTACTTGTGGTACAGATAGAACCTCAGTCTGTTGTATCTAGTACGTAGCCGGAGTAGCATGTGGCAACGACCTACTTCACTCCAGGAAACACTGTTTGGAGATATCAGGGACCTTGAGCTAACTCCTGCTTTTATTAGAGTCATTAACGTAGAGAAGTTTGAAGCCGAACGAGGAAGAAGAAGGAAGAAGATTCACTTAGCGAGAGCAAGAGTTCAGTGCGAAGTATTCCACGACTCTGCGTCGCGTTTCCTCATCACCATTCAAATCCCCAAGGAGCATAGGCCTTCCACAAACGTTTGCCAAGTCTGCCTGTCACGTGCCATCAGATCAAAGTCTTTCCATGTCTTCTTTATTCTCTTCATGTCTGCCTCCAGTTCTCTTCTCCATGTGTGTGTGTGTTTTGGTGTCCCTCTCCCTCATTTACCCTGGGTATTCCAGAACAAGGACTGCCTTGTATCGCTATTGCTAAGATTTATATTAGTAGACGTAGTCTGAATGAATGAATGCAAGAGGCTTCAGTTAATGGAAACTGCAAGCAAGCAAACGCCTGAACAGACGCGAGGCTTGGCTGATGTGACCTTGTCCCCTGATGTGACCTTGTCCCCACAGCTAGGGGTGGACTGAGCGGTCAGGCCATCTGGCAAGGCCCACAGAAGTAGGGGGGGGGGGCATTATCCCCTAGCTTCCATCTATGTCGGTTGGGGGGCTAGGGGCCAGTAACCCTTATTGCATGGGGGCCAAATCACTGTCAGTGTGCCCCTGCCCACAGCTGTCGTGAAATATTCTAATCCACATATATAAATTATCAAGTAAATATAAAGCCTAATAAATACATATAATAAAGAAAGGAAGAAGAATGGTAAAGAACAGTGCTGTCATAATGACAGTACTCGAAATCCCCTTTGTTTTATGCTTCGTCTGCAAATTGTAACGTTTCCACGTTAAATATAAGCCACTGCATAAATACAAGCGTTTCTACAACACATTAAAACGGGTATTGCATTTCTAAGAAAAACATTGAGAGGCACACTGCGTAATGACCTAAATTAATCCTAACATTAATTATACTGCGTTACCAAAACGAACGAACAGATGGACTCAAATAGAAAGAGAGAGGGAGGGCTGAAAATCAGGAACGCATGCAACACGCGTCGCGCGATACACAATTACTACTATCACGCGTGTAAGGCCACATGCACTAACTTTTTCGGATCGACAGTGATAAAATTCACTACCCTTCCCAGAGTTAGGTTTTAAAATCCTGAAAAACGCTTATAAGGAAAGATGACAATAGATGGGTTTACGTTTGAAAACATTACAGTACCCAGACAGCACATCTTCGAAACAGGAGGTAGAAGAAATTGCATATTTTGAACGCAGCCACGTAGCTCTTTTAAATTGGTATATTTGGGTTCCTTAGGGCTTGCTGACAAAGAATATGTAAAATGTTACGCAAATAGTCTAGGAATTAACAAGTTATAACCAAAATAAAATATTGGGGATGCCTGACAGCATGAAATCATTTCTGCTCATAAAATTTTTTTATAACGTGTTTGAAAAAACCTTGCGTACGGAAATAGCCTACCATGTAAACTCCAAATTGATTGGAGCGCAACAAATATAAGACTAAACACGATTGGTCGGACTATAAATACTATCTTTGGTTGTTAGGGGAGACGTAGGAAGGTAAAATTTTTTCAAACACTTGTCGAAACGTGGCTCCATTGGCCAGACTCGCTGATATAATCACTTAGGAGCGTTAGTTCGAGACCACTAGTTCAAATAAGCTTGATAAAGCCACAGTGCGTTGAAGCCAGCTCATATTTTTGCTAAAATAAAAGCCTGGAACATAAGCAGATGGGAATTTGTGCCAGTGTTTGTGCCAGAATTCATTGATAGTCAACGTATCTGTGTATTTCCATGAATTGTGGTAGGTTTGTGTAGTGAAATTGACCGAGATACAACGGTAAAATACTCCAAAGATAACATTTAAGGATAAAAAACATAATGCGTAAGCTGCTGATGTACATGATCGCCTAGACCGCGGGTCATCACCCTCCATAAAATTGACTTGCTAGACAGGAGGGGAACGGCGGATCAAAAGAAAAAAAATATGACTGGAAAGGCTAAGGAGACGCAATGGGGGGGGATGGAGGAAAGTAAAAATTCACGTCCCCCAAATTGACACGAGGTACGGAATTGGACGTTTTGCGATACCAAGCCTTGATTTGAATTGAGCGGCAGAACGCGGATGGTAGGAAAATTACAAAAATTTAAAAAGTAATTTTTCTTAATATTAATGTTAGGAATATAAAAATTAGCTGGCCGGATGGCCTATTCTGAGCAATGAAATAATATGATCTTAATTTTACAAACGGATAGATAATATTGAAGATAATGACAAAAGACAGTGTAGTTCACATCATCGCTAGACTATATTGAATCTAAAAGTGTCACAATTTGCACACAAAAACACGACCTTGGGAACAGGTGTTCAAAGTTACTTATTATGGAGGAGAGGGTTTTTGAGCGGTAGCTGTGTCTAAATATAACTTTTTACGACAAAATTTTAAGGGGAGAGAAAGGTTGCTTCAAAAATCAAGCACATTTTTTTAGAAACACAAGTAGAGACGGACAGACTAACAGATAACCATCCATACTTGACTGAAGCATGACTGAAATGACTTTAGTGTAGAAATTTGAAATTTAAAGTACAACTAGGCAGTGATTGGCCACAGACAATCATATCATTAGCGCTCAGAGCGCATTTGGGGTCATTCTTCAATAATTGTTCAGTGTTAGACACAGATTTTAAAGTGTGGTGTGTTCCCATATGAAAGACAGTGAATAAATTTAGGGACGCCATACTATAGCCAGCAGCTCAGCTGAGTTTTGCTAGCAATTCTGTGTTATGTATTCATAATCTGGTAAGATTGAAATTATTTCTTTATATATTTTGAATATTGTTTCATGTTCGAGTGATTTGATACTGCCATATCAAAATCTAGCCTTACAAACAAGTAGGGATTTTGCTCTAGACCCCCCGCCCAAGTCAGGGTCTAGGGACTAACAGTGTACATAAACTACAGCAAGGATTATGCAAAATAAATCAAGCGTTGAAACAGATTACCTATCTTCTTTTAGGGCCAACAACTAATAAATATTTTCAGAATCTATAGTCTGGGAGGATCTATCTGAGGTAAACCCACCATGGTAACTGTGCTGTTTGGTCAGAGAGATCTGACCTGTCTGTATGATGTGGTTGTTGTGTCAGTGTGGTGTCCAGACGTGGGTATAGAATAGATTTTGACACATAGCCCATACTTTGATTGCAGAGCTGTGAGTTTTCTATCGACAACAAAGCAGAGTCTATTCGGTGGGTGACTTTACTCGAGTGTATCTGTGCAGTTCTTGTGACAGAGACCACCATTATTGCCCGCCAGCACGGAGAGGTGGGACCGCAAGTTTTCAGCACCAGAGCTACAAAAAGATGAGTGAGCCTCTGGTCTGCTGGACATTCACCAACTATTGGTAGTGACTAATATCCCCATAAAAATTCCCACCTTTTTCTGGACACTGAGTAGTCAATATAGACAGGTGTGATGAGGCCACCCCAACAGCACAAACAGTAACTATCCTCCCAAAGAGATGACTATTCGAACATTTTAATAAAACTAACTATTCTAGTACTTACATATGTACACTTTTGGCATTTATTATGTAACATTCCATGCATAATTTTCATAAATTTTAAATCCTTCTTTTAAAACCAGTTCTGGTCAAAATAAAACTTGATCCAGAACAAATAAATGTAATATAATTATATCAAAAACTTTACACACGTGAGTTAGTTCAGTGTATTTTAACACTTGTTAATCTTATTAGTCTTGTTAAATATCTATGGGTATATTTATAACTATCACACCACAGTACACATCATAACCCTAGACACTTTACGTAGCTACATTCATTAAGAAAAAAAAAAATTAAGTGTGAGGTCGTAGTGGTAGCAAGAAAGGCCTTCTGACAATTCTCAACTACATTTTATCTCAGGAGCCTTCACAGCTGGCCTCATACAATGTACATGTAGTAATAACACCATCATACAATACCATCAACACCACTACATAAATTGGGGTCTTGTCCAGGGATAATTAGCCCAACAGTAATATTAGGATCTCCTGGTGGGAGAAATAAAAGTAGGGAAATAAATTGTAAAATTTCCTTTAAAATTAAAAGTGTCCCTGCAGATAAAAGTTGGTGAATCTTCACAGCCAGTAATAATTAATTAGTTAACTGGTTAGTTAGAATTAGTTAGATTATAGTCATAAGAAGTACTTAGCTTGTATATTATTATATTGTCTGAAAAGTATGGCTGAGCTAGCAAAGTTTAGATCAGCTGCTGTGCTCACTGCGAAGGAGATGGGGATGGATGGTCAAATTTTAATTCAATACGTAACGACTGAATGTGATAAATATATTGAAAGGGAAGATAGAAAGGTAGCTGAAGAGAAGAGGTTACAAATTGAGGCTGATAGAGAAATTAAGAGGCTGCAGATTGAGGCAGAAGAAAAAAGGCTGACTGCCGAAAGGGAGGCAGAAGAAAAACGACAGCAAAGGGAGGCAGAAGATAAAAAGGCCGAAAGGGAGGCTGAAGATAGAAGGTTGCAGAGGGAGCACGAATTACGACTAAGGGAGCTGGAATTACAAGGCCCGGCCCCTGAAAATGGTGCCAGCCCTTTTGCCTCAGATGCTACGCCCAGTATGGGAGCCTCAAACTCAGCTATGGGGTTTCATTTAGACCATTTTGTTGAGAAAGACGATGACATAGAGGGGTACCTGGGACGTTTTGAGTTATTAGCTACTACATATGGGTTAGAGAGAGAGAGGTGGAGTTTAAAGCTATCACAGGGATTGAGGGGTGCTTCTTATGAAGTATTTGCCAAAATGAACAGGGAAGACCAAGACAATTATGACATGTTAAAGCAGGCTTTGTTATTAAGGTACGAGAAGAATGGTGAATTTTATCGTAAGAAATTTAGAAATGCCAAACTGTTGTCTGGGGAGACATACCACCAATTCTCTGCCAGACTAGAAACCTATTTGGAGAAATGGACGGCTCTGGGGAAGACCCAAGATCTTAAAGAAATGATCATGATTGAGCAATTGAGAGAGTCCATGGCTCCAGACATGAGAAAATTTCTCATGGAACAAGGTGCAGAGAAGTTGGGGGAAATTTTAAATGTTGCTGAGAGGTATCAGGCAGCTCAGGCAGAGGTAAGTGGTGCTAAGAAGAAGCACATAGACAATTTTAAAGCTCCACAGCAATTTAATAAATTTGATAATAGAGAGCAGGGATATAAGGGTAGGACAAATTTTGAGCGGCCAAGAAATGACTATCGCGACAGAAACTCACAGTTCAATGACCAAAAGTTCAATGAAAGAAAACCGTTGAACCAAGGAAAAAGATGGTGCAAATGGTGCAAGAAGGATAACCATAACACCGAATTTTGTAGAAGGAAACCTTCAAACATTGCTGCAATGAAGTCGGGGACGCAAAGATTAAAGGTTAATCCTAAGGGACAACAGGAACCTTATCACCCCCCAGTTTGTGAGGATGTTATTTGTAATGGGGTCACCATAAGGTGCCTTTATGATACAGGTTTGGATTATGATTCAGTTGTGAAGTCTAGCCTAGTGGACCCAAGTCAGTATACCACAGAAACAGTGGAAATACAAGGGGCGACTAAGGACATACCACTCATGACACTTCCCATCGCAAGGATAACGGTGAAAACTCGCTATGTGGAAGGAGAAATCAGAGCAGCAGTGATAGATGAACCAATCTACCCTCTGATATTGGGGTGTAGATACGTTTTCTTGGGGAATCCCGAGAAACCTGTGATCATGGCGACAGTGCAGACCAGGTCACAGAAGGAGGAGGAAGAAGGTGAACCTATAAATGCTCATCCAGAGGAGATGAGGAAGGCGCAGGCTGAGGATAGGACACTCAAGCCCTGTTTTAAAAAATTGCCCAAATGCCACACACCTCCGAGCAAGGGGGAATATTTCATGAAGAACAAACTCTTATACAGGAAGGCCGGAACTGGAACAAATGGTCACAACCAGCTGGTTCTTCCCATTGCATATAGAGAGAAAGTGATGGAACTCGGACATGCAATCCCCTTCAGTGGTCACATGGGGATCAGCGCCACAGGACAGCGTATAGCTTGTCATTACTTCTGGCCAGGGATAACGGAGGATATAAAAAGATATGTCAAATCCTGCCCAGAATGTCAAAGGGTAGCTCCAAAGCACTGGACTGCTCCTGCAACTCTAGGGGAAATGCCCATAGTGGGAACACCTTTTGAGAGGGTTGCAGTGGATATTGTAGGACCTCTCACTCGGACCAAGAGGAGGAACAGTTACATCCTTACTCTGGTGGACACTTGTTCTATGTGGGGAGAGGCGGTAGCCCTGCCATCAATTGATTCAAAACATGTAGCAGAGGCACTACTTACAATATTTACCCGATTAGGATTCCCGCATCAAATCTTGACGGATAATGGTTCTCAGTTCAAGGGGAAACTAACGGAAGAAGTTTTTAAGCTATTTCAAGCCAGGCACTTTCATTGTAGTCCGTACCATCCACAAGGGAACGGCCAAGTAGAGAGGTTCAATGGGACTCTCATTTCTATCCTGAGAAAGCTGGCACACGAAAAACCGGATCTGTGGGATCAATTCCTGCCCGCCGCATTGTTTGCGTACCGGGAGGTACCACATAGTTCAACCGGGATGGCTCCCGCAACTCTGCTATTTGGGAGGCCAATAAAAGGGCCTTTAGAAGCCCTATTAAGGACCTGGACAGATGAGAAGGCGGAAGAGACTGTTACCTCATCGTATCAATACGTGAACGAACTGACCACTCGTTTGAAAGCTGGATGGAAACTGGCAAATGATAATTTGAAACAAGCCAGGAAGAAACATGCAGCATATTTTAATAGGAAGGCAAAGGACAGGGAACTGGCAGTCGGAGAGAAGGTGCTGCTTTTACTACCCGGAAGCCAGAATAAATTACAAATTGGTTGGCAAGGTCCATATACGGTTCTAGAGAAGGTGTCTAGAACAAACTATAAAATTGACAAAAAGGGGAAGGAAAAAGTTTATCATGTAAACCTGTTAAAGAAGTATCTGGATAGACCACTCCAGGAAAGCACCCCCTTATTGACCTTAGCTATTGCAACCCAGATGCAAAAGGAACCACTCACCTCACATGAATACCCATTACATCCTTGTGAAACCGCAGCACAGGTAAAAGTCAGTAAGCACCTGACTAAAAATCAGAGGGAGAGAGTTCAACAAGTTCTGGAGGAACATACAGATGTATTAACAGATAAACCAGGCCATACAAATTTGCTACAGTATGACATGAAACTGGTAGACTCAAACCCAATCTGTATGAGAGCCTATTCTATTCCGTTCGCGAAGGAGAAGGCATTAAAGGAAGAAATAGATTATTTATTGAAGGAGGGGATTATTTCGCACAGTGAATCATCTTTTAGTTCTAGTGTCGTTTTGTTGAGGAAACCGTCTGGGGAACACAGACTGTGCATAGATTACAGGAAACTGAATGCTATCACAGAAGGACAAGTGGATCCATTACCAGACACAAAACAGCTATTTGCCAGACTGAACAAGGCAAAATACTTTTCAAAAGTGGATCTTAGTAAAGGCTATTACCAGATCCCAGTGAAGCCTGAAGTGAGACCTTATTTGGCTTTTAGCACTTCGGATGGACATTATGAATTCAATATGCTACCATTCGGACTGAAAAATGCTCCGAGTGTGTTTTCAAGGATGATGCGAAAATTGTTGGACCCCCTGAATAACCCATGTATCACAAATTTCATGGATGATATTCTCGTCGCCACAGAGACATTTGAAGAACACATTGAAGCTCTGGAGATGTTGTTTGATAGACTTCGGGAGGCGAACTTAACTGCTAGGCCAACAAAATGTTGTATTGGATGCAAAGAGTTGGAATTCTTGGGACACACTGTATATCAGGGTAATATGACCCCTGATCCTAAGAACTTGGAAAAACTGCAGAGAGCACCTAGGCCGCAAACAAAAAAAGACGTGCGATCATTTGTGTCGTTATGCGGATTTTATCAGAAATACATCAAGAATTTTAACGCTATTTGTGCTCCTCTGACTGATCTGACTCGCAAGGGACTTCCAGATAAAATTATTTGGACTGCACAATGTGAATTAGCGTTCCAAGAGTTAAAGGAAAAACTCACTAGCAAGCCTATTCTCAAACTGCCTGATTTGACACAGGACTTTGTCTTAAGAACCGATGCCAGTAATGTAGGACTTGGAGGGGCTTTGTTGCAAAGATCATCTTCACCTGATGGGGAACTGAAACCAGTCGCTTATGCAAGCCGCAAATTGAATAAGGCGGAACAAGGATACTCCACAAGCGAAAAAGAATGTTTAGCATTAATCTGGGCAATAAAGAAGTTTCAAATCTATCTGTATGGTAGGACTTTTGTGGTGGAGACGGATCATCAGCCTCTCGTGTTCTTGTCTCAGGCTAAGCATGAAAACGCAAGATTGCTGAGGTGGTCTTTATTGCTTCAACCATATCAGTTCAGTATCCAATATATCCCAGGCAAATTGAATGTCGGTGCAGATTTCCTCAGTCGGCACCCCTGTGATCAAAATTAGAGTAGTGGCAGACGTGAGGAGTAATTTTACCTATGTGTATCGCTGGTTTTGGAACTTGCCATAGGCATGTTTTCAAGTGGGGAGATGTGTAGTGAAATTGACCGAGATACAACGGTAAAATACTCCAAAGATAACATTTAAGGATAAAAAACATAATGCGTAAGCTGCTGATGTACATGATCGCCTAGACCGCGGGTCATCACCCTCCATAAAATTGACTTGCTAGACAGGAGGGGAACGGCGGATCAAAAGAAAAAAAAATATGACTGGAAAGGCTAAGGAGACGCAATGGGGGGGGGGGGGGGGGGGGGGGGGGGGAGGAAAGTAAAAATTCACGTCCCCCCAAATTGACACGAGGTACGGAATTGGACGTTTTGCGATACCAAGCCTTGATTTGAATTGAGCGGCAGAACGCGGATGGTAGGAAAATTACAAAAATTTAAAAAGTAATTTTTCTTAATATTAATGTTAGGAATATAAAAATTAGCTGGCCGGATGGCCTATTCTGAGCAATGAAATAATATGATCTTAATTTTACAAACGGATAGATAATATTGAAGATAATGACAAAAGACAGTGTAGTTCACATCATCGCTAGACTATATTGAATCTAAAAGTGTCACAATTTGCACACACAAAAACACGACCTTGGGAACAGGTGTTCAAAGTTACTTATTATGGAGGAGAGGGTTTTTGAGCGGTAGCTGTGTCTAAATATAACTTTTTACGACAAAATTTTAAGGGGAGAGAAAGGTTGCTTCAAAAATCAAGCACATTTTTTTTAGAAACACAAGTAGAGACGGACAGACTAACAGATAACCATCCATACTTGACTGAAGCATGACTGAAATGACTTTAGTGTAGAAATTTGAAATTTAAAGTACAACTAGGCAGTGATTGGCCACAGACAATCATATCATTAGCGCTCAGAGCGCATTTGGGGTCATTCTTCAATAATTGTTCAGTGTTAGACACAGATTTTAAAGTGTGGTGTGTTCCCATATGAAAGACAGTGAATAAATTTAGGGACGCCATACTATAGCCAGCAGCTCAGCTGAGTTTTGCTAGCAATTCTGTGTTATGTATTCATAATCTGGTAAGATTGAAATTATTTCTTTATATATTTTGAATATTGTTTCATGTTCGAGTGATTTGATACTGCCATATCAAAATCTAGCCTTACAAACAAGTAGGAATTTTGCTCTAGACCCCCCGCCCAAGTCAGGGTCTAGGGACTAACAGTGTACATAAACTACAGCAAGGATTATGCAAAATAAATCAAGCGTTGAAACAGATTACCTATCTTCTTTTAGGGCCAACAACTAATAAATATTTTCAGAATCTATAGTCTGGGAGGATCTATCTGAGGTAAACCCACCATGGTAACTGTGCTGTTTGGTCAGAGAGATCTGACCTGTCTGTATGATGTGGTTGTTGTGTCAGTGTGGTGTCCAGACGTGGGTATAGAATAGATTTTGACACATAGCCCATACTTTGATTGCAGAGCTGTGAGTTTTCTATCGACAACAAAGCAGAGTCTATTCGGTGGGTGACTTTACTCGAGTGTATCTGTGCAGTTCTTGTGACAGAGACCACCATTATTGCCCACCAGCACGGAGAGGTGGGACCGCAAGTTTTCAGCACCAGAGCTACAAAAAGATGAGTGAGCCTCTGGGCTGCTGGACATTCACCAACTATTGGTAGTGACTAATATCCCCATAAAAATTCCCACCTTTTTCTGGACACTGAGTAGTCAATATAGACAGGTGTGATGAGGCCACCCCAACAGCACAAACAGTAACTATCCTCCCAAAGAGATGACTATTCGAACATTTTAATAAAACTAACTATTCTAGTACTTACATATGTACACTTTTGGCATTTATTATGTAACATTCCATGCATAATTTTCATAAATTTTAAATCCTTCTTTTAAAACCAGTTCTGGTCAAAATAAAACTTGATCCAGAACAAATAAATGTAATATAATTATATCAAAAACTTTACACACGTGAGTTAGTTCAGTGTATTTTAACACTTGTTAATCTTATTAGTCTTGTTAAATATCTATGGGTATATTTATAACTATCACACCACAGTACACATCATAACCCTAGACACTTTACGTAGCTACATTCATTAAGAAAAAAAAAAATTAAGTGTGAGGTCGTAGTGGTAGCAAGAAAGGCCTTCTGACAATTCTCAACTACATTTTATCTCAGGAGCCTTCACAGCTGGCCTCATACAATGTACATGTAGTAATAACACCATCATACAATACCATCAACACCACTACAGTTTGAAATATTCAATATCTTTTAATGAAAATTGAATGTGAATTGTTAATTTATGCCTGTATATATGAGTAGTTCAGTAGCAAACATGATGTAAAGCCTATAATGCTCCAGCCTGAACAGAAGGTGTCGGAGGAAAGTAAAACGGCATGGAATGGCCAAACAGTACACTGACACCTAGATGATTGATTAGACAGAAATAATGCTGGAAGTGCAGAGGCGTGGTAACCATTAAGGAGGTTAATACTGGTATAAAGTATTTCAGATGAAGCTGACAGTTGGCCTAACGCTCTGAACTCAATGTTTGTGATGTATTGTGCTCAGTGTAAAAAGAGAGTATAAATTAGTTATGACGTAGAAGGTACATCCTTCTTGTTTTCAGGGACCGTGGTCTTGATGGTATTGAGCAGCACCTGGTCAGAGCTTTGCTGAATCCAGAGTCGGACAGCATACTCCTTGGTCCATCTAGCTATCAGTGAGGTGTCTCCAGAGCCCAGGGGAGAAATCGAGCAGAGGAGTCTTTTCCTGCCGCCATCACGCAAGATAAGCTGATGTGGCCAGCTGAGCTCAAAATTATGTACCCCCATCTTAAAATAACATTGTAACATAAACTTAAGAGGGGAAGTAAATTGTTTTAATATCAGGAACTGAGAACATCTCCAATACTAGTTCCAATATAGACAAACTATTGAAGTCATGATGACAAATACCAACAGAGCTTGAACAAAACAAAACCAGTATTACCTCATATTACTACTACACAACTGACACACATAGGATACTTTTAATAATATATGTCACTACAATATTCATATTAATAAATCCTGTACATATAACTTGTAATTAAAATTGATTGTGACTCCTGGTTCCTTTGTATTTGAATCAGGACACATATTCATTCATGACAGCAATGAATACATATTGTTATTTGAAAAGTTATCAGTGACTCCTTTAAGATATCCTTGTAGAGTGTTTTATGTATGTGAGTGTCACAGTGTTGTCAAGTGTAGTGGAATAAATTAAATTGTTTATCTGTCTGTTGTTGTTTTGACTTACACTTCATCATACACATACCCTAGACATATAACGTAGTCATCACACTATTCCAGAATAATTCTGACTGAGGTATACATATGTGGCAGCAAGTAAGGTTATATATAATACACTACTCTTATTAGATATATATATACCTTCACAGCTGATCTCAGTCAGTACACTAAGTCCCCTATAAATATTTATAACATCCCACTTCACCACAACAGCTAAAATTAAAATACTTAACTTAACTGAACAGGAGGCTTACACTGAGGACCCAAGTGAGCCTGCCCCCTTTAGAGCAGGATTGTGGCGTCGGCCCAAACATTTTTCGTTTCCGACTCCTGACATTTTAGTAGAAGTCCGACTCCAACTCCGAGTACAGTTTTTTTTAAAATAGTCATACGCAATGGCAAAGACTATTATAAAGGCTACATTCAAGTCCAAATGGCAAAGAGAGCACCCGGGCCATTTGAAAAATGATGCATTTCATCAACTATCCAGGAAAGAACAGGTCATCATTTTTCGGCTGCGGACTGGACACAACAGATTGAGATACCATCTATACCACAAATACAAAATTGGTGCAACAGATCTCTGCACCTGCACAGAGCCAGATTAACGTATAGCAAAAGTAGCATATGCTACGGGCCCCGCGCTTTTAGGGGCCCCGCGCCAATAAATATGTACATAATTTTTTGGTCATCTTCTACAGTCGTGGCCAAAAGTTTAAGACCACCTAGTAAAAAATGGATATTTCCATACTACTACAGATTGTTGCATCATCCGCTATTTTAGGGCACACTAAAAGCAATCATTGCAGTCTATTGCATCATCCTAACAATATAAAATGTGAAAACACAGACTGTTGCTGTATTTAGTGTCTTTTGGTTGTTTCAAGGGTATTATCTCTGGATTTTATGTTCGCAAGAAAATGGGCAAAAAACCGACACTTTCTGCCATTCAAAGAGCTCAAATAGTGACATTACGTGTAGAAGGGTGCACAGAACGTGATATTTCTGTTCGAATTGGCTGTAGCAAGACGGCGGTTCACAATGCGATCACCAGGTACCAATTGGACGGTACTTTTTCTGACCGAAAGAGACGTGGTCGTCCTAGAAAAACAACCCCTAGATTAGACCGGGTAATCAAATCCATCGTTTCACACTCTCCAACAGTTTCATGTAAGAAGATACGATCTGTTTTGCTTTGTAGAGGTCTTGATGTGAGTCGGAGGAATGTGTCTTGCAGATTAGTGGATGAGTTTGGACTAAAATCACACAAACCTGCCCGAAAACCAAGATTAACACCAGAAATGAAAAAAGAAGCGGCTGGAATTTGCTTTTAAGTATGACTACCACTTCTCTTTCGGTCAGAAAAAGTACCGTCCAATTGGTACCTGGTGATCGCATTGTGAACCGCCGTCTTGCTACAGCCAATTCGAACAGAAATATCACGTTCTGTGCACCCTTCTACACGTAATGTCACTATTTGAGCTCTTTGAATGGCAGAAAGTGTCGGTTTTTAGCCCATTTTCTTGCGAACATAAAATCCAGAGATAATACCCTTGAAACAACCAAAAGACACTAAATACAGCAACAGTCTGTGTTTTCACATTTTACATTGTTAGGATGGTGCAACAGACTGCAATGATTGCTTAAAAGCAATAAAAGTGTGCCCTAAAATAGCGGATGATGCAACAATCTGTAGTAGTATGGAAATATCCATTTTTTACTAGGTGGTCTTAAACTTTTGGCCACGACTGTAATACGAGCGTTAAACCAATGATCTTGTGATTTATGTCATCTTTAGCGCCTTTTCATTTGGTGTCACGAAATTGTGAGAGAAAGAGCATAAGAGGGTGACTTAGTGTGACTCTTCATTATTTTTATCTTAACTGTTTGCAGATGGAAGCCATTTAAGTGGCGTTGAAAATTTGGTCACGTTTGGACGGAAGCCAGTTTTTTGGCTCTAGGCGACCGCCCCTCTAATTTTGTTTCGTTCTTTGTGAAATGAATTTGCATTAACAATAAAAACTAGAATTTAGGAAACGGAAACTTCCTGTTTTAATTGAGGTATACGGCGTGCTCGCACTCTCTTTCGATCTTGATTAAAATTTCTTGATTTTTAAGGTTAGAAAACTCAAAAAATGAGCAGTAGACACAGATATATTGGACGTAATTATGCTTCGGGAAGTGAAAAACGTAAAGCGAAGGAAGAAAAAGAAAGAAGAGATCAACTTGTGATATCAAAAACACGTAAGCTGACAGAATATTTTGATGTTCATGGTGGTGGTACTCTTACCGCTGAAGCTGGAAGTACAGGAACAACTAGTACTAGTGCAGGCTGTGCAGCAGAAAACATACAGCAAAACCCAGTATACACTGAGTCTGAATGTGAAAGAATAAGTGAAACGAAGAAGTACTCTAATGATATTGGTGACTGGCCGAACAATATAGATGACTGTGAGCGTGAATATTGGATATTCAAGGGAAGTGAAAAATGTCAACATGTTGATAATGCTTTCTCTTCATCCGTGTGATTGTAAGACACTGAAAAGAAAACTCGATACTGTCAGAAGTCTTATTTTACACATAATTCATAAACTTACAAACAAGCAACATGCAAGAAAATGGTTATGCTATTCAGAAAGCAAAGGGCGCCTATTCTGTTTCCAATGCAAGCTTATGAGTTCAGAATGTTCATCAAAGTTTACTGTGGAAGGGTTTAATGACTGGAAAAATGCAAGCAATCTATTGCGTCGACATGAAGAAAGCTCGTCACATAGACAAGCTTTAACGTCACTGTTGATGCGTAAAAACAAAGGTGAACGTGTCGATTCCCAACTTGTGAAACAAATGGACATTCAAGAAAAGTATTGGCACAAACTTCTAGAGCGAATAATTGAAGTTGTGAAGTTTTTTAGCAGAACGAGGCCTTTCATTTCGTGGCAGTGATGAAATTGTTGGGTCCCCTTATAACGGGAATTACTTAGGGTTGTTAGAATTACTGGCCAAGTTTGACCCTTTTCTGGCAGAGCATATAAGTACTCATGCAAACAAAGGATTTGGACATACATCATATCTATCTAAAACAACGTGTGAGGAATTCATCAATCTGATTGGATCCAGCATACTGGATCACATTCTCTGTGAAGTGAAGAAATACAAGTATTATTCCGTTTCATTGGATTCTACTCCAGATATATCTAATATGGACCAGCTGATTTTGACTCTGCGCTATGTTTTGCCATCTGGACCAGTTGAAAGATTTGTGACATTTTTGATTTTTGGATATGGAAGGTCATAGTGCTGAACAGCTTACTAAAAGTCTACTTAATTTTTTTAAGGCAAATGGCATTGATATTAAAGACTGCCGTGGTCAAAGTTATGACAACGCCAGCAACATGAGTGGCAAGTTTATAGGATTACAAGCACGAATTAAAGAGATGAATAAGTTTGCGCATTACATTCCGTGTTTTCACAGCGGGCTGATCATCCGCTTGCCAGTCACTCTGATTACGGAAACAACAATTAATTTTCTGTTGTACCAATAAACGCCACTAGGCGTAACGGAACAACAGTTGATTTCTTGTTGCCCTAAGGCGCCACTAGGCGTACTGGCCACGGACTGCTTTGTCGGTCGGTGGCTAAGGATGGAAGAAGAAGAATTATTC
This sequence comes from Oreohelix idahoensis, assembly GCA_024509875.1. Taxonomy (NCBI): domain Eukaryota; kingdom Metazoa; phylum Mollusca; class Gastropoda; order Stylommatophora; family Oreohelicidae; genus Oreohelix; species Oreohelix idahoensis. The sequence continues at coordinate 60,102 of JAMPIV010002335.1, forward strand.
CGTGTTTTGCACATTCACTAAATTTGGTTGGAAAATGTGCTGCTGAAGGTTGTCAAGAAGCAGTCGTTTTCTTTGGATTTGTTGAAATCTGTACACCTTATTTTCTGCTTCTACCTACCGGTGGGGTCTCCTTTCTACTGCATTATGTGCTGGCGGTACTCATAATAAGTCCCATTTGCCCTTTGTGAAAAGACTGTCAGATACCAGGTGGTCCGCTCGGGCAGATGCAACAAAAGCACTTTTACACAGCTTTTCTGCAATAAAACAAGTCTTGGATGATATTTCAGATAACAATGATCAGAAGGCAGAGTGTCATCAACAGGCTCGTGGTCTACTTTCAACTATGATGAAGTTAGAAACAGGAATAATGATCATACTGTGGGATCAAGTATTACAGCGTTTTCAAATGACCAGTGCTTGTTTGCAATCTTCTGACCAAGATTTGGATACAGCTTGTGCACTCTATGAATCCGTGCGGGGGTATATTCAAGCTTTGCGGTCTACTTTTGCAGACATAGAGCAAAAGGCCAAGGATCTGACTGAGTGTGAACATTATCAAGAACAAACTCGAAGAAAACACAAACGAAATCGAGAGTATGATGATTTCAGTGGTTCCAGCACACTTGATCCATTTGTTGAATCTCAAACGCCTTCTCAGCAGTTTAAAAGCCGAACATTTCTTGTCCTTATTGATAGCTTGCTCTCTGCCTTGTCAAAACGCCAGAAAGCTGATCAAAAGTTGAATGATGTATTTGGATTCCTTCGTCAGTTACAGTCGTTTACACCTGAAGAGGTGGTAACGAGATCATCGAATCTTATTAAATCATATCCGGAAGATCTGGAAGAAAGTATTTGTGAAGAACTTGTGCAGTTTACAGAACTGTTGAAAACTGATCTTGCTTCTCATATTGGCACTACGCTAGACCTTGTAGAGTTACAGTTTTACCGTTTGATAATTGACAATTCTTTGGAGTCTTGTTTTCCAAATGTAGAAATTGCCTTGCGCATCTATTTGTCACTAATGGTAACCAACTGCAGTGGAGAACGATCATTTTCAAAACTGAAACTTATTAAAAATGAACTTAGGAGCACCATGGGTCAAAAGAGATTGAACAATCTCACACTAATGAGCATTGAACATAAACTTCTGCGTGAAATTGATACATCCTATATCATCAACAAATTTGCTCATGCTAAATGTAGAAACATTAATACGTATTTAAACAATAATGTTGACTGTGTTGTTACTTTTGATAATGATAATTACTATGCAAATTAAAAATGTATGTGTTCAAATATATTTGTGTTGTTTTATTGTTTTTTTTTTAAATATAGGGCCCCTTTCTTAACATATGCTACAGGCCCCTTACTAGCTTAATCCGGCCCTGCACCTGCAGTACCAGCCCGATGACAGTCGAACACCTGCTGCAGTACTGCCCAACCTACAGTAATGAACGGAGTAGCATATGGCAACAACCCACTTCTGTCAACGAAAAACTGTTTGGAGATGTTGGGAACCTTGAGTTGACTACTGCCTTTATTAGAGTCATAAATGTGGAGGTATGAAGGCGAACGAGGAAGAAGAAGAAGAATGTGGCTTAAAATTCCATCGGGCAGTTTTTGTTACCGACTCTAACCCTGACTGTACTGAAAAAAAAAAAAAAAAAACGACCGACTCCACGACTCCCTGCTATAGAGTGTAAAAGAGAAAAGAGCTCAAACACTTTTCCAACGGGGGGAATTTACTATTTCTGAAGATCAGATCACCTCTTTGTTATAACACTCGGTCCATAGTTTCCTATTGTCATAGCTACTTATCTGGTTTATTCAAATATTGCGCGCCCTGAGATAATTTGACTTTTTATTCCAAATGACACATCAGCTGCTTGGAATGGCCCATTTTATTCCTAAACCCATGACATGTGGAAATTGTGTGAAAACACTGAACTAGTGACATTATCGGGGCGAGCACGTGAGCCTGCCTAGCCCTCGCGTCTGCCCTGGTAAATCTCGTGAATGTGTTTGCTTGCTTGCTGTTTCCCGCCAAATTAGCGCAAGTTTTGGGGATGGACGAAATCGGATCGGTATTTAAATGTCATAGTGGGGTTTCTCTCCCCCCTCCCCCCCCGCCCCACCCCCCCCCCACCCCCGTGTTTTCTCTTGTCGTTACATGTGGACTACTAGCTTCTCATTCGAGGTAGTTTGGACTCAGCTGTTTATGATGTGTTATCTGGATGAATGTTTGTAGGAACGTTGCATCTTCAGGTGGCGGTCGTTGTTGTAATTAGATGTTTTTTTTTTAAACGTTTAACACCGATCTAAAAACGTTGCTACTGCTGTAGTTGTACGACAGTCTAAATAATATAGCCATGTGTGATATATATAAGATGTGTTCAAATTGTGAAGACGTATCATGAATTATAATCAAATGGTCAGTGCACCAACACGTAAAAATTGAACTACTTGCGCGCTCTTTTAATGGGTGTTTAATTTACCTTTCACGATACAGTGCGCGCCTTTTCCGTATTTCCCGGAAAATATGATGTGATTTTTTTCATTGCTTTCTACAGCACGTTTCAGATAGAAAATTAGTGTATAAGGGATATAGTAAAATATAGTTGAATCCACACGTTACAGTGCGAACGCCATCTTTGTTTTCAACCGGGTTATGGTTAAGGTTGTTTGTTTATTTTCCTTCACTTTCGTCTGAGATTTGTGGTCCTTAAATTAAGTGTGCTATGTAAGGTTTTTTTTTAACCGAGAATAGGGTTAGAGGTTAAGCGGTTATGATTTAGGGTTAAGCCTAGAACAGTGGTTTCCAAACAGTTTCTTGTCAACTTTATTTCCATAAATTCACCCCTAGTGCGCCCCCGCCCTTCACTCTACCGTTTAACAGCATTATTTAGAACAGCGGTTTGCCCCCTATCCCTCATAGTGTCCTGTCGTAGATTTTTCGATAGGAGTATTAAGACTTAGGTTGGTCCCTTCTGAATAGGTTGGAATGAGTGATAGTCACAGTGAGAGATGGTGAAAAGCAATAGAATTCCCACACGTGAGATGATAGAATGTGATATAGAGGCTGTCTTTGAGAATCGAGATAATCTTCTCTCTCTCACCTATCTTCTACGACCGCTTTTAAAGTGTCAGACAGTCTAAACACATATATATATATATATATATATATTACATATATTTCTATCTAATCACGGGCACGCACATACACGTGACGACAGTTAAACACACAGACGTGGGAAATCTATAACAATTGATATATATATATATTTTTTTTTTAAACGAGCTGACCAACGCACTGATTAGTTCAAGAGAGATTTTTATTATTATCATCAAAAAAAAAATCTTCTCACAACACCAAAGAAATACATCAAGGAGAAATATGTACAAATAGTCATAAAAATTTCAGAAAATGCTACAGGGATGATAGCCCGTTAGAATCTTACTCTAGGTTTAGCCCACAGCCCCGTTAAGAGAACAGATGATGGCCCAAAATAGTTATAGATACGTAAGGTTGAGTCTAAGAGGTTTCTTTCTTTCTCGTAAATGTATGAACAGAGTTGGATAATCTGATTTAGCCTAAGAAAAAGAAACTCTAGCATTTGTAACAAATTCTGCAGATTTAAAAATTTAAGATAGCAAAAGGGTGACAATAATACACCGGTAAAATAATACTCTGGCCTGTGTACTCTCATTCATTCAGCCATGGCCTTGCTCACACATATATACTCACAACTTTGCTCGCTGCCTCTGGGAACATAATAATTCTAGGACCTTCACACAGACCCGAAAATGCAGTCATCGACCAAGAAATCCCCATTTCCAAAAGACGTACTGAACTCTCTGTCTCCGGGAACGATTCCTTGGGTGTTCTAATTTGTTTCGAATGTCTGATTAAGTCACATAAAATTTGTCCAGGCACGAAAGTTAGCAGAGCACAATGTCATTAGCCTTGGATTCTAGGATTTAAGGAATGTCAGATCGGTGTCTTCTTTCAGGCAGGTACTATATTTGGTCACCACAATACTAGTCACACTCTCTGTCGGAATGTTAATGTTATTCTTGCAATATTCTCTCGCCGCCAGGCAGCATGTACATTTAAATTTGTGGAGCAATATGAACTGGCTCAAAAGCCCAATATATATTTCTAGTCTTTAGAAACCGTTAGTGGGATTGCTATTACTGTCTCTCTCTGATGGCATTTGCACTGTCAGACCAGTGTTACTTGAAACAAAAAAAACCCACGTGGTTAAAGATAGGAACTGTCTATGCTTCACACAAATATGTCTCTTTACTAAACGCTGGCAAGTTGGGTACCACCGTTTCACTATATAAAATGGAAAGAACACATATCAAATAATTTACATATATGTACTCAATATAACTTACATTTTACACGACAAGCCTACAGCTTGACTTATATTTAAAACTTCCCGTGAAATAAGTTATATAAAAATCAATCATCAGGAATTAGGAATATCTTCGTATTCTGTCAATATTCACTGATGTCGCATCTAGCATTTATAAGTTAGTTATTAAAACAGTTTCGACTGAGTATTTAACAGTTAAATTAAACTCATTTCAGCTACTTGTTTAGTAAGTTTAAAATATGATTTATTTGGTATTTCCACTGCAACTCGTCGATTAAAGAAATAACAAACTATCAAAATATTCACTCTGCACACAGAACTAGTTTAAAATGAAATCGGCGATTTAACACTTAATCACTTCACAAAATACTAGAGATCTATTATATATAATATTTACCTCAAACACAGAAGTACTAAGAACCTTAAACCACTTCGACCAAACTAAAGGCCATCTCTATTTACAGAGATTATTTAGAAATCGAACGAGGGTTGTTCTAGTCTAACTGCCAAGTTACTGAGTGAAATGAAATAGTTTCAAACGTGGGTTAATATTTTAAACCAGACAAAGGATGAACTATCTCCCCCGCGCCGATCTCTCCCCCTTCTCATAACAGCTACGTTTAACTTAGAGGCGTGTCGTAACTGCCACCAGTGCGATTACGCACCTGCGGTAACAAACTGACCGGGAAAAGCGCGTGTCAGTAGCAAATCTCAGACAACCGTCTGAAACTGCGACTATAAGGTGTAAATATTCGCTCCTACTTAAGCGTTCGGCCGATGCCACTCGTTGTTGACCGGTGAAAATGCAGACGGATGTCGGCTCTCTCCTAGCATTCTCACGCGTTTACGTCGAGAATCTAACTCAGGAGTGTCGTGTCATCTGAAGGTGCAGACCCAAGTCGGCTCGATGTCTGAGATGGACTGCAACTAAATCGCACTTCACGTCTGACTGACATCTATGTAATAGAATTACGTATCCCAGTATGAGAAAAACACAAGGTAAAGTTTGAGAATACTGAAGAAAATATTTTTCGCAACCGAGGGATGCGAAAAATACAGGAAAAACAAGTAAGGAAAGATAATAAAATAAAGGATGCGGGTGAGAGAATAGGAAGATGTAGGCAATTTAATGATATAAAGACCTACGTGACAGGACGTCCCCCCTTTAAGATATGGAAGCACTCCATGTCTACGTTATGGAATTAAATTTCCTATAACCGTAGCTTCGGGGTATCTGTCTTCTTCCCTCTCATCTTCCCCCTCCATCTCCCTCCAATTCCTACTCAAGTCTACTCCCCAAAGTTTTCCTTCCTCTGGAATGTCTCCCATGCGCGCTTGAAAGAGCGTCGCCGCTTCTGACATTTTGTAAAGATTTCCTGTGATAGCGGTGGAATATCCCTGCCACTATCATCATCTTCGTCAGCTCTGGCGATCGTCAGGAGATGGTCGGAGGTTGGCACTGGTCTTTCCAAGTATCTCTTTAAGAGATTTAAATGGAAAACCCTCTCCTTTCCTTGAATAGAGATCTGGTAGTTAGCCTTAGAAATCTTTTGCAGGACGGTAAACGGCCCTTGCCATCCGATCTTCAGTTGGTTGTTTCCGGTAGGGAGTAACACCAAAACTTTCTCTCCTGCTTCCAGTTCTCTTTCTTTCGCGACTTTCCTGTATCGGTTAGCGTGCTTTGTGCGTGCTCGCTTAAAGTTAGTCGTTGCTAGGTCCCACCCTAGTTTCAACCTTTCCTTTAAAACCGACACATATTTACTTGGTGAGACAACTGTCTCATCCGCCTTCTCGTCTGTCAGAGACTGAAGTAAGGCTTCAAGTGGCCCCTTAATAGGTCTGCCGAATAGAAGCGTAGCTGGCGGAAATCCTGTGGAAGTATGAGGAGATTCTCTGTAGCCAAATAACGCTGCAGGAATACAAAGATCCCAATCTTCAGGTTTCACTTGTGCCAGTTTACTTAGCATCATGTTGAGGTTTCCATTTGCACGTTCCACGAGCCCATTTCCGGCCGGAGTATATAAACTTATCAGTTTGTGTGGTCAGCACGCTCGTAAACAGATCATTAGTCTAGGGGATAAATTATTATAAAAATAAAACTCACAAGACAATCACACTCTTACTCTATTACAGAATAAAGAATCTTAAGTACAAAATCCAGATAGACGAGTCCACATTTGTCGTACTCGTCTTCCTATTCTAAGTTCAAAAATCCGTCGGACGAGACCACATTTGTCGTGGATTTTTCGATAGGAGTATTAAGACTTAGGTTGGTCCCTTCTGAATAGGTTGGAATGAGTGATAGTCACAGTGAGAGATGGTGAAAAGCAATAGAATTCCCACACGTGAGATGATAGAATGTGATATAGAGGCTGTCTTTGAGAATCGAGATAATCTCTCTCTCACCTATCTTCTACGACCGCTTTTAAAGTGTCAGACAGTCTAAACACAGATATATATATTACATATATTTCTATCTAATCACGGGCACGCACATACACGTGACGACAGTTAAACACACAGACGTGGGAAATCTATAACAATTGATATATATATATATTTTTAAAACGAGCTGACCAACGCACTGATTAGTTCAAGAGAGATTTTTATTATTATCTTCAAAAATAAATCTTCTCACAACACCAAAGAAATACATCAAGGAGAAACATGTACAAATAGTCATAAAAATTTCAGAAAATGCTACAGGGATGATAGCCCGTTAGAATCTTACTCTAGGTTTAGCCCACAGCCCCGTTAAGAGAACAGATGATGGCCCAAAATAGTTATAGATACGTAAGGTTGAGTCTAAGAGGTTTCTTTCTTTCTCGTAAATGTATGAACAGAGTTGGATAATCTGATTTAGCCTAAGAAAAAGAAACTCTAGCATTTGTAACAAATTCTGCAGATTTAAAAATTTAAGATAGCAAAAGGGTGACAATAATACACCGGTAAAATAACACTCTGGCCTGTGTACTCTCATTCATTCAGCCATGGCCTTGCTCACACATATATACTCACAACTTTGCTCGCTGCCTCTGGGAACATAATAATTCTAGGACTTTCACACAGACCCGAAAATGCAGTCATCGACCAAGAAATCCCCAGTTCCAAAAGACGTACTGAACTCTCTGTCTCCGGGAACGATTCCTTGGGTGTTCTAATTTGTTTCGAATGTCTGATTAAGTCACATAAAATTTGTCCAGGCACGAAAGTTAGCAGAGCACAATGTCATTAGCTTTGGATTCTAGGATTTAAGGAATGTCAGATCGGTGTCTTCTTTCAGGCAGGTACTATATTTGGTCACCACAATACTAGTCACACTCTCTGTCGGAATGTTAATGTTATTCTTGTAATATTCTCTCGCCGCCAGGCAGCATGTACATTTAAATTTGTGGAGCAATATGAACTGGCTCAAAAGCCCAATATATATTTCTAGTCTTTAGAAACCGTTAGTGGGATTGCTATTACTGTCTCTCTCTGATGGCATATGCACTGTCAGACCAGTGTTACTTGAAACAAAAAAACCCACGTGGTTAAAGATAGGAACTGTCTATGCTTCACACAAATATGTCTCTTTACTAAACGCTGGCAAGTTGGGTACCACCGTTTCACTATATAAAATGGAAAGAACACATATCAAATAATTTACATATATGTACTCAATATAACTTACATTTTACACGACAAGCCTACAGCTTGATTTATATTTAAAACTTCCCGTGAAATAAGTTATATAAAAATCAATCATCAGGAATTAGGAATATCTTCGTATTCCGTCACTGATGTCGCATCTAGCATTTATAACTTAGTTATTAAAACAGTTTCGACTGAGTATTTAACAGTTAAATTAAACTCATTTCAGCTACTTGTTTAGTAAGCTAAAAATATGATTTATTTGGTATTTTCACTGCAACTCGTCGATTAAAGAAATAACAAACTATCAAAATATTCACTCTGCACACAGAACTAGTTTAAAATGAAATCGGCGATTTAACACTTAATCACTTCACAAAATACTAGAGATCTATTATATATAATATTTACCTCAAACACAGAAGTACTAAGAACCTTAAACCACTTCGACCAAACTAAAGGCCATCTCTATTTACAGAGATTATTTAGAAATCGAACGAGGGTTGTTCTAGTCTAACTGCCAAGTTACTGAGTGAAATGAAATAGTTTCAAACGTGGGTTAATATTTTAAACCAGACAAAGGATGAACTATCTCCCCCGCGCCGATCTCTCCCCCTTCTCATAACAGCTACGTTTAACTTAGAGGCGTGTTGTAACTGCCACCAGTGCGATTACGCACCTGCGGTAACAAACTGACCGGGAAAAGCGCGTGTCAGTAGCAAATCTCAGACAACCGTCTGAAACTGCGACTATAAGGTGTAAATATTCGCTCCTACTTAAGCGTTCGGCCGATGCCACTCGTTGTTGACCGGTGAAAATGCAGACGGATGTCGGCTCTCTCCTAGCATTCTCACGCGTTTACGTCGAGAATCTAACTCAGGAGTGTCGTGTCATCTGAAGGTGCAGACCCAAGTCGGCTCGATGTCTGAGATGGACTGCAACTAAATCGCACTTCACGTCTGACTGACATCTATGTAATAGAATTACGTATCCCAGTATGAGAAAAACACAAGGTAAAGTTTGAGAATACTGAAGAAAATATTTTTCGCAACCGAGTGATGCGAAAAATACAGGAAAAACAAGTAAGGAAAGATAATAAAATAAAGGATGCGGGTGAGAGAATAGGAAGAAGATGTAGGCAATTTAATGATATAAAGACCTACGTGACATGTCCACCCCTTAGGTAATCCCACTGCCCACCAGGGGGTGATACCGCCCACTTTGGGACACACTGATCTAGACCTTAACCCTAACACAATGATAATGACCTGGTGCCATCATTCATCGTCACCATTTTTCTTTTCGCTCCCTACGGAGCTTGGGGCCATCACTGTAGCTGGTCCCCTTGCGGAAGTCTGCACAAAGCAGTCACGTACTCATGCAACAGTGGTTTCTGTGGCTATGTGTTTTACGTCATGAGGTTACCAGTCCCATGCATACAGTCATATTAGTCGCCTTGTACGACATGCCTGGGGGAGGATTGTAGTCGTGTTCTTTCTTTGTCTCATAAGGAACCTCTGGGAACTGCAGGAGGTTGTCACGATAACATTTTGTTGTCCTCTCATTTGTTAGATATCACCCAGCCTGTGTATTTCGACTCCTCTCATTTGTTAGATATCAACCAGCCTGTGTATTTCGATTCCTCTCATTTGTTAGATATCAACCAGCCTATGTATTTCGATTCCTCTGATACACCAGCAAGTGACGAAATGCTCCCATTACATATGAAAGACTAAAAAAGTGTACATATATTCCGGACATTGCGGTTTCTAAACTCGAACATTTGATTGGAAAATGTACATTAATGCTGAAGCAGTTTGTGTTATTTCACATCATCTGTGCTGAGGATTGCCTTGTGTTGTGAGTAATATAAGGTACAACACGGTATAGCATCGTCAAGACTGCCGTACGACCCTTGAAGGGTTGTACCGACACACTTTCAGGCTTGTGTCACCACACTTTAAGTACTGTACTCTGCTACACTTTCAGGATTGTGGCATCACATTGTCAGGATTGTGCCAACACACTGTCAGTATTGTACCATCGCATTTTTTTAGGATTGTACCGCCCCACCAAACGTTAAGGATTATACCATCACATTCTCAAATTGAGCCCTAGTAGGAAAACAATTATCTTCACACAGACATAACACAACTGGACTTACTGAACGCCACGAACCTTCCTGTCATTGTTCCAGCTTTAGCTTGCTCATATTTCATACTCTGAGATTATGTGTGTAGAACAATGAGTCTATCCAGGGACAAATTCTCTTCCGCGTCTGAAAAGGTCAGGGGGCATAGGGAGGTGGTCAAGCGAAGCCGCCTCCTTTCGGACAAGTGTAAACAGAAAGTGGAGGAATTCCAGGCCAACGAAGAAAGGTAGATTTTTTTACTTTCTTATTAAATTCCAGCCCAGACGCGGACTTGAATAATAAAAGGTGTAGGCTTTACACCCAAACATTCCATGTACACATGCGTACAACTACATTCCATATACACGAGTACAATTATATTCCATATACACATGTATACAACTACATTCCATATACATATGCATACAACTACATTCCATATACGCATGCGTACAACTACATTCCATTTACACAATAACAGCTACATTCCATATACACATGCGTAGAACTACATTCCACACAACATATGCATACAACTTCATTCTATATACACATGCGTACAACTACATTCCATATACGCATGCGTACAACTACATTCCATATACACATGCGTACAACTACGTTCCATATATGCATGCGTACAACTACATTCCATATACATTCCAGATACAACTCATTTTTGTGTACATGAAAGCACAGATGTGTACAAATACTCGGACACACAATAACACTGTTGAGTACAATACTCATGTTTAAATATTAAAATGTTTCTGTACACGAATATCACAGATGTGTACAAAGATTGCTCACATAACGTGAACACTTTTTGAGTATAATTTATACACGCGCAGTTGCTCCAGTCTATATATACACAAAGGAAAGAAAATTAACTCCTGCTGCATTTTTATTTCCACCCCAACCTACCCCACCCACCTTTTTTTCTTCTTCACAGAATTCAAACCCTATATTTTGTGTGTTGATTGTTACAATTTGTTTGTCTGTCATTTTCTAAACGTCTTTCAAAAATTAGCATCATCTCCTTATAAAAAAAATATGAACGATGTCACGTGTTTGTGTTTAAACTCGTTCATTGAGTCTAGTAGACGTTTCATCGCAAAAGGTGGCATGGATTTTGGCAGATGGTGGCTGCGTAATTTCAAAGCATGTGCATCATGTATGTGTTATTGTGACTTCTCAGGAATGTCTTGTCCGAAAGTTGGTTGGTCAGTAGTATGGTTAGATAGTTTAATATCTGTTGTATTCAATGAATGACGTTTCATTCGTCCTCTATGTGAAAATTGCATGTCGTAGAATAATGTTAACTTCCATAATAACTGTTTGACAGTAACACTGCCATAATATAAAACAGTAATGGATTTTAGATGTATATTATATTTTTTTTCTTTATTTCCAGGCTAACTTCATTTTATTTACTAGGTTGTTACATATACGAGCATTAATTATATTTTCATGTATTCCAGAAACATTTATCAATATTTAACACGTGCTAACTTATTTTCTATCAGCAGTAGCACGCCCCTTGCTAATCTCTTTTTTTTAAAATATGTTAATGAAATCACATAATATTTATATTTGTAACGAAGCCACATATCGCCTTTTTTAAATTGACGCATTAACTTCTTTATACATTATGTACTTATTAGCAGTTATTAGCTATGTATGTAACTTTATAAGTGTAGTAATTAACCTCGTTTTCAAGAGCTAGCATGTTGATAATTACACACAGCCTACTTAATGTAAACGCCGAGAGTGCCAAAATCGCACGTATGCACACACCAAGTCTTAGCACATTTCCCCCATGTCACAGTTGGATCATCATCATGTGACATATTCTTTCCAGAACGTTGTCTCCATTACAGCTGCTCTGAACGCATCACGATTCTGGGCAAGTCGACCTGCATCAGCCAAAGACAAGTTCAGACTCTCTGTGATGTCCTGGGTCCACCGTCGTCTAGGTCGACCCCTTCCCCTTTTTCCAGGGACCATGCCTTCCATCACTGTTTTTTCCAGACTATTATGTCTTTTTATATGACCGAAAAATTTCAGCTTCCTTATTGCGATGGTATTTAGGAGCCAATGTTCCTGTACGTTTAGTGAGTGCAGTACTTCTCTGTTGGTCTTTTTTTCTGTAGTTGGATAGTGAGTTTTAATAAAGTTTATCACACCTTCGAGCACATCGTGCATTACACAGCATTGCAGCTTTTGGTTTAAATGAGCAACAGTGGGGCGTGTGCTCAATGTGGACTTAAAAAAAAAAGAATTTATAGACGTAGTAATAAGCGGTAAGGATTAGGGTTAGGTTTAGGAATCCTAAACCTAACCCTAAACCCTTACCTTAATCCTAACCCTAACGATGTGGGCGACTTAATGGATGTCATCGAAGAACTCGTCCAACTGTGGTTCATTTAACCCAAGTTTTTTTGTTTTATTTTATTTTTGTCTGAAAAGCAATTGTTATTTGTTCATTATACAGACGATCCACACAGTAAGTCAAAGCTATTTTTAAAAAAAGGTAGTCCCTTAGCATATACTACCGTAGGGGAGTGATGTGTTAGAGACTTCACCATACTAGGTCCAGCATCGAGAGGTGGGGTGACCAGTTCCCTTCCTCGCTGCCTTTTTCTTCCCTAACTCAAAGTCAGGTACCCATTTACAGCTGGGTAGGCTGGAGCGTGTCGGTACCATGATTCGAACCCGACACCTTTGCCGCTAGACACCAGCGCTCTAACGTACTCTGCCAGTCGGACGCCGCACTGTATAATGAGTATAACTGATTTTTTAAAAAAAAGGCAGATTTAAGTTAAAGTCCAGAGTACTTCTCAGCACAGTACTGATCTATTTTAACATCCCTGTTATTTCTAAAATAAGCTGTATAATTAATGACATTTTTGTAATGTCTTTTCGACAGCCTCATTAGTGATTCACTTCCGTGTGTTCGACACTTAGGTGACCTTTCATTGCCCAGTATGAGTTTAACCATCCCTTTCAGTAAACTTATGCTTCAAAAGTTCAAAGGTTATTCTGTTCGATATTGAAATACAATTCTATGTGCTCTGATAGTTTAAAAATAAATAAATAAAAAAGCAGTACTTAAAGAATTGTTCAGCAGTCAGCTGACTGAATTGTTTAGTCCATTCAAATATTATCTGTCCAGATGAAAGATGGATTATATAGAAAGTTTACAATAACTATCTCATTTTTTATATATATATATATATATATATATATATATATATATATATATTATATATATATATATATATATATATATATATATATATATATATATATATATATATATATATATATATATATATATATATATATATATATATATATATATATATATATATATATATATATATATATATATATATAAGCATGCAGCTGCTAGTGCTACTATTTCCTGTTTTTTTTTTCCTTCGTTTTTTTTAATGCAATGAAGATTTTTATTTTGTCTAGTGACCATGTAAACTTTCATATCAGCTAAATTTCGATTTATTATTTTGTTCCTCATTAATATAGTAAAGGTATTGCTGAAGGCAAATTATCGTACTTTATATAATGCAAGACTTGAAGTGTTTAATAATTAAAAATATTTTGTAGTCTGTGTTATACAGGGCATAACATGACGTTAAAATTAGCGCAGATGTATTTTGTAGAAAATTAAGTAGGGCATGAACTGAGATTTGGAAACTTAAATAATTGGCGATGTTGCTATGTTTTATAATAAATTCATGATATATATGAAAGTATGCTGTATCAAATTATGCAAAGAAAACTAGGACATATTTAAAAAAAAAAATATGGCATAATAAAAAATTATTATTTGTAGATTATTTAGGGCATAACTTGCAATATGTCGGAGTAGGTTGCAGGGTGTAGTCTTAAATATTGTGTGGACGTAACTAGATATGTCTTTGAGAAAAGTATTAAGTATAACTATTGTGGTTTGGAGTATACTGCAATACTAGGATTGGTTTATATAGGGACCGAAAACGCAGCAAAAGTGATGAATGCAGTCAGCGACCCATAGCTTGACTGCTTGCGTCAGGGTCAGCGAACCAGAGCTGACCAAGACCCTACTCCACCTCCAGGTGGTGGTCCTGGAAACAGACTGCATCACTGCAGTCTGGCTGAGAGAGTAGGGATCGAAGAGGGAAGGTAAACCTGGTCCCAAAAAAATGCCGTGCTGAAGTCGGATGTGTCGGCCAAAGGCGCAAATATCGCAGCTTCGCTGTGAACGGACACAACGCAACCAACGTCCTATTCAGGACGAACGAAGAAGAAGAAGAAGAAGAGGTTTATATAACAGATAACGGCACGTTCACACTTGATTAATTGTGATACAAAGAGTAAAATTTGAAACCTGTAATAGTTACTTTATTTCATAAAAATTTACTCTCACTGGTTCTTTTTTATCTTTTAAACTACTATAATATACAGGAAGTAAATAGGCCGAGATATAGAAATATTGTGTGTTAAACTAATAACGGCTTATTTTTATGTTTTTTTTTTTATTTATTTTAAAAACAAAATTTAGTTATGGTAATCGAGAAGAAAAAAAAAAGAATAGGCCATACGACCACTGCCCTGGCGAAAATTAAAATATTAGGAAACCTACCCTCCACAAAAATGTCTATACAATGTATGATTCTTGTACCCACACACTGGTATCCTCGCCGGTGCCACGGAGTTCGTGCACTGTGCTGAGACCCTCCTTGTGTGACCTAAGGGAGGGGACCGGAGCACTGATGGAGTTGTCCGTGTGCAATCTTCTTCTTCTTGCGATCGCATCTTTGATGATTACACCGTCAGACGAGTTCTCATGATGAATTCGACTGTTGTTTGAAGTTCCTCTTTAACTCCATATAGCTTTGAGTTTAGTGTTGAGTCATTGGGCCAGTATATCTTTCTTAACTGGTCATACAGAGGACAGTCCTGTAGAACATGCTCAGCAGTTTGTTCGCTTAATCCACATGTGCACAGTGGTGAAGCAGACAATCGTAGCTTGTGCATGTGTTTATTCAGTTTGTTATGCCCTGTCCTGAGTCGAAAAATAGTTATCTGTCCCTGCCGGTCGAGAGTGTGATAGTCGTCTTTGGGTTGGTTCTGTTCTCTTCTGATAGTCTGGATAGCTCTCTTTTTCTCAAAGTATGTGACTTCATTATCTTCTTGTTCACATTCTCCTCCCTTTTTTGCAAGTTTATCTGCCTTTTCATTTCCGGGTACACCACAATGAGATGGTACCCACTGAAGTATGGTTCTCTTTTTGGCAGCTACCTTGTTTAGTTCATTTCTCAGATGCGGGAGTTTACCACCCTTGAGAGCTTGCAGGACAGACAGTGCATCTGTGAGGATGACTACCTGGTGGCAGTCAGAGTTGGTGTTATAAATCATATTTGCAGCTTGCTCTAGAGCTTGAACCTCAGCTGTATAGTTGGAACAGAATTTACCAGTGGGAATGTGCCTAGTCTCATAGTGGTTGTCAGGATATGAGATAAAGATACCGGCACCTCCATTCCTAACAGCATTAGTTGCTGATCCATCTGTATAGGCATGTATCCATGACTGATTGGGATAGCTTTCTTGGATCACACTCAATGTAGCAGTTCGTTTTTGCAGATCATTATACTCACATCCACTTGTGAGACCACTGACTGATGTATTAATTTGGAGGGCACTGCTGGCCTGCTCCCATGGTACAGGGTATAGGGTGGGCTTCAGTGGTGTTGTCTTCATGGATAGGTCTTCTTGATGCTGTCTTATAAGTCTTTTCCCCCGATGCACAAAGCTGCTACGCTTTAGACGTCCCAATGCCAGATCATCTAGTCTTGCCTTCATTGGGTGCATTTGCATACTGTTGTACTTTTCCATCTGGATCATGGTTTTTGTGTCTCTTCTATGGGACAATGTCTGTAATCCAGCAACCTTCTGCATCTCTGTTATTGGTGTAGTTTTCATGGCTCCTGTAATGAGCCTGAGAGCTTGATTTTGCACCTTGTCCAAAGACTGCAGATGTGAGTTAGCAGCTGATGACCATGCTGCTGAGCTAAACTCTAAGTGTGGTCTTATTACTCCATTATAAATCTTCTTTAGATTTCGTTCATTTGCTCCCCAGTTGGTACCTGCTAATTTTCTGAGTATGCCTAGTCGTCTTCGGGCCTTTCCTTCTGCATTTTCAATATGCTTATTCCATGTAAGCCTTTGGTCAAATGTCACCCCAAGATAGGTGGGGTAGCTTTCTTCCTTGATCACGGTTGTCCCTAGGTGTATGTTAGCTGATTTGTCCTTGGGGGCGAGGGAGAACAGTGTTGTGGAGGTTTTGTCTGTGTTTATTGTGATAAGCCATTTCTCTGCCCATGACACTAGCATGTCTGCTGCCCGCTGCATTCTATAATTTGCTGTGGTGACATTTTCATCAGCGCACCAGAGTACTAGGTCATCTGCATATAAGGCAGCTTTAACTCCTGCAGGGAGATCTTTCACCAGGTCATTGATGTAAACAAGGAAGAGTGTTGGGGAAATTACTCCTCCTTGAGGTACCCCCTGATGGAGCAACACTTTTCTGCTCTGCAGACCGTCAAGAGTGACTCTAGTTCTCCTGTTATGCAAGTATGACTGGATCCATTTCATCATGTTGCCTTGGATTCCACTTCTCCTAAGTTTTGCAATGAGGCCATCTTTCCACACCTTGTCAAAGGCCTGCTTAAAGTCGACCCAGATCGTTAGGACCTTTTTCTTCTCCTGGAAGGCATCTTCTATTGCTTGAGACAAGTAAGTAACTTGGTCTTCTATACTGTAGCATTCTCTAAATCCAGCTTGTTCCGGCACCAGGATCTGCTCAGACTCTAAATACCATTTCAATCTGTGGTTGACTATTCGCTCCATAGTCTTCCCAACACAGCTTGTGAGACTGATTGGCCGGTAACTTGCAGCCTCGGTCTTACATTTCCCTTTCTTTAGTATGGGTATTGTGATGGCTTCTCTCCATACTTGGGGTACCGTTCCTTTCAACCAGCTGTGGTTGAATATCTCAAGCAGTTTTGTCTTTGCTGCTGAGCTCAGATTTACTAGCATTTCGTTGCTGATTTTGTCTGGGCCGGGTGACTTTTGAAACTTAAGCTTGGAAATAGCCTTCTGTAGTTCTCCTAGTGTGATGGGTTCCCTCATTGGGGCAGGAGTATCTGTCTGTCCCATGGTTGCCAGTATTTCTTTTCTTATCTCTCTCTGATGATCTATGTTAATGGGTAAGTTGCTTTCTGAACTGTATCTTCTAGCAAACAAGTCTGCAGCTTGTTTGCCTCTGAAAAGTTTGCCACCTTCATCCAATGTGATAGTCTGCCTAGGTGAGGAACGCTCTTCATTTAGAGACTTGACTAATCTCCAAAGTTTCCTGCCGTCTTTCTCAAGGTTCAGCGATGCCGTTTTAGTTCTCCAGCTTTTCCGTTTTTCTTCTAGCTTTGTTCTCTGAAACTCTGCTACAGCCTTTTTCCATTTGTTGTGAGTTTCAAGTGAAGGCCGAGACTCTGCGTCCTTTCTAGCCCTGTCCATAGCTTCCTGACGTTCTTGGAGTGTGCTGGACCAGTATGGTATGTAGTTACGCCGGCATCCTTTGGGAATGGTTTCTTTTGCAGCTTGTAGTATGCATCTGTTGAAGTCTTTTACCACTTCATTAATGTCTCTGTTCTGTACCTTGAGGGTAGACAGCAGCGTGTTCACCTGATGCCTGAATAAACCCCAGTTGGCTTTTTTGTAGTTCCATCTTGTAATGGCTGGGCCTGTACTGAGAGTTGCACTCTGGACAGTAAGAAAGATTGGGCGATGGTCGCTTCCCCCTAGTTGGTCTCCTACTTCTCTACTAATAGATCCAGCTATATCTGGTGTGGAGAAGGCAAGATCTGGTGTTGAAGTTGTGTGCCATCCTCTGGAGTAGAAGGTAGGAGTATCTGTGGCATTATTGACTAGGATTAGGGAGTGATCATCTTGCCAAGTTTCAACCTCTTCACCTCTGTGATCCAGATGGTTATAGCCCCAGCTCTGGGAGTGGCTATTAAAGTCTCCAACTGCTATAAAGTTGGTGGCTGGTACCTATATAGAGCTGAGACTCAGGGGTTTGTTGTTCGGACAGTAATAGTTCAGGAGTTCTATTTCCATCTTGTCTACCTTTATCTGCAACAACTGATATTCTGCTCCATCCATGTAGGTTTTCCTTTCGTGTGCAGGAATGTTATTCCTTACAAGAGTAAGTACTCCTCCTTTTCGTCTATCTTTTCTGTCGGATCTGAAGCATTGATATCCCCTTATTTTAAAGGTTGATCTGCTTTCAAGTGAGTCTCTTGGATACAGCAAACACTGACTTGCTTCTCATACAAGATGTTTTCCAGCTCTGTCTTTTTGCTGTATCCAGCCTGCTTGCTGTTCACTCCCTCTGCATTCCAGTGCATCATGACAAGTGGCACTCTGGGTTTCTCTTTTTCTGTTTTGTTTTGGTCAGTAGTTCTCCTCCGCCGTCTGCTGACTCCACAAGACGGTCTAGAGGGTACTCCAGTAGCTGAGGGTGGGCTCTGTCGAGGCTCAGAGCCCGGCACTGCACCTGCCTGGTGGAGCTCCACAGGGCGAGCACCAGTACGAGATTTATTTGACGGTGTACTCTCCATAGAAAAAAAAAAAAGCGAGTTGCGTGATACTGTGGTTTCCGGTGCGCCTTCTGGCCCAGTATCTATGACTTTAGCACCTGTTCAACGGGAGAGTGGGCTCATCCCTAATCTGTTTATGTTCCCAGTAGTAGACTATTCGCAAGCAGCCTGGGGGTGTCACTCCTCTGCGCGGACCTTGTTTACCGAGGCGGCGTCCGAGCTCGTATGGTGAAAATATGGTTGCGTTATCTTCAAAATAGCCCTGTCTTTCCCATGGCTTTTCTGCCATCCTGCAACTTTGAGTTAGGGAGTTCTGAGCTCCAGTCTCTTTCCCAGGCATTTTATCCTGGCCTGGCACGCATACAGAGGACCCCACTTCTGGTTCTAAGTTAGCAGTTGGGGATAGGTGGGGTAGCACACTGTGCATTCCCCGTCATCCAGGGGGCTCTCCAACTATGCAGAGCTTGCATAATGCTGTGCTCTGGTTCTGGGCTCTCCCAAGGAATCCTCACGTCCTGCACAGAGCCACTTCCAGATACCCACCACCTGCCAACCCCCCATTGTAGAAATCTCCTGCATGCGGCCATCCAGTCAAGAGCCAGTATTAAGTCTGGTGCCCAAGTGATCCCCCCAAGCTCAGTGTGCAATGCTGGGTTCTCATCATGCTGCAACACAGGGGGGATTGTGATGCTCAGCCATCTCTCTCAACTCTGCACCGATAAGTGACATCGGGGACTTAACTGTGCCTCAGTACTGGGAGGCCCCGTTTCCGGGTACACCACACACAGCCAATTGAGGCAACGGTCGCCGTGGGCGTGTGTCCGTGTGCAATAAAGATCGTCCTTAAAACCAAACCAAAACAAATGTCTTGTTTATAACAATACATTTATAACAATACGTTTATAACAATACATTTATAACAATACGTTTATAACAATACGTTCATAACAATGCATTCTATTATCTTGGAAGCTCCTAGAAATACACAAGAAGGAATTAAATATCAGTCGACTTCTAATACGATATATCATGACATGTTTATCTGCACTCCCTTCACTTTCGTTTTCTTTCTATCTTTATTTCAATTTTATTTTATTTTCAATTATCCCACCCTTTTTTGTTGACTTAACACATGCCGCCCACTTCGTTTGACCATGTAGCTCCACCCTGATGGGTTCGCTGAAACGGACCATGAGCCTGGGTCGTCTAAGCAAGAAAAAGGGTAAAGGTGACAGCAGCAAGGGGCGTCCCTTTGCCTCCTCCACCCCTTCCAGACAGGGCACCCCGCATGACTCCCCAGCATTGTGAGTAGAGAGTAGCCTTTCAGATCTACGTAGAGTAGCATAGTAGTTAATGTAGGGTAGAGAAGTATGGTAGTTGGTTTGAATGTGGGTGATTGTAGCATTGTATTGTGTAGGAATAAATAGATTAGTTTAAAGTATTTGGAATTTGCCTTTAAGAGCAATAAATCACGATATATCGCCTCACACACACACATTCACACACAGTAAAGTCCTTTGGGAAGAAGAAAAGTAGTCGGGCAAGTAAGCAAATTATAGGTATGCAGACGTAGAGATGTATTTTGCTTTTGTTTTGCTCAGTTTTTTTTTACTGCTTACTTGATTTTAGTTAATTATTTGATTTTTAATGCACATTTTAATGTAATTGTTATTATTTTCTGTGTTCAAATATCTTAAACATGACATTTCAACCTATGCCTGCTTCAGTATAAAATGAAAATAGGTGATTGTAGGTACCATGTTGCATTCTGCGTAATGTAGAAAATGAGGTCATATATATGTATCTCCCGCTGACACGTAAAGAATTAAAGGTATATTTGTATCCTAGGGGAAAACTCACGAACTAGCTTACTTAAAGTCACTTTATTCGTCTACTGCATAACATAGATAATCAATCATTTCTTTAAAGTGAATTCAACATTCGGTGAAATATAACTTAGTTTAAATTTAACACCGCTCTGTTAATGGAATTGCAGGACGCAGATCAACCAGCGGTCATAAAATTGATTTATATGCTGCACTTATACCAAGCCCCAACGACCCTTAAACTTGAGATTTTATCAAAGCAGATCTTTATAAAGCTCATTGTTGTTAAATTGGATGCCAACAGCTCCTGGGTTACCTAGCACTGCTCTACATTCTCAGATTCACAGTATTATAAGCACTACAATTAAATAGCTGCGTACCTAGTTCACAGCATGTAACCCAAATAAACTTGAAATTCTGTGTCCACAGTTCATTTATGATGATCTTTTCCCCTTTATTTTCAAACTTGTAAGGTTTCCAATGCATGATGTGATTGGTGTTTTACTTACATTATTTTTCACTTATGAATATGATTTTGTTACCCTTTAATTGTTATCTCTTACATCTTAAAATAGTGTGCACATTTTTTTCTATCTCGCACCGCACATGGTAAGTTGTGTGTTTTGTGGGTTGGTAGACACACTTTTTATTATTTCAATTCACTTCCTTATCACCCTACTAGTTGTGTTTGCTTAGTGATTATAGTAATATAATATAATAATTATTATTATTGTTAACTTATGTGCACTGTATGTAGAGGACGTGTTTGTTTATATTTTTATACTCAGTGTCACGTCTTTTAAGAGGCTTGACCTTGACATATAAAGATCTTTATTACTTTTTGTTGTTGTGCTTGTTGTTTGTTGTTGTTGTGCTTGTGTTATTTGTGTTATCCTCGTGTCGTGGTTGAGTTAAAGTGGTAGAGTATTTGTCAAGTTGGACAATAGTAGTGAAATCGACAAGGGATAGTGGACTGACAGAGTTATAGATTACACACACAGAAAGGTGTAAATAGGAGATGGACTTGAGACAACCTGGAAGAAGATTTACCAAAAATGATCTCTCTCTCCAAGCCTCAACTCACTTTTCACTGTCTAAGCCTCTCCTGCTCTCACTCTTTTCTCTTATCATACATAGAGATTCTAGTAAAGAGCTAAAAATGTAAATATGGATGAAAGGGTCGGGAACAGCGCATTAATAAATGTGTAAACTTTATTAAAGAAGAAAAGCATGGAATTAATGCATATCATCATACACAGCATAAATTACATCAATAATCAAATAATCATCAATAGTCATCAATAATCATCAATAATGCAAATACACACCCACAAACACACACACCACCAACACTCATAAAACCCTGTAGAACACGGAGAAAATAACTAAGCTGTCCGACAGAGGGTCCGCTTTCGGGGACCAAAGGCGCTAGCTCCAGAAAGTGTCTTACCGATAAATATCCTTCAAGATGACTGAAGTGAAATACCGAACTTTCCTTGTCGGGCTAAACGTTGGTGACCCCTAATTGCGCGAGGGAACACTGGAAGACGTTATTTATCTCCTGCTGACCACATACGAACTGAGCGACAGCCTGTCTGTTGTTTTTCGTGGGACCAAATGTGCTAGCTCCAGAAAGTGTATTACTTGTAGATCCTTCGTGAGGGCCTAGCCTACAAAACTTTCTTTGTTGGTGCTAAACGTTGGTGACCGCTACTCGCGAGAGGGGCTGGAACTCTGTCCATAGATGGCTGCTCATACGTGCGAGGTTTTAAGTATCCAGAAAATACACCAGAAGAAGTCACTTGAGGACAAAGAGTCCCAGGCGCGCTTATCCGGCGCTAGGCTCGGCTTGGCTGTAAATCCTGTTTAAACTGGTTTGGCTGTGGTTTGCTGAGCGCCCCGTTTAGGCACAAAAAAGCGGGTGATATGGAATTCTGCTATAGGCATGCTGGGCGGTTTTGATATTCTGGAAGCCGCAATGCTCTGGCTGGTAATCCAATAGGCGAGTAGAGAACTACTACTGCATTTGGCGATTCCAGATTTTGCGTTGGCTCCGTTGCACTGCGTGAGCTTAACTTGGCGTTGACAAAAAGGGGTTTTGATTCAGGAACGGGGTTGACGATTCGTTACGCTAGCGGTATTCAGAAACCCTCTAGATCGAAGAGTATATGACTTTCTTCGCCTGACTGGAGTCTGCTCTAGCGATTCGGTCTCCCTGAAACCCGAAAATGACTAGAACATAGGCAAACACATTCTAGTACTGTGTTAAAGTTTGCCTTATCTCACGATGGTCATCTACGGGCCAGGAATATTTACGAATGTCTTTGTCTATTAAAACCCGTCACTCTTATAGATTACAAAGGACGCTCCCCCCGGACACCTGGACTGCATATTTCTTCAGAGGTATCGGCGTAATCGTAATACCGGGTAAGGCAAAGGTTTCAGAAGCAACAACTTTGCGAAAATTCCCCCCAGAGAGACAATCATAATATTGTGTGCTCTTTGCTCATCTAAGGGCAAACAACCCACAAACTGACCGCGATCGTTATCTCCCCCTGAAACCGATCACACTCGTTACCCAGGCCTCAAAGAGTACTAGCCGCTCGTGATCAAACGTTTTAAAGCGACCAGAGAAATTCCCCTACGCTGACTGTTGAAGAATTTTGTACTAAAAGCCAGCCAAACGCGGGTGGGGTTTGAGAGGGTGAGAACGCTTGGCCACGAAGGTAGAAAATGAAAGAAAAAGAAAATACAAAATGTCCAGGAAAACAGAACATTTAAAGGAGTAATCAAATTATGGACAAGATGGTAAAATACATTATCGGTCACGTGACACCTCGTCTGTCTGGTAGCTGCTCTCCTTTAAGAGAGGCGGGTTTTTTTTTCCCTTGCGCGTGCGACCTCAGTTGGCTCTTTCTATGTGCCTGTCTAATTTGCTTGTTTTCCCGTTTAATCAGTCTTCTGTCTGTCTGTCTTTGTGTGTGAAGGAAAGGAAGACGAGCAAACAAGCATTACAAATCTTGTGAGATTCCAGGTTATTCTTGTCTAGTGATTTCTAGTGTACACAGAAGTCTGAGGATGATAATAAAATGGAGGATATCATCTTCATTCGACTGTCACGCGCTCTTTCAATAACTTTGTTTTCATTATCTTACATCTTTTAAAGTGCTTTGACGCCTTCTTAAGCCTTCCGAGCTTTCCCACGACGAGATAAACTTCGCTGGTATCCGTGATATGCGTACACCCTTGGGGGTTGGTTGAATTTGACACTATCAGCGCTGCTGGACGGGAGCAATTGGTGCATGTGCAATCTTATCTCGTGTGGATCTCAATAGCCAGCATTACTGCTTGCTGCAGTGTCTCGTGCAGGCAGATGTTTGCGCGAGAGATGAAAATGTAGAGAGAATGTTAGACACAAATTATCTTCGTCAAACCCAGTCACATTTCTTTATTTATATGTGTCGTAAATTTATTTTGAGAGAAGTCTTAGAAATAGTGGTTCCGTTTAGAGTGAAGAATGATGGTGAAGGCTCTATGATAGAAAGGGTTAGACAGTAAGCAGTTGCTTCACAGAGTGCTGGGGAGAGTAAGGACAGACTCTTCTACGACAATCCTTGTCTCTCAATTTACTTCTCTCAATCTACTCCTTAAACTCTCCTGGTTAAACAATTATTTGCCAGTTTCCAAACACACATGCGCTCACACCAATTTGGTGTTTCAAACAGACGGACGTTACGTGAATACAAACTATTGTAAACAAATATGGGTAATTCGGGCTTGGGTCTTCCAAAACAGTACTAAAAGTTTTATGATGTTTATTTATCATTAAATCAATCACAACATTTATCAGATAACAGAAAATTATCATAGATACAGAAAATACAAATAACAAGTTGAGAGGGGGGGGGGGGGGGGGGGAGGGGGGGGGGAGTATCCAATCTGCCCTTCCCGCTTGTATTAACAAAAGATAAACCCAGTCCAAAGATAGGTAGTTATCAGAAAAAAAATAGATAATGTAACCCAACAGTAAATTTAATTACTCTGAAAAAAGAGGTGTTACAGTACTAGGTATGGGTGGTAGAAAAAGTCCTGTTATTCTCAGTTGTTTTTTCCTTTTACTAAGCAGATATAGGGGATGGGAAATCACAAAGTTAAGAATTCCCACTTAAAGATCAAACAAGAAAATACAGTAAAAGTATTTACCAGGTAGGCAAATTAAAATGGTTGCAAAATAAATCTCATGTCATTCATGCACGTTCGTGATGGCCACCACTCATATACTCACACACACTTACCGATCGTAGAATCTGGCACTCTATAGAAAAATACACAACAGCCGTTAAACACTAGACAAAATGAAAAATGTCTTTCCTTCGTTCAGCCCGAGATTAGCGAGGTTGGCTTGTAGCAAATATTCTCGTAATCGCTGGAAGAAGAAGCCTAAGTGTTCTGTTGGTATTTGATTAGAGGAAAAGTTTCTAAGGGATGGCACGGTCACGGATACAGGTGGAGATAATGGTGTGGTCTTTTTGATTTCACCGCTGGTGGTAAAAAAAAACTTCTCACGCTAGATGACAACAACTGACCAATGAGGTATGGTTTACTTCGAGGGGTTTAAAATCCAGTGAAGAAAAATATGCACAGTCAGTGTTCAGAAGATTTCTATTCTCTTTCGCAGTAGAGCAGTAACTAAAATATAAATATAGCTCTGGCAAAGTTCTTCTCCAGTTAATCTTAATATAATTGATGACGTGGTAAATTGTTCTTGGATTTACTTTATTTCTGGAAAATTCAGATAGCTGGACCCCAACAGGATCGTCTCAAGATTAAAATTTAAACTGTTCATCAAAATATCTGGAGGTTTTTTAGAACCGAGTCTGGAGGACTCTATACAATGTTTTTGCTGGGACGCAAAGGTTATGATCACCCTATATTAAAGATAGAAAACATGTAATCATACCGAAAAATCAAATAACATTCTAAAGCGCGATAAATTTACCGTTAAGACTATTATATACACTCGCGTATTTAATTATATATATTAAGAAAACACTTCGCGAGTCTAATGGTTAAAACACACATCTATATATAGGACTTAACTTAATTCATTAGTTATAAATTCCTCGCGACTTTAAAAGTTAATTTAAACGTTTAAGCATCTATTATCTTTGGAAATAATGTAATAGATATATCATTAAATTTTCAACTGGAACTTTTTGAGATAGGTTTAATTTAATAGATTTAAATCAACACAAAATCCAGTGAAATAAAAATGAATGAACTAGACCACTGATCACTAGAAACTAATATATATTATACCGTTTAGCACAGAATAGAATTCACTGCTATATATCCACAATTCCAGGGGAAATCTAACAAGATTTGGCTATAGCTAGAGCTTCTGTAAATCTCTGGCAAACGAGTGATAAAATGGCATTCTACACGGTCTCTATATATATGAAATGGAATGACAGATTAGGGGGACATGTTAGAATCTAACACCTTTCTTGAACTCAGGAAGAAATCGAGATTCTAGCCGCCCGCTCCTCGTCCGATTATTCACTTCCTGACCGGCTCGTCTCTCCCGTTCGTCTTAGTCTTCGAGCGTTTCAGCGCTCTCCTCTGTTTAACACGGAGACGCGAAATGCCGCTGAGACGCTGCTTCTGTGGACCATCACTGCTTTGATGGTAGCCACTTTCTTCGTTTGATTTAGGCAACGCCTTTAAGGCAGGTACGAAAGAATGGTGTAGCGAAATGCTTGCTTATGATCACTCTAGATGTTTCAGTAGGCGTGGCTTTACCTCCCCTTTAGACAAAGCACTGTCCAAAATGCACAGAAGATAGTCTCCATATTAGTTAGCAAACGTGGTGGCAAGTCCAGTCTGCTCTGACGCATATTAATGAGCCCAGGTGGAATTCCACGTTTCTGTTGTGCATTGCTAATGAGCCCAGGTGGAAGAATTCCCGTTGACGATAAAATTACAACAATATTCGGGGGTACTGATGCTACGAAGATTCTACCATATCATCTAACATTTCAGGGTCAGCTGCGTTTCATCGTCACAATATGTTCTACGCCCCCCCCCCCCTTCCCAGATGGCGCAGAGATAGAAAGTCTTGGATTAGTGTAACATCAGGGAATGCCGTTTTATTTGAATTATTATGAGTTTGTGCTTGAGACGGCAGCGTTTTCCTGTAAATCAGTGTTAATGTTAATCAGAATCGACGTCATTGCAATCCGGGCAACTCCATAGGAAATCAAATTACTATAGAAACCACTGCTCCTACAGCACGTGAAAGTTTTGGTGAAGGCTCCCAGCAAGGGACCGGCTACAGTAGTGCTTCCATGCCCCTTAAGGAGCGAAAAAGAAAACAAGAAATGTAGCTGCTCAAATCTGACTTTGTTTTCCGATATTCATAACGCTGTCACACATGGTCTGCAATCATGTGTTGGGTGTACGCCTTTTTTTTGTGTGTGTCTTCCTTGTCTTTACCATTCTATCATGTCCTCTGTACGACCAGTTAAGAAAGATATACTGGCCCAATGACAGCACTAAACTCAAAGCTGTATGGAGCTAAAGAGGAACTCCAGATAACGGTCGAATTCACCATGAGAACTCTTCTGACGGTGTAAACATCAAAGATGCGATCGCAAGAAGAAGACCATTCTATCTGCCTGCCAGAACCAAACAAATTTAAATATGGTTACATTTGATGTAATACAGTAATACAATGCTACGCATCAACGATTGACAGTGATGATGAGGTCAAGGATGAATTCTATCAACAACTGCAGAAAGAAATGGAAGGCACACCTAGATATGATCTTATCGTAGTAATGGGAGACCTCAATGCGAAAGTTGGAACACACAATACATATAATGAAAGAGTAATAGGGAAATGCGGCAGCGGAACAGCAAACGAAAATAGGGATAAATTAATAAGTTTCTGTAGCATTTACAACCTGGTCATTGGAGGAACACTTTTCCCACACAAAGAATATTCACAAATTAACATGGGAATTACCAAATGGTCGGGACAGAAACCAGATAGACCACATTATGATTAACGGTAGATGGAGACACGCATTACAAGATGTGAAGGTAAGAAGAGGTGCGGATGTGGGAAGTGATCACCATTTAGTAGTAGCAAAACTGAAAGTGAAACTCAGTACGGCTGGACCAACTGTAACTACACAGAAAATGTTTGACATCAGCAAATTGAAGGACCCCCTTACCAGAAAAGCTTTTGCGGCTGATATAAAGAAGCGATATCAATTTGCCAAAAGTCAGGAATATACATTGACTGATGATATAGACCAGAAATTCAACACCATTTCAACAATATATAAGGAAAGCAGCAAATCATGCTTGGGATTCCAGGAAAGGAAGAAGCAAGACTGGATAACACCAGAAACATTAAACACCAAAACGACGAGAAAGGAAATGAAAAGAAAGAAAACAGAAGCGAAGTCTCCTAGTGTCACGGCGCTATTTCGCAGTGCATCGTTTGTACGAAAAGTCAGCCGGGCAACACTGAGTGTGGCAACACTGAGTGTGGCAACACTGGCAAGTAGGTGACTACCGGAAGCCGGAAAAATCAGGCGCGAAGGTAGTCAGTGAGTTTCTAGCCAGGGTCCGAGTAGAATGGACATATTTTCCCTTTGCCATCAATCTTGCTGTGAAGTTCATGTATTGGACTATTTGTTCTGAGTACTTGACTTATTTCGGTCTTGGTGGATTATGACGTGTGATTCTAGAATTGTATAGTATCTAGTGGGTATTTTCTACAGGCCGTAAGATTTATAAGTTGACAATGATTCGAGTATGTCTTTGTCACAGTTTTGCCGCTCAAGGTGAGCGATAGTCATTGCAGTTCTATCAGTGTAAGTCATACTGTCGTGTATGATACTGATAGATTAAGTTGTTACGGCATTTCATTATTATATTGTATTTCATACGTTTGTTGGCCGTGTGAGGCATGATTGTGTGTGCGTAATTATTAAAGGGAAGTACCTGTAGAAGGTGTTGATTTTCTTATGTCAGCCATTGTGGTGTGGTCGTATCGTTAGAAGAACGAGCCTTATGTATTATTATAAATCCACATTGCAGTGATGCTACCTTAGTAAATAGCTATCTGACACCCAGGTTAAAGCAACTATATAGCGAACAGTACAGTCAGCTGGACAAGGAAGTTAAACGCCAAACCCGAGCCAACAAAAGGATTTTCCTAGACGATTTTGCAAGACAGGCAGAAGAGGCAGCACTGAGAAATGAACAAAGCACAGCATACAAAATAACTAACATCATCAGCAGAAAACGAGGTGCAAACAATATTACATTAGTAAGAAATAAGCAAGGAAATCTCATCACGACAGCAGAGGGACAGGAAACAAGATGGGCAGAGCATTTCAGAGAAACTCTGAACAAGGAACCTCCAAAGACACAATTGAATGTTCCTGAGGCTGAAAATGATCTAGATGTTAATACAGACATTCCACGAAAAGAAGAAATCATCACAGCAATCAAAGGGTTAAAGAATGGAAAATCTCCTGGCCATGATAACTTAAATGCAGAGCTATTTAAGACAGACCCAGAGCTAGCAGAGAACTATTAGAACCACTATTTGCACAAGTCTGGAAAACAGGGACAACACCAACGGAGTGGAACAAAGGAATAATTGTCAAATTGCTCAAGAAGGGAGATCTTGCAGACTGCAATAATTGGAGAGGAATCACTCTTCTCTCAGTTCCCAGCAAAATACTAGGCAGGATAATTATACAGAGAATTTCAAAAGCAGTAGACCACAAACTGAGAAAAGAACAAGTAGGACTTAGAAAGAACAGAAGATGTG
The DNA here is from genome assembly GCA_024509875.1 of Oreohelix idahoensis. Classification (NCBI taxonomy): domain Eukaryota; kingdom Metazoa; phylum Mollusca; class Gastropoda; order Stylommatophora; family Oreohelicidae; genus Oreohelix; species Oreohelix idahoensis. The sequence continues at coordinate 89,588 of JAMPIV010002335.1, forward strand.
TAGACCATATATTTACCCTCATGAACATTATAGAGCAGTGCTCAGAATGGCAAAGACAGCTGTACATTAATTTCGTTGATTTTGAAAAGGCTTTTGACAGTATACATAGGGACAGTTTATGGAAAATACTGAGGGTTTATGGAATTCAAAGCTGCATAGTGTCAGTCATAAAAAGCCTCTATGCCAACTTTACGTGTAGCGTTGGGCAGAGCAACCTAACCTTTGAGGTGAAGACAGGAGTACGACAGGGATGCCCCTTATCAACTACTCTATTTTTAACAGTCATAGACTGGGTGATGCGCCAGACAACAGAGGGCAGTCCAAGAGGAGTAAGATGGACTACATTTTCTACATTGGAAGATCTGGAATATGCAGATGACATTGCACTACTAGCACGTTCACATCAACACATTCAGGAAAAAACGGATAGACTTAATAAGTTTAGCCAGCAGGTGGGCTTGAACATCAACTAAAGAAGACAGGTCATGATGTTCAATGTGAGCAACCCTGAGCCCATGTCAGTAAGGAATCAGCAACTGGAACAGACAGACACCTTCACATACCTAGGAAGCATAGTAACACCAGACGGCGGGGCAGGCAAAGACATCAACAACAGAATGAACAAAGCAAGAACAGCCTTTTTTAGTCTAAACAACACGTGGAAGTCCTCTCAGTACAGCACAAGCACAAAATTAAGATTGTATCAGAGATGTGTGCTTTCTGTGCTTCTCTATGGTGCGGAATGCTGGAGAGTTACAGAGAAGGAAATGTCGAAATTGTCGTCTTTTCACACAACATGCCTAAGAAAAATTCTCCGAATCTTTTGACCGAATACCATCACCAACCAAGATCTGCTTACTCGGGGCAAGCAAGAGGACATGCACACCATCATAGCTGGCAGACGCTGGAGCTGGGTTGGCCATGTCCTCAGAAGAGACTCCGATGCCATCATAAGAACAGCTATGCTATGGACCCCTGAAGGAAAACGAAAGAGAGGCCGACCAAAAACAACTTGGTGGAAGACTGTGGAGGCTGAGATGCAAAGAATGAACCAGAGTTGGGGCACTGTACAAAGGATGGCCACCGACCGAGCAAAGTGGAATCAGTGTGTTTGTTGCCCTACTAGACGCCACCAGGCGTGATGGCCACTGACTGATTTGACGGTCGGCGGCTAAAGATCAAAGAAGAAGAAGAAGACATTGATGTAAATATTTCTTTCCCCATCCTCATCCCTCCAGCGCCCTGGAAACATGCAGTTTATCTTCATGTTCATATGGCCTTGGCAATCTGTCAGATTTCTGTCATGGTTCTTTTAAAATATTATCCTTTCTTTTTATTTATTTACCTCATCTTGCCAGATCTTGTTCAGATAAAGGTTTTGTAAACGGTCAGTTTAGACTGCGTTATTACAACATGATACACACATGCTGTGTAAGTCATTCCATCTGTTTTTCTTCTTTCGTGCTGCCTTCATTTTTATTTTCGGTTTTTGCCTTCTTCTGGCGAGGCGCGTGCCTATCAACCTATTTGGTTATATCAGAGCGCATTTACCATCTAAAAAAAAAAGCCAACTCTGTTGACTGCTAACCCGTTCAGCGTTGATAGATAGTAAGTCCTGAAAAGGACCAACATTATCTATCTGCTAGCATAAAGCCCCTAGCTAGTCTGTGTTTTGCTTGCTGTCTGCATGTCTTATCTCTTAATGTCTGTCTTCAGTTTTGTCATTCCTATTGAATAAATCCATAAATTATTCTTCTTCTTCGTTCATCCTCAGACGTAAACTTGAATATGTTCAAAGAAAGTAGTAGTCACCATGAGGCTGTTGGTGTCTCCATAGATTCTTTTTTCTTCTTTGATCCTTAGCCGCCAACCATCAAAGCAGTCAGTGGCCATCACGCCTAGTGGCGTCTTGTAGGGCAAAAAAAAATTGATTCCACTTTGCTCGGTCGGTGGCCATCCTTCGTACAGTGCCCCAACTCTGGTTCATTCTTTGCATCTCAGCCTCCACAGTCCTCCGCCAGGTTGTTTTTGGTCGGCCTCTCTTTCGTTTTCCTTCAGGGGTCCAACGCATAGCTGTTCTTGTGATGGCATCGGGGTCTCTTCTGAGGACATGGCCAACCCAGCTCCAGCGTCTGTCAGCTATGATGGTGTGCATGTCCTCTTGCTTGCTCCGAGTAAGCAGATCTTGGTTGGTGATGGTATTCGGCCAAAAGATTCGGTGAATTTTTCTTAGGCATGCTGTGTGAAAAGAGGACAATTTCGACATTTCCTTCTCTGTAACTCTCCAGCATTCCGCACCATAGAGAAGCACAGAAAGCACACAGCTCTGATACAATCTTAATTTTGTGCTTGTGCTGTATTGGGAGGACTTCCAGATGTTGTTTAGGCTAAAGAAGGCTGTTCTTGCCTTATTCATTCTGATGTTGATGTCTTTGCCTGTCCCGCCGTCTGGTGTTACTATGCTTCCTAGGTATGTGAAGGTATCTGTCTGTACCAATTGCTGATTCCTTACTGACATGGGCTCAGGGTTGCTCACATTGAGCGTCATGACCTCAGACTTCTTTAAATTGATGTTCAAGCCCACCTGCTGGCTAAACTTATTAAGTCTATCCGTTTTTTCCTGGATGTGTTGATGTGAATGTGCTAGTAGTGCAATGTCATCTGCATATTCCAGATCTTCCAATGTAGAAAATGTAGTCCATCTTATTCCTCTTGGACTGCCCTCTGTTGTCTGGCGCATCACCCAGTCTGTGACTGTTAAAAATAGAGTGGTTGATAAGGGGCATCCCTGTCGTACTCCTGTCTTCACCTCAAAGGTTAGGTTGCTCTGCCCAACACTACACGTAAAGTTGGCATAGAGGCTTTTTATGATGTCTCCATAGAGCTTTTCCAGAAATGGTACTGTTCCTCATATGTTGGTGTGGTAAAGTGGGATGATATAAATATTTATAGGGACTTAGTGTACTGACTGAGATCAGCTGTGAAGGTATCTGTATCTAATATGTGTAGTGTTTTACAGATAACCTTACTTACTGCCACATATTTATATCTCAGTCAGAATTATTCTGGAATATTGTGTTGGCAACGTTATATGTCTAGGGTTATGCAAATGATGAAGTGTAAGTCAACACAACAACAACAGATAAACAATTTAATTATTCCACCACACTTGACAATACTGTGACACTCACAAACAGTCAACACTCTAGAAGACTATCTTAAAAGATTCAATGATAAATTTCAGATATGTACATATGTATTGATTTTCTCTACAATAGTGATCCTGATTCACCTACACAGTGAACCAGGCAATATAATAACATGTAATTTTAAATATTATGTACACAGATATAAATGTGGTCTTTGCATTGACATACAATATTAGTATTCTATGTGTGTGAGTTGTGATGTGGTAATATGAGGTAATACTGGTTTTGTTCTTCAAGATAGATTCTTATTAGACATCATGACTGCATGTGCTTGTGTATGTTTGGAACTAGTATTGGAGATGGTCTCAGTTCCGAACATTAAAACAATTAATTGCCCCTCTTTAATTACGTTAGTGTCATTTACGAGGGGTACATAGTGTTGAGCTCTTTTGGCCACAGTGGGCTTAACTTTCGTGATGGCGGCAGGCAAGGACTCCTCTGCTCGACTATTCACTGTTTCTGAAGACACCTCACTGGTTACTATAGGGACCCAAGAGTATGTTGTAGCCTCTGGATTCAGCAAACGCTCAGACCAGGTGCGGCTTCAATAACTAGGACCACAGTCCCTGAAACAAGAAGGATGTACCTCCTACTTCAGAACCAATTTATACTATCTGGCTAGACTGAGCACAATACATCACAAACACAGAGTTCAGAGCTTTAGTTTAACTGCTATCTTCTTCTGAAGCAGCTTACTCCAGTATTAACCTCCTTAATGGTTACTACGCCTCTGCACTTTCAGCTATAAGTCCTTCCATATCATAAGGTAGGTGTCAGTGTACTATGTGGTAATTCCATGTAGTTTGACTTTTCTCCGACACCTTCTGTTCAGGTTGGAGCAATATATATATATAGATATAGGCCTTGTCTCATGTTCGCTACTGAACTGCACATATATACAGACATAAATTATCAATGTACATTCAATTTTCATTAAAAAGAGATCAAATATTTCAACCTACCAAAATTCAAGGAAATAAACACAGATACGTTGACTAGCACTGAATGTAGGCACAAATACTGGCACAAATTCCCATCTGCTTATGTTCCAGGCTTTTATTTAGCAAAAATATGAGCTGGCTTCAACGCACTGTTGCTTTATCAAGCTTATTTGAACTAGTGGTCTCGAACTAACGCTATCAATTAACTATATTAACAGACCTAACCAATCAGGCCATCTCTACCCAATCGTTTGAAAAAAAGTACTCTTACTTCCGTCTCCCTTGACAACAAAAGATAGCATTTATAGTCCGACTAATCGTGTTTAGCCTTACATATCATTCCATCCAATCAATTCAAATGTAACTTGTGGCCTATTTCCGTACAATGGTGGTTTAAAATTCTGCCACTGAGCGACTCCGAGTTTTTAGGTTGTCTGACACCCTCATTATTTTCTTTTGCCTATAATTTATTAATTCCTGGACTATTTGCGTAACACTTAACATATTCTGTGTCAGCAAGCCCTAAGGAATCCAAATATCTCAATCTAAGGGAGCTAGGTGGCTGCGTTCAAAATGTGCATTTTCTACCACCTCCTGTTCACTTCAATCCCCATGTGGTGTCTGGGTACTGTCATGTTTTCAAACGTAAATCCATCTAATGTCATCTTTCCTAATAAGCGTTTTCCAGGTTTTTTTAAAACCTAACTCTGGGAAGGGTAGTGTTTTTATCACTGTCCGTCTGAAAAAAAAGTTAGTGCATGTGGCCTTACACGCGTGATAGTAGTAATTGTATATCGCGTTACGCTTGTTGGGGGTGGCATTAATAGCGAGACGCGTGTTTAGTGTTGCATGCGTTCCTGATTTTCAGCCCTCCCTTCTTTCCATCCTACATCCATCTGTCCATTCGTAGTGTAATTAATTTAGGTCATACGCAGTGTGCCTCTCAATGTTTTTTCTTAGAAATGCAATACCCGTTTTAATGTGTTGTGGAAACGCTTGTATTATGCAGTGGCTTATATTTAACGTGGAAACGTTACAATTTGCAGACGAAGCATAAAACAAAGGGGATTTCGAGTACTGTCATTGTGACAGCACTGTTCTTTACCATTCTTCTTCCTTTTATAGAATTTATTTGTTAGGCTTTACATTTATTTTTTAATTTATATATGTGGATTAGAATTTCTCACGACAAATCCTCCCCTCTTAAAACAGACGTTATATGTCAGTCTATAATTCTATATACACATAGAGAAATTTATTATTATTTCTGGGGCTTACGGTGATTCTCATCACACGGATGGCGGCTTAAAAAATCCGCTCCCAGATTTGTTTTTCCACTTATATACTCTATGCTAAACTCAAATGGCTGTAGCAATAATGACCAACGGAGTAATCTAGTGTTCTCATGCCTAGCTTGTGCTAGAAACGACAAGGGTTTGTGATCCGTTTGCAACTTAAATGCCTTCCCATACAGATAAATATTGAATTTCTTTATCGCCCATATTACTGCAAGACATTCTTTTTCGCTAGTTGAGTAGTTGGTTTCAGCTTTATTCAACTTTCTGCTAGCATATGCCACTGGGCTTAATTCCCCATCCAATGCATCTGATTTCTGTAGCAGAGTTGCACCTAACCCAATATTACTGGCATCCGTTCTTACTACAAATTCCTGACTTAAGTCAGGTAGTTTCAAAATAGGTTTACTTGTGAGCTTTTCCTTCAATTCTTGGTAAGCCATTTCACATTGTGGTGTCCATGTAATTCGATCTGGGTTTCCTTTACGTGTCAAATCAGTTAACGGTGCACATATGGAATTAAAGTTTTTGATATACTTTTGGTAGAAACCACATAATGAGACAAAGGATCTCACGTCTTTCTTGGTTTGTGGTCTCGGGGCTTTCTTTAGTTTCTCCAAATTCTTTGGGTCAGGGGTCATATTTCCCTGATAAACTGTGTGTCCCAGGAATTCCAATTCTTTACATCCAACGCAACATTTGGTTGGTCGGGCTGTTAAATTCGCTTCCCTAAGTCGATTAAACAGCATGTTCAGAGAGTCAATGTGTTCCTCAAAGGTTTCTGTTGCTATAAGGATATCATCCATGAAATTTGTAATGCATGGGTTATTCAGAGGGTCCAATAATTTTCTCATCATTCTAGAGAAGACACTAGGTGCATTCTTCAATCCAAATGGCAATCTGTTAAACTCATAGTGTCCTTCTGAGGTACTAAAAGCTAGATATGGTCTAACCTCAGGCTTTACTGGAATTTGATAGTATCCTTTACTCAAATCCACTTTTGAGAAATACTTAGCTTTATTTAGCCTGGCAAACAACTGATTTGTATCCGGCAATGGATCCACCTGTCCTTCTGTAATAGCATTCAGTCTCCTGTAATCTATACAGAGTCTATGTTCTCCAGAGGGTTTCCTTAAAAGTACAACACTGGAACTATACGAAGATTCACTGTGTGAAATAATTCCTTCCTTCAACAAATAGTCTATCTCTTCCTTCAAAGCTTTCTCCTTAGCAAAAGGAATCGAATAAGGCTTCATACAGACAGGTGTGGGGTCTATCAGTTTCATATCATATTCCAATAAGTTTGTATGCCCCGGTCGATCTGTTAACACCTCTGTATGATTATCTAGAACCTGTTGCACTCTCTCCTTCTGATTTTTCGTTAAATGCGTACTGATTTTCACCTGTGCCGCTGTCTCACAGGGGTGTAATGGATATTCAAATGATGAAAGTGGTTCCTTCTTCATCTCCATTGCAATGGACAAGGTTAGCAAGTGTGTCTCTTCCTGATGTTCTCTTTCCAAATATTTCTTCAGGAGATTCACATGATAGATTTTTTCTTTCCCCTTCTTATCTATCTTATAATTGGTTCTAGACACCTTCTCTAGAACTGTATATGGACCTTGCCATCCAATTTGTAACTTATTCTGATTTCCGGGCAAAAGAAGCAGTACCTTCTCTCCCACAGCCAAATCTCTGTCTTTTGCCTTCCTGTTATAATAAGCAGCATGTTTCTTCCTGGCTTGTTTCAAATTTTCATTGGCAAGTTTCCAGCCAGTTTTTAAACGAGTGGTCAGCTCATTCACATATTGGTATGAGGATGTAATATTTTCCTCTGCCTTTTCATCCGTCCACGTTCGTAACAGAGCTTCAAGTGGACCTTTTATTGGCCTTCCAAACAATAATGTTGCCGGGGCCATACCGGTTGAACTATGGGGTACCTCCCGATAAGCAAAGAGGGCGGCGTGAAGGTACTGGTCCCATGTATCTGGTTTTTCGTGTGCCAACTTTCTCAGGATTGACATCAAGGTGCCATTAAATCTTTCCACTTGGCCGTTCCCTTGGGGATGATACACACTACAATGGTAGTGTTTGGCCTGGAAGATCCTGAAAACTTCTTCAGTTAGTTTCCCCTTGAACTGAGAGCCATTATCAGTCAAGATTTGATTGGGAAAACCTAACCTTGTGAAAATTGTGAGTAATGCCTCTGCCACATGTTTAGAATCAATCGATGACAGGGCTACCGCCTCTCCCCACATAGAACAAGTGTCCACCAGAGTCAGAATGTAGCTGTTCCTTCTCTTAGTTCGAGTGAGAGGTCCCACAAGATCCACGGCAACTCTCTCAAAGGGTGTTCCCACTATGGGCATTTCTCCCAGAGTTGCTGGTGCAGTCCAATGCTTAGGTGCTACTCGTTGGCACTCTGGACAGGATTTTACATATCGTTTGATATCTTCAGTTATTCCTGGCCAGAAATAGTGACAAGCTATTCGCTGTCCTGTTGCGCTGATCCCCATATGACCACTGAAGGGAATCGCGTGCCCTAGTTCCAACACTTTAGTCCTATATGAAGTGGGAAGGACCAGCTGTCCGTGACCATTGGATTCAGATCCAGCCTTCCTATAAATCAGTTTGTTCTTCATATAGAATTCTCCCTTGCCTGGAGGTGTATGTGATTTGGGCAACTTCTTGAAACACGGCTTGAGTGTTTTGTCCTCCGCCTGTGCCTTCCTCATCTCATCTGGATGAGTATTTATTGGATTTTCCTCCTCCTTTTTAGACTGTGATCTGGTCTGCACTGTTGCCAATATCACAGGTCTCTTGGGATTCCCCAAGAAGACATATCTACACCCCAATATCAGAGGGTAGATTGGCTCATTTATCACTGCTGCTTTTATGATTCCTTCCACATATCGCGTTTTCACCTTTATCCGGGCGACGGGAAGTGTCATGGTAGCTACATCCTTGGTTGCAGTTTGAATCTCCACTGTTTCTGTGGTGTATTGATCCGCCTGCACCAGGTGAGAACTCACAACGGAATCGTAATCTAAACCGGTATCATATAAACATCTTATAGTGACACCATTACAGATGACATCTTCACACACTGGGGGGTGGTATGGTTCCTGTAGTTCTGCAGGTTTGACCTTTTTTTCCTTTTTCCCCGATGTCATAGCAGCACAATGAGGAGGTTTCCTTCTACAATGGTCAGTGTCATGATTGTTCATCTTACAATTCTTACACCACCTTTTCCCTTGGTTGAAGGATTTTCTTTCATCATATTTCCTTTCATCGAATTGTGGGTTTTTATTTTTATTTTCATACCGTGGCCTATCAAATTGGTGCTTACCTTTGTTTTGATCCCTATGATCAAATTTATTAAAGTTCTGTGGTGCCCTAAAATTATCCACCTGTTTCTTTTTTATTACCTGATACTTCTGCTTGGGCCGCTTGATACCTTTCTGCAACATTTAGCAACTCACCCAGTCTCTCTGCACCTTGTTCCATGAGAAACTTTCTCAGGTCTGGAGCCATGGACTCTCTTAATTGTTCTATAAGGATCATTTCCTTAAGATCTTGGGTTTTCCCCAGAGAAGTCCATTTCTCCAAGTATGTCTCTATCCGTGCAGAGAACTGGTGATAGGTTTCACCTGACAGTAGTTTAGCATTCCTAAATTTTTTTCTGTAAAATTCTGCGTTCTTCTCATATCTTAACAAAAGAGCCTGCTTTAGCATGTCATAATTTTCCTGATCATCTCTGTGCATTTTGGCAAAAACTTCATAAGCTGCCCCACGAAGTCCTTGAGATAACTTTAAGCTCCACCTTTCTCTCTCTAACCCATATGTGGTAGCTAATAATTCGTATCTATTTTATATAGCTCTCAATATCATCGTCTTTCTCAACAAAATGATCTAAATGAAAGTTCATAGCTGAGGTTGAGGCTCCCTGAGTAACCGTAGCATCAGAGGCAAAGGGACTGGCACCATTTTCAGGAGCATGGCCCTGAAACTCAAACTCCCTTAGTCGTAGCTCATGTTCCCTTTGTAATCTCTTCTCCTCCTTTTCTGCTTCCCTTTCTGCAGCTAATCTCCCCTTTCTGCAGCTAATCTCTTCTCTTCCCTTCTGCAGCTAATCTCTTCTCTTCCCTTTCTGCCTTTTGTTCTTCTACTTGGAGCCTCTTAATCTCCCTATCAGCCTCCAATGCTTTAGCCTCTTTGTCAGCCTCAATCTGCAACCTCTTAATTTCTTTTTCAGCCTCTAACCTTCTTTCGGCCTCAAACCTTCTTTCTTCGCGTTCAATAAATTTGTCACATTCAGTAGTGACATAGGTAATCATAACTTGCCCATCTAATCCCAACTCTTTTGCAGTCTGTACAGCCGCAGATCGAAATTTGGCCAGGTCCGCCATTTTATATCAGGTAATTAAATAAAATATCTAACTAAACAATATAATCTGTAATTATATATCCAATGGACAAAACAGGCACCAAGAGCTCAACCTTATTTAATTCCACCCAAGGATACCTTTTAACTTTTTATATTCCCTGAAGTGAATTACCCCCAATATTTATACTAGTAAAGGATTCAATATCCCGGACCGGACCCCAATATATGTGGTAAAGTGGGATGATATAAATATTTATAGGGACTTAGTGTACTGACTGAGATCAGCTGTGAAGGTATCTGTATCTAATATGTGTAGTGTTTTACAGATAACCTTACTTACTGCCACATATTTATATCTCAGTCAGAATTATTCTGGAATATTGTGTTGGCAACGTTATATGTCTAGGGTTATGCAAATGATGAAGTGTAAGTCAACACAACAACAACAGATAAACAATTTAATTATTCCACCACACTTGACAATACTGTGACACTCACAAACAGTCAACACTCTAGAAGACTATCTTAAAAGATTCAATGATAAATTTCAGATATGTACATATGTATTGATTTTCTCTACAATAGTGATCCTGATTCAACTACACAGTGAACCAGGCAATATAATAACATGTAATTTCAAATATTATGTACACAGATATAAATGTGGTCTTTGCATTGACATACAATATTAGTATTCTATGTGTGTGAGTTGTGATGTGGTAATATGAGGTAATACTGGTTTTGTTCTTCAAGATAGATTCTTATTAGACATCATGACTGCATGTGCTTGTGTATGTTTGGAACTAGTATTGGAGATGGTCTCAGTTCCGAACATTAAAACAATTAATTGCCCCTCTTTAATTAAGTTAGTGTCATTTACGAGGGGTACATAGTGTTGAGCTCTTTTGGCCACAGTGGGCTTAACTTTCGTGATGGCGGCAGGCAAGGACTCCTCTGCTCGACTATTCACTGTTTCTGAAGACACCTCACTGGTTACTATAGGGACCCAAGAGTATGTTGTAGCCTCTGGATTCAGCAAACGCTCAGACCAGGTGCGGCTTCAATAACTAGGACCACAGTCCCTGAAACAAGAAGGATGTACCTCCTACTTCAGAACCAATTTATACTATCTGGCTAGACTGAGCACAATACATCACAAACACAGAGTTCAGAGCTTTAGTTTAACTGCTATCTTCTTCTGAAGCAGCTTACTCCAGTATTAACCTCCTTAATGGTTACTACGCCTCTGCACTTTCAGCTATAAGTCCTTCCATATCATAAGGTAGGTGTCAGTGTACTATGTGGTAATTCCATGTAGTTTGACTTTTCTCCGACACCTTCTGTTCAGGTTGGAGCAATATATATATAGATATAGGCCTTGTCTCATGTTCGCTACTGAACTGCACATATATACAGACATAAATTATCAATGTACATTCAATTTTCATTAAAAAGAGATCAAATATTTCAACCTACCAAAATTCAAGGAAATAAACACAGATACGTTGACTAGCACTGAATGTAGGCACAAATACTGGCACAAATTCCCATCTGCTTATGTTCCAGGCTTTTATTTAGCAAAAATATGAGCTGGCTTCAACGCACTGTTGCTTTATCAAGCTTATTTGAACTAGTGGTCTCGAACTAACGCTATCAATTAACTATATTAACAGACCTAACCAATCAGGCCATCTCTACCCAATCGTTTGAAAAAAAGTACTCTTACTTCCGTCTCCCTTGACAACAAAAGATAGCATTTATAGTCCGACTAATCGTGTTTAGCCTTACATATCATTCCATCCAATCAATTCAAATGTAACTTGTGGCCTATTTCCGTACAATGGTGGTTTAAAATTCTGCCACTGAGCGACTCCGAGTTTTTAGGTTGTCTGACACCCTCATTATTTTCTTTTGCCTATAATTTATTAATTCCTGGACTATTTGCGTAACACTTAACATATTCTGTGTCACCAAGCCCTAAGGAATCCAAATATCTCAATCTAAGGGAGCTAGGTGGCTGCGTTCAAAATGTGCATTTTCTACCACCTCCTGTTCACTTCAATCCCCATGTGGTGTCTGGGTACTGTCATGTTTTCAAACGTAAATCCATCTAATGTCATCTTTCCTAATAAGCGTTTTCCAGGTTTTTTAAAACCTAACTCTGGGAAGGGTAGTGTTTTTATCACTGTCCGTCTGAAAAAAAGTTAGTGCATGTGGCCTTACACGCGTGATAGTAGTAATTGTATATCGCGTTACGCTTGTTGGGGGTGGCATTAATAGCGAGACGCGTGTTTAGTGTTGCATGCGTTCCTGATTTTCAGCCCTCCCTTCTTTCCATCCTACATCCATCTGTCCATTCGTAGTGTAATTAATTTAGGTCATACGCAGTGTGCCTCTCAATGTTTTTTCTTAGAAATGCAATACCCGTTTTAATGTGTTGTGGAAACGCTTGTATTATGCAGTGGCTTATATTTAACGTGGAAACGTTACAATTTGCAGACGAAGCATAAAACAAAGGGGATTTCGAGTACTGTCATTGTGACAGCACTGTTCTTTACCATTCTTCTTCCTTTTATAGAATTTATTTGTTAGGCTTTACATTTACTTTTAATTTATATATGTGGATTAGAATTTCTCACGACAGTTGGGCACCTTTGAAGCAGATGTTCAGCAGTCATTTTATCAGTGCCACAGTTACACTCATCGGTAGTTCCTATCTTTAACTTGTTGAGTAGATGGTATCCCAAATCTGTTGTGGCCTGTGCCAAGTCTACTCCATAAATTCAGTGATCGTAACTTTTATCTCACCGTCTCACTCAGCGCTCACTTATCATACACGTTCATATAAACATTTGAAAGCAGCCCGTGTATATGTTTCCATTGTGAGCCCCACGAACAGGCTTAATCGAATTTACGCTCCTGATAATTTAACAAATTCCATTTACCATTTATGCGTCGGATATTTAATAGTTCTCTTAATAAAATACACCTTCTAATAGTCAAGAAGAGATTGTCGAAACTCACTACTGTAGAAGGGCTATATTGTGCTCTGGAGTGTAACTTCTAAATGGGAACTAATCAAATTCAAATGTCAAAACACAACACTGTCATATATAAATAAATCGTACAGTCAACAATGAATTCGACGCACAAACATTTAAACCAGGGTTCCTCAAACGGAGTTCCACAGCACCTTAAGGTTCCGCGAGAGGTCGCTAGGATTCCGCAATAAAACAAAAAACGTCGGTTTTGTTTTTAACTTTGCGCGCCGGGCGATGTTTCGCGCTTGCAGTGGGCAGTGACCGAGCAGTCCCGTATGGCAGAGCGTAACAGGATTGTGTTTATTCTTGCACATACCATATTTCATTAGCATCTTGTAGGGTAGAAATGTGCCAGAAGGCTGTAGGTCTACTTGGATAGGTTTAAAAAACACACAAGTAGGAAATTTAAAAAGACAAACTGAAGTTTCTTCTAACATTAGTACTGACTTGCATTAGAGCTGATATCCGTTGTGTGGAGGGGAAACCACAGAAAAAGAGTAGAATAATAAATTGGACACAATAAACTGATACATAGAAAAACAAAATCATTCTCAACAGCATTGACAATTTGTATTGGATTGTTTAACGCCAACGTACTATGAGCTGTAGATGTAATAATTTTTATGCAGGGGTTACCTGAGACCCAGGGCCGGATTAAGGCCAACTGATGCCCTAAGCACAGCCCCCCAATGGTGCCCCCCGGCGCTTCCATTGCTTAACTGACAAGACATTAAGACTCAATAAATGCTGAAGAGACTGAAAATTTAATTTTCTTCCTGGCAAGACTCCACTGAAATTCATGCAACAAAACGTTGGTAAGACAGGCAAACATACTGAACTCTAGGTCTATGTCTGACACTTTCTATCACTCACCATACCAAATGAAACTTTTTTTATTTTATTTTTTTTAACAATTCGGATTAAAGTCGAACACAGCAGATATTGAAAATTACAAAAAATTAGACTAAAGACTGTGGCAGTGAAAGAGGTGGGAGTTAAGACGACTGTGGCAGTGAAAGAGATGAGAGTTAAGGGCATGATAGCTAGAGGGAAAATTCTGTGGTGCCCCCTTCCCTTGGTGCCCTAAGCACGTGCTTATTTTGCTTAATGGTTAATCCAGCCCTCCTGAGACCTGAACATTATTTCAAGGGTTCCTCCAGGAAATGACATACGAGCACAACTGGCTTAGTTCAAGCAAAAAACTTCATTGTTGTCGGTCCATATTTTTCTGTCAATCATCTTTTAAATTCTATACAACCTTCACTGCTCATTTGTTCAAAACAATATCTTCTTCTTCCGGCGAGAATGACCTACTTTCTTCACGTCATCCTGCTCCTCCATCATCATATACTGAGACGCTTGTTCTCCCACGCTTGTCACTGTTTGCAGATCACAAAAAAAATTCAGACCAATGTTTACCTCTCAACTTGCACCTTCCCTGTGACATCATCCCTGAGCTGATGTATGCTGTGTCCAAGTTTGATCAATACTACGCCCTTGACGCCCTTCTACAACTCTTGGTTCACTTCCAAGACTGAGTTGAGTTGTTCACAAAGTTTTTCTACCGCTGTGTCCACGGTTTTGTCCGGCAGCGATGAATATTTCATAAATCCTGCACTTATTCAAAATTTCAAATACCTTGAAACCTGAAAATAGATACGATTTTATCAAAGTAAGTTTTAGAGACTCCAGTGTGGTTAAAGTAGAATACATAGCTCCAGGGTTGCCTACCACTGGCCTCGATTATTATTTCCTTCCACAACCCTAACGTCGTGTCTTTAAGTAAGAGATTTGGTGTGCATTATTTCTGTTTTCGGTACCAGGCAGAGATCAAAAGGTTTTATCGACAGCTTAACGTGATGGACGAGGTGGGTTAGGTTCCTGGGAAGTGATCATTGGTTTAGAGGAGGAAAATCGATTGACCCATGTGCATAGTGGCTGGGATATTCCGTCTGTAAGCTTAACAGATTTTTTCATTGGTAACCGTCTGTCGGTATCGGTTGTTTGTGATGGTCAGTATTTTATTTCATTTGTTTTATGCAGAGGCTGTTGTGAAAGTTGAACAGCAGACTCTGTGAGGTGTAGTAAACAGCATTATCTGGCGTAGTAAACAGCAGTCTTGTTGCGTTGTGAATAACATTCTGTGGTGAAGTAAAAGCAGTCTTGTTGCGTTGTGAATAATATTCTGTGATGTAGTAAACACAATCTTGTTGCGTTGTGAATAACATTATGTGGTGTAGTAAACAGCAGTCTTGTTGCGTTATGAATAACATTATGTGATGTAGTAAACAGCAGTCTTGTTGCGTTGTGAATAACTTTCTGTGATGTAGTAAACAGCAGTCTTGTTGCGTTGTGAATATTTTTCTGTGATGCAGTAAACAGCAGTCTTGTTGCGTTGTGAATAACTTTCTGTGGTGTAGTAAATACCAGTCTTGTAGCGTTGTGAATAACATTCTGTGGTGTAGTAAATAGCAGTCTTGTTGCGTTGTGAATAACATTCTGTGGTGTATAAAACAGCAGTCTTGTGACGTTGTGAATAACATTCTGTGGTGTAGTAAACAGCAGTCTTGTTGCGTTGTGAATAACATTCTGTGCTGTAGTAAACAGCAGTCTCCTAGCGTTGTGAATAACATTATGTGATGTAGTAAACAGAAGTCTTGTAGTGTTGTGAATAACATTAGGTGGTGTAGTAAATAGAAGTCTTGTTGCGTTGTGAATAACATTCTGTGGTGTAGTAAATAGCAGTTTTGTAGCGTTGTTAATAACATTATGTGGTGTAATAAATAGCCGTCTTGTTGCGTTGTGAATAGCATTCTGTGGTGTAGTAAACAGCAGTCTTGTTGCGTTGTGAATAACATGTTGTGGTGTAGTAAATAGCCGTCTTGTTGCGTTGTGAATAACATGTTGTTGTGTAGTAAACAGCAGGCTTGTTACGTTGTGAATAACATTCTGTGGTGTAGTAAATAGCCGTCTTGTTGCGTTGTGAATAACATGTTGTGGTGTAGTAAATAGCAGTCTTGTTGCGTTGCGAATAACATTTTATGGTGTAGTAAACAGCAGTCTTGTTGCTTTGTGAATAACACTCTGTGGTGTAGTAAGTAGCAGTATTGTTGCGTTGTGAATAACATTCTGTGGTGTAGTAAACAGCAGTCTTGTTGCGTTGTGAATAACATTCTGTGGTGTATACGTGAACGGCCGTCAATTGCGTTGTTAACAACAGTGTGATGTACTTAACGTAGTCTAAAGCATTTTTAACGACATTATATAACGTGGTAAACAGTTAGTCTGTAGCATTGTTGACGACATTATATAACGTAGTAAACATTTAGCCTATAGCATTGTTAACGACATTATATAACGTAGTAAACGGTTAGTCTATAGCATAGTCAACAACATTATATAATGTAGGAAACAGTTCCTCTATAGCATTATTAACAACATTATATAATGTAGTAAACAGCTAATCTATAGCACTCTCAACAACAATATATGATGTTGTAAACAAATAGTCTATAGCACTGTTAACAACATTCTATAATGTAGTAAACATTTAGTCCATAGCATTGTTAATAACATTCTATGATGTAAACAGGTAGCCTTTAACATGGTTTAAGCTCAGATAGATTTTAATTTGTTACGTCATATCACGTGTAGCACTTGCGCTGCTGCGAGTTCACTGTTGCCGTGTCAGATTAATTCTAGTGTCGTATCCATATCGAAGGCATGCTGGTGGGGTTTCTCCGTGTAACAAGAACGTGTTGGTGTTGCCTCGCCCCTGCGGCACATTCTGTCAGACTCACCATTCTCCTTTTAGTATTGGAAACACCAGAGCAACTTACCCCGTTGCAGTAAGTCTGTGCCAAAACACTTTATGTAACCTTGCCGTGGTGATTTCTGCAGCGGATATGTTCACATGATGACAAATGCAAGCCACTTGCTCAAAGATTAATCGGCTCTTTAAGACATTCCTCAGGGACCAGTGGTTGTGTTCTTTCTTCATCTTAAAGACTCTCGAAAACCACTCGCCATTCCGATGGATCACTTGTGATCTGTCTCTTGATACTTCCTTCCTCCTTACATCTCGTCATGCTGTTGTCTTTTTGAACTGACTGTTCCATAGGATGCGTTTTGTATTAATCTAAGAGGGCACTATGCCCTCCATGTTGCGTACGCATCACCGGAAAAAGCAACTTTTATTTCCGAGATGGTTACATGAGTTTATGTAAGTTGTTTTGATTCGTGGATGTAATTGTTTATGAACACAATGTAAACAACTTGAGATTTGTTGATGATGCAGTCGTAATGGTAAACATATGAGAAGATGAATTTTCAAAAACATACCATAGTGATAAAAGGGGTGAATGTAATGCCATAGCAGACACTGTCGTAGGGAAGTGAAGTGTTAGAGACTTTAATATCTTTCTTAATTTGAACCTCTTCTACTCCCTCCCTAACAGAGTGTAGAGGTGACCCCAGAGTGTAGAGGTGACCCAGAGAGCACAATGGCTCGTGGGTGAACATGCAATCAAATTGTAAGACAAACAGGTGATTGGTCTGTTGTGTAGAGACTTTAATATACTAGGTTCAACATTTATAAGGGGGGTGAGACCGGTTCCCTTCCTCGCTTTCCATTGCCTTCCCTAACTGAGATATCCATTTACAGCTTGGTAAACTGGAGCGTGACTGTACTAGGTTTTGATCACGGAACTCCGTAACTATGTCGTGAGAGACAAACTCTCTGCACTGAAAATATAGGTTGTAGTGTAAATAAAATTTTTTTTCAAAAAGACGGAAGTAATAATAAACTCGAAAGAAAGTAATTCTGAATGCAACATTGACATAAATGGGTCAGCTTTGAAACAAGTCAGTAGATTGAACTACCCAGGCATGTTGATAACATCGGATGAAAGATGCATCTAAGAGGTGAAGATGGCGTACTAAGGAGGGGGGGGGGGGGGGATGCGGTCCGCCCTGGGTGACAGCCAGGAAAGGGTGCCATCGTACACTATTAAAGTAGTACTTACTGTTAAAACAATATATACGTGCAATAGTGTTTCTTTAAGACCCAGGGATGCAAAAGGTAGGATCCACCCCTGGTGCCAAATATTTTAGGGACGCCTCTGGAGTAGAATGATCTAAGTAAAAGCAGCGTTCAATAAAATGAAAGGTATTTTATGCAACAAATCTTACTCAGTGGAGGTAAGAATGAGCGTATGTTGTTTAGAGCGAGTCTTGCCATACTGTCACATGGAAGCAAGTCATGAACAATCAGTGAGCAAACAAGAAAGTTCCGGCAGGCTATAGAGACGTGGTTTTATGGAAGAATATTTAGAATACCAGAAACGGCTAAAAATAGAATACTGAGGGTGTACAAAAATAGGCCAATACGGAAAGGAAGGGTATGAGGGTGTACAAAAATAGGCCATTACAAAAAGGAAGGGTATGAGTGTGTACAAAAAATAGGCCATTACAAAAAGGAAGGGTATAGCTCATATTAGAAAGAAGTATTCCACTTTCTTTGGAAGGGTACAAAATTGGCTGAGAGTCCTATCACGATGTGCTGTCACAGCAAGGCGATGACGCCGTTTGATTGGTTCTATGTTCGATTTCCGGTAAGCCTATCACTTATGTTTTCTTTTACTGTTGTTTGGTGTCATCCTTTATGTCCAACGGGTACCTGATAATTTCTTTTATTTATTTACTTATTTATTCACTTTTTCTGGACAGTGTTCTGGGAAGAGAAAGCCTGGGATATATTGCGACGACAGGAAAGATTCAAGGAATTATAAAAAATATTTTAAACACAGGCTTTTAATGTACTAAAAATCCACAAATAATTTTTCACGGAGTTTATAGCTTGCAGTCAAAAAATGTAACATCAAATTGATAAAAAGCGTGGGGCGTTTAAGCGCTCATCATATATTTTATCCATAAGTGTCGAATGAAGTATAAAACAGAAGTTAATTTCATGTAGAATCAGCGCCGCTGGCTTTTTGTCAATTTGATGTTACATTTTTTGACTGCAAGCTATAAACTCCTTGGAAAATTATTTGTGGCTTTTTAGTGCATTAAAAGCTTGTGTTTAAAATATTTTTTATTTATTTCTTTTTTCTTCTTTTTGGTGTTATTTTTTTTTTTTTTTTTTTTTTGTACATTTAAGTCAAATGCAATCGATCCGCTAATGACATTATCAGTTTGCGATAAACGAATCCAGAGCACAGGAGGCGGATTTCATTATTCAGTATATTACACTGAAAGTTAACGTAAAATAAATTTTTATTTTTAATTTTTTTTTTAAATTTTGATAAGAGTTGTAAATTAAATGTTTTTAAATGTAGCTGTCAGTTGCGTTTATGTCTGTGCACGCGCGTACGATAGTGTGTGTGTGTGGAGGGGGGAGGGAGGAGAAGTTTCAATATTTCTCTCAAGAAAGACAATCTTGTTGGAAAGAATACACCTAGATTATTTGCAGTTATCGCCCATTTCACTGATGAAACAATACAAACAAACAAGAATTAATTTTAATGTTATTTATTTTATTATGTTTACGTATTGCATTGTCATCGGGAATACACAACTATGCCAAGTTTCAAAGCTATTGCTCATCTGGAAGTGATCGAAAAATCTATTGCAAGATTTGAAGAAAAAAAAACAGCAACAAAAACCGCTCACACGCAACACAGAAAAAAAAGCACACACACAACACAGAAAATAATTAAAAACATCACACACAATTACACACACATGATGAACAGAGCTCGAGACATAGAAATAAGAATGATAAAGCACGCACAGAAAGAGGTTGAACAAATTACCCGCCACATAACTTCAGAGAACTAAGTTCCTCCTATAGGAGCAACTGAAATGCACAGAGCTAAATCAAACAAAAACAGGTGGTGCTGGAATACAGCATTAAACCACCATACAGGCCGTGGGGAAGGATTGAAGTTTGGATGGACAAAAAACAACTGATCTCAAGTTTGCTCAACTCACTGTTTGTCTGTCTGTTCCGTCCTTCTCTTCTTATTCTGTAATTCTGCCGTGCCTTCGTTCCTCCTGGGGTTCATCTTCAAATCCACGAGTCTGCAAAGACTGGTATGTTTGTAAACAGAGCCAACACTAAGGGATAATTCAAGGTTGTGCGATGTCTCATTTTGGCGCCAACATCACAACCAACCCCCCCCCCCCCCCCCCCCCCCCCCCCCCCCCCCCCCCCCCCCCCCCCCCCCCCCCCCCTTTCCTTTTCACCACTTTTTTCCCCTTTTCCTCCCTACCGTACTGTATGAGGGTTAATTTCATTCTACTGAGTTGAATCACATTATAATATCCACAACGTTTTTTTTTTTTGTTTTTTTTTTTCCCGAAATATGAAGACGGCGTCCGGTGCGGTCGCACTGCTCGTATATGGGCTGTTTGTAAAGTATTTAGCTTCTGCTCTTACGTTAAACTAAAAATTAAAAAAAAAAAACCCACCAACTAAACACCATCAGTCTCCCACAACAGGGACAAAAGAACACAATACAACGGCTTTCGAAATAATGTAGAAAGCGTAACTTTATTTTTAACATAGAAAACCATGATAAAGATTTTTAAAAAAACAAAAACATTCAGACTACAAGTGTCTGGAGCGGAAATTTGGCTTCCTTGTGACTCAATCTCAATCACTCCGTTCACGCATTGGCCGTGAAAGTAAGTAGAGAGCTGGAAATCCACGCTCTCCAACGCGAGGCGTGTTTTGTGTGTTCCGTCTCGGCGGCGCACGGTCGCAGATGTGTTAAGTATGTGTGTAATAGATGTTCAGAATATAATTTGGAAATCAGCTGGGTTTTTTTTTAACTTTTCGTGTAAAACATGTACTAAGGTATTTGAGGTACCAGATGTGATACAGTTGCTATAAATACTAGTTGCGGGTCATAAGGCACGGTACTGATAGATGTTAACTGAAATTGTCAACAGTCGCGGCACACTTGTAGGCTACCGATGACTGTTGGGTAAAAATTTTTGAATTAGCTAATTCTTACTACGTGTATTGAATGTACACACGAACGTGTTAATACAGCCACTTCGAACACGTCGTATTCGGTGATCTTACGCTGTGCGAGGCTGCTATTTCTATACGCTTGCTGACTTTTTAATAATATGCTTCGTTTCCGTTGTTTTGTGTCTTTGTTTTGTTTTTTCTTTTTTTATAATTGCAATTCGAAAGTTTTCGGTGTGTCTTGTTCTTTGGTTATTTTTATAATTAAGACTGCTATAAAAAAGCAAAAGCTCGTAGTGTTTGATTTTTTTTTTTAAATGATATTACTATTTCATATCAGATTGCCCCGTAGCGCACAGTAGGTAGTGCGTCAGTCTCATAATCTCTCACTTCACTTCCATGTAGTTCCCGGGGGGGGGGGGGGGGGGGGGGGGGGGAGTTCTGAAGCAACAAACGAAGAATATTACTACTCCTCTCTCGGGCATATTTTAAACGGCAACAAGTGTGGGCTGTAGGCTATATGAAGTTGGCAACCTCATCATTTAACATAAATTGCTACAAACACCACGGTTGCAGGAGCATGTGTTTTGATGTAGGCTTCTTTTAAGGGAGCCAGTTGCATTGTTGGCTATATGCTTCATAAGGAGATGATAATGTAAGTTACTTTCGTCATGTACTACTTTGTGAGTAGGGGGATCTTGAGGTGACAGGGTCATTATATATATTCAAACTGGAACGTTCCGACATTGGTAGCATTCGAGACAGGTGAGATTACGACAATGATGCAAAAAAATCCAGTACTGTATTTGTACCAACACGCTCCGGTCTACCCAGCTGTAAATGGGTACCTGACTGTTCTTTGAGTTAGGGAAGGAAAAGGTAGCGGTCAGCCCACCTGTCGATGCTGGACCTAGTATGGTGAAGTCTCTAACATTTTACTTCCTTACGGCAGTATCTGCTATGTGACTACTTTTTTGTACTGTATTTGTGAAGTTGTCAAGTCATCTTTCTCGCGTGTTTTAAAACAGCATTACTGGTCCCGCGAGATTTAACATTTCATATAACAGCCTAAACGTCCAGGTTCCGAAAACAGTGTCCTTCGTGTTGGTCCCGGCAGTCGTAATGCCGTATTGACCTCTCATTTGGAGCACTCACCGGAACATTTCAGACGAGGTCGACCTCTGGAGCTGGTCGAGTGTTTGTACGCTAGGTCGGGGAATGCGAGACGTTTCTAATACCGCCCCGCCGGTGATTACACATCGAAGCTGAAAACAAGAGGCGCTGAACGTTAGCCAGGTAAAGTGATCAATATATTGTTTTAAGATATTTTTAAAACATTAGGCATATATATATATATATATATATATATATATATATATATGTATATATATATATATATATATATATATATAGTTATATATATATATATATATATATATATATATATATATATATATATATATATATATATATATATAGTTAAGAAGGAAAGTGTGTAGGCCTATGTGTGTATTTTGTGTAGGCCTACGTTTTGTGTGTGCAAATAAAGTGTAGGAGTGAAGGGGAGAAATCAATAGATTCGTGGAGTTTTTTTTCAACCTTTACAGAAAGTAATTCATCTGGTTCTTCTGCTTTTTAATTATTCAGTTCGATGATATAGTGTGTTTCATGTCACGTGGTGGTAACAATACTAGCAGACAAATGATTGGACATGCGTACTAAAATAAACTACTGACCTTGGTGTCTCTCCCAACAAGAATGTCAGGAAGAGAATGACATAGACCACTACCTGATCCACTGTAAAAAGTACGAACAACAAAGGCTAGAATTAAAAACGTACTATAGAAGTCACACTATAGGCATGACAGGTGATAAGGTTTTAAGTCTAGATGCCCCAGGAGATGCACAATCAATACTTAATAGATATACAAGGTATACATAAAACAAAGGAAAACATATAAGGTTAGTACTTCAGAAAAGACATTCAACCAAATAGAAATTATGCAACAAAAACTAACAAATCATTAAAAAAATAAAACCAGAAAAATTAGCAAACCCATTAACTACTCACAGGACAAGGAAAGGCAACGAGAATTAAAAAAACAAAACACACTAATACAAATTAAAACCAAGTGCAAAGGACAATAGCTATCTATATACAATACAAAAAACTGAAAATAAAATGACAAATAATAATATAAATTAAACCCAGCAACTGCAAAAGACAATAGTTATTTAAACTTAATAAAAAATTAGTAAATAAAATGACACTAAATACCCTAATTGTAACCAATTTTCAGGTTGAACAGGGTAGACCAAGATGGAACGAGAAGAGGCAATAATGGTCAGCTGTTAAGTGCCCGCTCTCCACCCATCACCGTTTCAAAACAACAACCTCTCCAAAACGAGACAAAAGTATATGTGGGTGTGTGTGTGTGGGTAGATTTGCATTTTTGGTGGGCATTGTATGATTGTATCTCATGTTTGGGTTTTTAAGAATACATTTTGGGGTGTGAGTTTTTTTTTTTTTAACATTTCATGAGCGCTTCATGAATGTATTTAATAAGTTTATTTCTTGTATTATGCAATTGCTTCTTTGTTCATGTTTGTCTTCGCAAGTGATTTATGAAATATTTTATTGTATGTTTCATTTCTGGTTTAGAAAATTATTTAGTTTTTTTTATGCATGATGAATATTTTTACGTCGTGTGTGTTTAGTGTAATAATCTTTTCATTTATTTATATGTTCATATGTTCATTACATTTCACGTAATGTTTTCTAAACGTTTTTTTTTTTTTTAATTTCTCTCTTCGCTTACTGTTAGTGAATTGAATACCCCTTTCTTGTTTTGTTTCTTCTTCTTCCTTCTTCCTCGTTCGTCCTGAAAAGGACGGTGGTTGCGTTGTGTCTGTTTACGCCTAAGCTGTGATATCTGCACCTTTCGGTCGACACATCCGACTTCTGCACGGCATTTTTTAGGACCGGGTTTGCCTTCCCATTGCGACCCACACTCGCTCAGCCAGACTGCACTGCTGCAGACTGTTTCCAGGACCACCACGTGGAGGTGGAGTGCGGTCTTGACCAGCTCTGGTTCGCTGGTCCTGACGCAGGCAGTCAAGCTATGAGTCGCTGACTGCGTTCACTATTGCTGCGTCTTTTGGTCCCTCTTGTTTTGTTTGAATTATAGTCCGCCGTTGTCCAAGTTGTCTTTACTAGCGTTCTTGTGGTTTGTGTGTTGTACTGTTGTTGCTGCTGGCTGTTATTGCTGGTCTGTTGATGTAGTAGCTGTTGCATATGCTGTTGTTACTTTAAGCGATGTCGTGTTGTATGCAATGTTATTTCATCTGTTTGCTGTTGTTGAGATTATTTGTTCTTCCTCTTTGTTGTTGGTAGAATATGAATTATTATTATTTGACTAGGACCTAAATTGAAGAGAAAATTATTTTATAGTAGTCACGTATCGAGATGAATTGTTGTTATACCACAGAATAAGATTCCATTTTTTGCACTGAAGGGGAAAGGACAAATAGGAATAAAAGAAAATGTACATTTTGCTGTTCTACTACACCGAACTATTCCTCGTTCCTTTATGCCATGCTTACCTCTATCTGCTGCAAGTAACTACCCTGTCACATATCCCTCAATCCCATGCTTATCTATTTGTTTTATCTTCATACATTCCTATCTTTTTTCTCAAGGCAACTTTTGTTTGTTTCCATTGAGACTTGTCCATCCAGCGATTATGTTTTCACTCCACCCTTATATGTGACAACTCCTGCACACTTTCTTTATTAGTTGTTGCAAAATGGTAGCGTCACAATCAGCGTGGTTGTCTTGGGAACGCTATTTGTTATGTACCCTATATTACTATTTCTGCCCAGTCTGAATATATCGCATTTTCTAGCTGCTCGGGGTTAATGGCGGGAAGTAAGTCCGGAGAAATCTGTGTTGAAAACATGATATCAGTGGCGTACATACAGCGGCCACATTAAGGCCATAGGGGAGGGCTCCAGACTCAATTTCACTAATTACTCAAGGGAAAAGGGGCATTGCATTATACATTCGTGGCAGGAGTAGGCAAGTAGGAAACATCAGATAGGTTATGTACGTTACTGCATGATATATATTTCCCCCCTCAGTGTTGCCAGTTTAGAAACGGAGTCAGCATGACCACTATATTCCTTGCTAGACAAAGCAACGACTTCCGTTGGCTTAAACTCCGCCTGGCTTACTTTTCTTCCACCACCTGTCCCAAATAACTGCATGCGGTGTGCGTAAAATTTTGACTAAATTTAGCTTACTTTTGTCTCCTGTAACCTTTATCATCAGGCATCTTGAGGCGATATAATTTCCATTCATCCCGCAGTCTTTACAATCTCTCTTGGTTATCTCTCTTCTCAACGTCTCTCGTTCATAATCTCCCTTAGTTTTCGCCGTTTCTCTCTAATAATCCTACACTCTTCCTGCTCATGAGTTTGGAAAACAAAGTATAGCGAGGAAGGGAAATGTTCACCCCCATCTCATTAAGCTGACCTAGTATCGGGAAGTCTCTAACACTTCGCTACCCTATGGCAGTATCTGCTGTAAGACTGCCTGTTTACTTTCCACCCAGCCATGAGTCCGTGAATCTCACTTCATGACTTTCCGTTTTTGCTAGCAGATTTCATCTGCTGAACCACGCTTCCTTCGTAGCCACCAAGCCCCAGCATCAGCGGCTGTACTTTTAGTTACACACAACTAGTTACTTAATGTCAAGGCAGGCCCTTTTGTATGGTTGTGAAACAAGGAGAGCAAGAAAGATAGCCAAGAAGGTACGGACTTTCATAAATGGATGCTTGTGTAGAATAGACATATTGAAGTGGTATGACAAGTTCAATAATGTGGAACTGATGACAAGAATAAGACAAGTGCTTGTGGAACCAGCGATGTAAAGACAACGCTGGCGATGGAAATACGTTGATAGCATTACACGGCAGTTTTTGCTCTGGGCTCCCCCAGGTTAAGAGAGATAAAGGGAGACCAAAGAACAACGTGGAGAAGACAACTGCAGACAGACATAAAGAACACATCGAAAGACCATGAGCGGATGGCACGTGACAAGAAGACTTGTGATACTGTTGAGGTCAAAGTTCATCTGGGTGCTGAAGGCCGATGAATAAATAAAAATATAAACTGAAAAAAAACCAGAACGTTTGCATAGAAGAACATTAGATCTGAAGTACCTCCGCCATGTTTAGAGGGAAATAACTCCACATAACAACTCCAGTAAACATCTGCGGACAAAAAGTTGTATATAAACTAATACATATTTATCTCAAACACGCCACCTGGATGTATGCAAGACGTTGACATTAGATGTTAACAGCTAAACAAATGTTTAACAGTAAGACTGCCTTGACATGTTGATTTTGTATTTCGTTTATCTAAAAAATCTTGAGGTTCCTCAGTTATTCCAGTTTTGCCTAGACACCTGAGTTCCAATGTTTTGGGCGAGAAGTCTTGTAATGAAGTGACTATTTTGATTGTACATTTCTTTGTTTTTAAATTGTAATAAAGTAGTTGTGTTAGACAAATTGTTCAGTTTGCATTTGTTAACACTTGCAATGCTTTAGGTTCAATGTTTTTAGTTTAGTCAAAGTGTTTTCAGTAAAAGTATACTAAAAATATATTCACAATAACCGTATCTTAATTACTTACTTACTTAGTCGTTGCCCTTCTACCGTGAGGTGTAGAGGTTTGGAAGAGAGCGCCAGACTATCCTATCGGCTTTCTTCCTCCTGGCTG
Source organism: Oreohelix idahoensis (assembly GCA_024509875.1). Lineage (NCBI taxonomy): Eukaryota > Metazoa > Mollusca > Gastropoda > Stylommatophora > Oreohelicidae > Oreohelix > Oreohelix idahoensis. The sequence goes on from JAMPIV010002335.1 coordinate 116,224, forward strand.
GTTCCATTCTAGTCCTCGGTCCTTCAAAGATCTTAATGATTAAGTGAAAGCTAGCGGTTAAGTTAGTCCCAAACCAGACATTGCTGAAGGGAATGAAGTGTTGGAAGACCTCACTATACCAAGTCTCAGCTTTATGAGCTGGAATGACCGATTCGCAAACTAGCTACCTTAGCCGTCATTTACTCACGAGCTGAGTCGGGCACCCATTTACAGTTTGGTAGACTGGCGCATGACACTACCAGGTTTAGAACCTGCAATCCGGCAACTTTTCCTCGAGAAACCAGCTCACCAACCAGTCTGCCACTCGACGCTCTTAATCATTATGTAGGACAGTTAGGTTAAACATGATAAGGAAGGCAGTTAATTTAAACATCATAAGAAAGACGGTTGAATTAAATATGATATGGAGAGCGGTTAAATTAAACATGAGCTAGACGATTTAATTAAACATGAAACGGAAAACGGTTAAATAAAACGTTATATCGAAAACGGTTAAATGAAACTTGAAATGGAACATGGTTAAATTAAACATGATGTGGAAAACGGTTACATTAAACATGATTTGGAAAACGGTTAAATTAAACATCATGCGGTTAAATTAAACATCATGCGGAAGTCGATTAAATTAAACAACATAACGGTTAACTTAAAAATGATATGGAAAATGTTATATTAAACATGAAATGGGAAACAGTTAAATTAAACATGAAATGGAAAACGGTTAAATTAAACATGATATAGAAAACAGTTAAATTAAACATGGTATGGAAAACGGTTAAATTAAACATCATGTGAAAGTCGGTTAAATTAAACAACATAAGCGAGACGATTAAATTAAACGTCATAAAGAAACAAACAGTTTGAATGAAACGTAAGGAAGATAGTTAAATAAAACATTATACAGTTAAGTTAAACATCTTAATGGAAGACAGGTAAATAAAACATTATACAGTTAAGTTAAACATCATAAGGAAGATAGTTAAATTAAACATTATACAGTTAAGTTAAGCATCATAAGGAATTCAGTTAAATTAACCATTATACAGTTACGTTAAACATCATAAGGAAGACAGTTAAATTAAACATTTTAAGCAAGACAGTTAATTAAACATCATAAGGAAGACAGCTAAGTTCAACATTATAAGAAAGACAGTTGAGTTAAACATGATAAGGACGACAGTTAAATTCAACATCGTAAAGAAGACTTCATCCTTTTTTTGGAAACAGATTAGCCACTCTGATACGACAGTAATGAACAGATAGGAGACTGAAATCCTATGCCACATGCGCCGTGTTTGTTACTACTCGATCTTCGGGGGTTCTGGACACTCGTAGGTCTGGTTCTTGTATGTCAAACCAAAAAGCCCTGAGTCTTGACGCAGGCTTTGAGACAGAAGCCTTGTGGCTAACGTCATAGCTAAGACAGATGAGATGTAATACACGCCTGCTGTGCTTCAAAATTAGATTCTGTTATGTCAGGGAATGACCTGTCAATCACAAGGAAGTCAAAAAGAGGTTGCGTTTTTATCATTAACGCACGGGCTAGGAATGTGGCCAAAATCTGCATGCTGGAGTCTGGTAAATGTTGGCTTTTTTTTTTTTTTTTTGGCTAACAAATGATGTGCATAACTCCTCATTGACGTAAGACTGAAGGTAGATTATGGAATGCAGACTTAAAAAAACTGGTTTAGGTAAACTCAAACGTCTGGTGAGCTCTGTGTAGTTTCCGGAGGTGTCTGAGCTGGCAACGAAAGAATAGAGCGACTGCTGCTTCAGGCATGTCGTAAGAGGCGGCTAATATAAGGTTGTGTATGTGGCTGCCAACCTCCTCATGTAAAACTTGATTGCTACAGATGCCACTGCAAGAGCACTTGTATGACTTGATGCAGGCTTCCTACAAGGGAAGTGCAGTGGTGGGAACGAAACCGGAAATAAGTGAATCAATGAAAAAGGCAGTTATAGTGGTTTATAGATAATGAATTGACTCCGGAGTGCTTTGGTACTTGAGATGTACTGTTGAATTCGGTTTACAAGGTGCGTTATTTGTTCATATGTTATCAGCACAAATATATATTATTTGATTTACAGCATATTGCAGCAGCGGCGCCGTGAAGATATATATATATATATATGGGTATCCCAGAACAAGGAGTGCCTTGTAATGCTATCAACAATTTTTCCTCAGTGTGTGTCTTATCCATCGCCCGCATCTTCTCATCACTTGTTACACTTGGACTAGCCTGGTTCTTTTCGCCAGTCTATTTTGGTGACTTGCTTATTCATATTTGTTCTGTTGTGAAGTTATTGTAGCTCACAGTTTTTTACAGGATGGTAGTCACATTTTACGACATTCATGGTTGGTTGTTATAGCGTTACTTTTCTTTGCTCAGTAACACGTGATGTCTTCTGTGCGAGTTGTCTAAAATTGTATTTACTATAAATGTTAAGGTCATTAAAACAAGCTCCATTTTTTTTCATCCGGCACGTTTTTTTTTTCAGGAATTTCAGCACTTCACCGATACGCCACTGCTGACAAAGCTTGATTGGAAAATTCCCTGTATTATAAATAATGTGTAATTCTCGTTTATTAATAGCCCCAGGATATCCTGTATGAAGAGGCTTCGGAAACTGGCAGATTGCTGTTAAATAAACACATCTGGGCAAGATATGATTGAGAATTGCGGGAATATGAAGAAAAATGTTATTTTTTTTTCTTGGCTATTACAGAGACAGGGGGAGGTTGTGGAATAAGGTGGGTTGGTGACCGATAGGAATAGATAGAGAGGAAGGTAAGCAAGTAGATCATTGGGAATGTGGGTAGATAGGTCGAGGAATCTAGGGGGAAATTTAGAAAGGAAGCATGGCGATAAGCAAATACGAAGGGAGTGGGTAGGGAAGCTGGAAAGTAGAGGTATTTCAGATAGGTAGGGAGACTGGTGAACAGAATATAATGTTTAGATAACCTCTTCGTAAACTATTGTCCACCTCATTTTTCCTAGACCCGTGTAAAGAAATAATCAATGTTCACACAAAGACATGCTCCTTGCCAAAATCTTGTAACCATATGTGAACAACCTTGTGCGTATACTCACAGCTCCGGTCATAGACGATGTGTCAGAGCCATACATTACGCTTCATGAAAGACAACTGACAGAGCCATGTGAGCGAAGAAGTGGAGTGCATGTTGTCAACGTTTTTCTTGATACTGGCTATAGATTAAATTATCAATACAATATCAACCAACAAAAATGACATTCAGAGGACTCTGACAAAACAGTTTGTCGATCTAGGTTTTGCGACGACGTGGCTCTTCTGTCCCATAAGCGTAACCAGTTGCAAGACAGCATGACAGTACTCGATGAGAGGTCACAGTAACTGGGTCTGAAAATACACAGAAAAAAGAGAGATTCTCAGAAAAATAATAGCCAGGTCGCACGTGGAGAAACTATCACTCCGAGATGTGGACTCGTGCATATATCTCAACTGCTGTATAGGCTAGTCTTGAGGAACAGACTTACTTAGTCATTTCTCTTCTACCGTGGGGTATAGAGGTTTACCAGAGATAGAGATCGCCATACTATCATATCATCTGTCTTCTACCTGGCCTGGTTCCAGTCTAGTCCTCGATTCAGAGATTGTCTAATGTTGTCCTCCCAGCGAACTGTAGGTCGTTCTGTAGGTTTGAATCCCTGGCTCTTGGATTTCCATATTTGTCTTGATAGCTGATCTTCTCCAATTCTGCAGCCATGGCCAAATCATCGTAAGAAGGAACAGACATTGATATCAAAATAAAAATTTCAGAATGCAAGAAGGAGTTTCATATCATTGGGAAATATACAGAAGTCAAAACTAAGTTAACCCAACACAAAAATAAGAATTTTATGTCAACTCAGATGTCAAGACAGTCATATGTTATGGTTGTGAAACATGGAGACAAGCTAAAACGACAATTAAAAAAGTTACATACTTTAATAATTGGATGCTTGCGCTCATTATACGGGTAGTAAGGATGAAGATGTCGATATGATGGAAATGACAAGACAGATAACAGTGTGGCAAGAAAAGAGAAGAAGACACTGGCGTTGGATTAGACACACATTGAGGAAACCGGATAATAGAATGATAAGGCAGTCCTTGTTCTGGAAGTCACATGGTAAGGGACATAGAGGGAGATCTAACAACACGCGGATCACGGGATGGGTGACGGACACGAAATAAATTAAACACGTGACAAGATGTTAAACATCCGGCACGGAACAAGAAGGCATGACGTTAATTTCTTCAAAGCATATATCCATATTGAGCTTCTACTTCTTCGTTCACCCTCAGAAGTCAAACTTGAATGTGGTCAAAGACAGCAGTGAGTGGTCGGCTTGAAGCTGTTGATGTCTCCGTAGTTTTTTTTTTTTCTCCAGAAATGGTACTGGTAATGGCCATATGCGCTTTCTCTGTTCCTCATATGTTGGGCGCCTTTGAAGCAGTTGCTATCGGTTCCGCAGTTACACTCATCAGTAGTTCCTATCGTTAACTTGTTGAATAGATGGTATCCCAATCTGGTGTGACCTGTGCAAAGACTGAAGATTACAACTTGTTCATTTCTGCTAAGCTGGTGTTATGCATTATTTTTTGGTAGTATGGATGCTCTGCTTCCCACTTTCTCCTGTATTTGTGCTTGATAAAATGCTTGGCTTGATCATAAGTTATGCTTGTGTACGTCTGAGGGGTACTGAGTGATGAATGCAACTGTAGAGGCGTCATGAGTCTCCTGTAACAAGAATTATTCAACTGCTGTAATACTTATTAGAGCAGCCAATGCTGAATCTCTGGAAAGACATAAGGAACAATAGCGAAAAAAACTATCTAAGTGCTTTGATAGGTATAACCAAGCCGAGAATATCGACCTCCATAGTTGCATGTGGTGTTGTGAAAGCGACTACCACTAGTAATGCATTTTTTTTTTAATCTGTTGGGGGGGAATGGGGAAAAAAGGGGTGGAACTGAGCGAGTCGTGTGTCCTGTCACGGTTTTTTGTTTTTTTAAATTTATTTTGAAACTAGGTGATTGTCATGATTTGATTGAAATGTCTGTCACTTTTAGCCGAGTGATCGGCCCGGTCTTGTTCATAATTGTTGTCTACGCCCACTTTTCTGTTTTATAGCTCCTAATAGCGCTATTTCTGGCATTGGTCATGTCAATCTTACGTTGGGCAGGCTAATTCCACCCCTTTACACGTGGACATTGCCATCTAGCTAAAGGTCCTTTTATTCTGCCTTTCTAGTAGATGACGGCTCTTTCTCTGTTTCTCTGAGTTACATAGAACCCGTGGACACGCGGGAAATCTTCTACCCTTTTATTTTGTGCCACCCTCGTCTTGTCCTGCGAACACCGGTCGCTCGTAGTAAAAAGACCTGTATCTTGAGTCGCCCGGGGAATCTCTCCCCTACGTCTTACTTCTGAATTTGTTTTATCTAGTGCACGTGCAAAAGCCACCTGCAGACTCTATCATGCTAAATAAGCAAGAGGTCTCTATCACTCAGTACCACTGTCTCAAGGAAATTCTGCCACTGGACAAAGTTATATTCTGCGCCAGAGCTAATAACAGTTGTTCGTGCAAGAATTATTCTGTCTTCAGTAAGCTCATTTACTTATTTAATTCATTGGGGTGTTAGCTTAATCTAATAGAATAGAGATCCCGCGTTACTTTAATTTATGTTAAATATATATACATTCTTTTCTTTTTTTCCGTGACCGGGATGCTCTGAATTTTATTAAGTGAGCCACCATCCGTAATCATTAAGTGTTAGCTAGGTGCAGGGTTTTCTTAAGTCAGAAACAGTGAGCCGGCGTAACGTTAATTTTTACCAAGTTATTTTCCCACTTGGTTTGTGAGTGTAGAATATTACTGTAAAGAGTATTACTATTGCGTAAATACTGAATATTACTGTAAAGAGTATTACTATTGCGTAAATACTGAGTATCAGCTCAGTGCTATTTTTGTAACATATTCAGTGTTATTACTTACTGAGTAATTTACCCACGGGGAAATTTTTAGTATCTTGGATTAACTTTAACTGCACGATTTTGCTCGTAAGCTGTGTGAGGGGGAAGGGGGGGGGGAGGGAGAATTAGGCCCGTTGGCCCTTCCTTTCTCCCTACAGATTTCATTTATTCTCACATAAAAACAAAATTAGCATACTCACATTCACAGTATCTAATTATAAACATGAAATAAAATATGTTGAAAAGTACAAACTAAGTATTACCCATTTTGCCCGAACGTTATTCACGCGGACACGTGAGCATATCACTGACACAGTGTAAAACACCCACTAGGCCTAAACTAAACAAATTTCAACTAAAATGAACAAAAAATATCAATTTCAACATCTTACAGGTTCATCATGTGACGTATTCTTTCCAGGGCGAGAACTGTACTGAAAGAGCCTGCTTTGATTACAGCCATTCTAAAAACAAATTGGTCACGCCGCGCAGCGAAAACTCACGCACTCGCGAGCGACCAGAGATTTTCGATTGATAAAGTGGGCGAGACTGTACTGAGAAGAGCCTGCTTTGATTTGTGTGGGGTGGGAAACGGAGAGGGAGAGTTTGTTTTGATTTTTTGAGTGAGAGAAACGGCGAGTGGACGGGGGAAGTTTGTTTATATTTGACATGGGTGAGAGACGAACTGAGGAAGAGGAGGCTACAGGTAGTAATGAGATATCGCATTGCTATATATACTGTTCAAAAAAAGAAACGCAACATTATTGCAGTGGTAATGGACACCAAATTTCAAACTTGTACCAAAATTTTATTTTACGGAATTAATGTTTCAATCTTGGCATGAAGATACTTTCAGACTTTAACAATGAAATGATGTTCATTAAATTTGGTTTGGACTTTTATTCTTTGCGACTTAGGCCTCCGTTTCAGTAAGGTGTATGGCCTCCTCTGGCCTCTATCAGAGAACGACATCTCCTTGACATGGATCCGATTAGCCGTTGGATCTGTTGTTGTGGGATGGCTGCCCACTCTTCCCGCAGTGCAAGAGACAACTGTCGGAGATTGGCTGGAGCCACGTCTCGCTGGCGGAGTCGTCTGTCGAGTTCATCCCATAAGTGTTCTATGGGGTTCATGTCTGATGACATGGCTGGCCACGGAATGGTCTGGACGTTGTTGTCAGCGAGGAACTGGGTGGTGAGTTGAGCCACATGAGGTCGAGCGTTATCCTGCTGAAAAATCGACCCTCATGCAGCCAGAAGTGGAAGTACGTGAGGACGAAGAATTTCAGCGACGTATCGTTGGGCATTCAGGCGTCCTTCAATTTGCACCAGGTCACTTCTTCCCATGAAGTTGAACCCCCCCCCCCCCCCCCCCACATCAGTACACCTCCACCACCATGTTGAAGAGCCTCATCAACGCTGTTCTGGGCGTAGCACTCATGGACTCTGCGGTAAACTCTTCTCCGTCTATCGTGTCACTGGAGCACAAAAAATGATTCATCACTAAACCAAACCCGTCTCCAGTCATTCCCAACGGTCCATTGACGATGTTGGTTCGCCCACTGCAGTTGGTTCTGGCGATGCCGGTCCGTAAGAACAGGACCTCTGTAGGGTCTTCTAGCCCAAAGACCAGAGTCGTGCAGCCGGTTCCTGACCGTTTGATCTGAAATTCGACGAGCTGCTGACATTGACTGGACTGTGGAGGACGCAGATGCAAGTCGATTCCTGAGGTGACGCAGCCGTATGAAGCGGTCTTCGGCTGGAGTTGTGACTCTGGGTCTTCCACTGCGCGGCCGGTCTGCCACTGAGCCAGTTTCTTGAAATCGCCCCCAAAGGCGACTAATGGTGCTTCTAACCACATTAAATTGTCTGGCCACTACACTTTGTGACTGTCCAGTCTGTAAACGTCCAGTGATGATGAGTCGTTGTTCTGTAGTGAGATGAGCCATACTTGCGCATTGAATTTTCAACTGAATTTATTCGAGGAGCGTCAATCTTTTATAGGCATTCAATAATATGGTCAGAGAGTTTTGTGTTCAGTAAGTTTCACGGGATTCTCGTGAACCTGTCACGAGTTATTGTCAAAAATGTTGTTTTGACCTTGACCTCTTTCATGACCTCACGAATCATGAGGTGAGTACAATTCAGGTAACCACGAGAAGTTAATGACCAGGTGGACACAGTCGATAGGTTGACTGATGTCCAATCAGTGAATATCTTTTATAAAAGTAACACCAAAAAAGTTGCGTTTCTTTTTTTGAACAGTGTATTTTCAGAGCCTTGGTCAGCACAGTTGTCTTTTTCCTGATGTGATTTGCTGCTGTCAGGGGATTACCATTTCCATATAATAAATATTACCAGGCAGTCTGCGTCATACAGCCAGGTTTCAGTCATAAGGCTGGTGAGTGGACTACGAACCACAGCCTATTGTTGAAAGTGTCTATTGCTTCAGCACATACGGCTGTCGCCTTTGCCATCCAGTTATTTTCGGCAACACTGCCCGACACATTAACAGCCAGTTGATTTGGTGTATACCACTATACATGAATTTTTGTTACCTACACGTAAGCAGTAGCCTTGCATCATGGATTATTTACTTACAGCACAGATTGCCGCCAGTTGCAGTTAATCATCATCTCGACACATACGGACTGTTGCCTTTGCCATCCAGTCAGTTTCGGTAACAGTGTCCGACCCATTGATAGCCGGTTACCGATGAGTATACTGACATAACGACCGAGAGGAGTAGTCAGTTGCCAGTACTTGTCACCTGTTTTTATAGTTCAAGTCTTCATTATCCAGTATAAGAGGCGCGCCTACTGGATACTCGCTCGCCAGCAAAAGTTCTCGTCAATTGGATAGATTTGGATCAGTGAGTGCACTCGTTTTAATCTCCTCCATTTGCTAGTGTGGCCCCCAGCCACTGGAAAGTGTGAATTCATAGTATTTATTACGACACTGTTACAGAGAGCTTATCTCCATAGCCTGGAAATTTTAACCTAGGTGGGACAGTGTAGTGGGTTTCTTCTAGCAGAGAAAGTAACTTACTTACCAGGATTATTAATACTGTATAAGGAGCGGTTATTTCCTCGCGAAACTGGGGGCCTAACCCCTTTAGTTAGATTTTCTTGGGAGTGAGAAAGTGTACGGGTGTTGGTGGTTTGGAGTGAGACGTTTGGCCTTAGAGATTGAGTGAAGTTTTTTGTTATTTTTCCTGTGGTTGTGATATTGATAGATTCACTAGCCCTTCAGAGTTAGTGATGGCATTACTTTTTTTTTTGGTTCAGTGTTGTGGTTTCTTTAATAAGTATATTTATATGTACTAAGCGGTCAGAATTCACTCTATTCTAACCGTCACTTAATGTTTGCTGTTGTAGTCCTTACTGTAGTAGATTATTCTATTTAACATTGGAGGTCGGACGAGGGTATAACTACTTAAACCGAGTCCGAGTATGGCTGGGAAGTAGACATAAGATACTTGATTATATCTCTCTTCTCCAGATGTTGTACCTCTCTCCATATTTTCACTAGTGACTTTAATTCTCTCTGTTTTCACATTACTCATTATTATTCTGTCTCAACTCATACAATCTCTATTTCCATATTCGCGACAGTGATGGCGCCGTTCGCATAGTCCATGGTTCTAATCATTGAAGTGCCTATCACTTTTGTTACTTTTCGGTGGTCTTGTGTCCACCTCCGTTCTGTCTTTCTTGCGAGTGCTTACTGCTTACCTGTTTTCATTAACCATGTCCAACTGACAAGCTCTCGGTTTACTCCTCGTGTTTATTTCGATGGTATAAGTAATAAATAGAAACAAAATACAATGTAACCAAGGTTGTGGAATCGGCCGAAAAAAAATTTTAATTTTTCGACTCCAGATATTTTAGAAATCCGACCTCTGACTCCCACTTCAGCTTTTTTTACTCGTCATATATCTTAAAATTCCTAGTTGGGAGTCATGACATTTTTACCGACTCCGATGCCATTAAAAAAAAGCGACCGACTCTGCAACTCCGACTCCCGACTTCGACTGCACAGCCCTGAAATAAGCAAGTGTCACTTTTTAGCTTTCCCGCAGATAACTTTCCATATCAGCACCGAGTAAACAGTCCGTATGATGAGTCAACTGGCGTGTGTGTCGTAATACTTGTTGACTTTTATCTTTCGAAAATTTACAGTCGCTATTTTGTTGGGCGTCTTGGGATGCAGGTGCAGTTGCCAGGGTTGCCAACTTGGCTTTTTTGACGCCAGATTCCACAAATCTGGCTTCTTTTTTTTTTTTTTTTTACTGTTTGGCTTTACTTTTTAGCTTTTTTTTTGTGACCGTGTTTGGCTTTTTTTTCACAGTTATTACAGTTTTCATGTGGCAACCCTGGTAGTTGCTACTGTTATTGGCGTATCGTCGCAGCGAATATTAAATTATAAACGAAAAAAGGTATGTGGCTGACACTCATAAGAAAGAAAGGCGGATATCACTAGACAACAGAAGTGTAACAGAAGTGATAGGATTACCAGGAAATCAAACCAGGCACTATCCGAACGGCGCCAACGCCTAGGATTGCTTTCTTGTTGGAATCAATTTTATATTATTATGAAGGTCCGCCCAGCATGCAAGCTTGAATTTTGGCATTAGAATAGAAACGTAATGAACTTCTATCTGGCAATATAAGAAGAAATGAAATATGTAATCTGCTGTCTTGTCATTGGAATAAACATTCTTGCTCTGGTTACAGTCTCACTGATATCCTTCTTCTTGTGATTTGCACTACTTGCCATGCACATTTATTCCGATTCTTTCCTACATCGGCTTTGTCAGACTCCATAAACACTGAAGAGTAGTGTGCGACAGACTTATCTTGCTGGATTAGGTCTGCAATAACACATTATGTGGGGCTTTATTGTATATGTTTATTGTTCTCTTTGGCAATATTGTATTTTCCCATACTAACGTAGATTATTATGGCGCCAGCGTTTCTTTTGGCACTGGAAGTGGTGTTTTTGTTACCTGGCATTGCAAACATCCGTATTAAAGAATTGCCATGCGTTTACCTGGCTCTCGCACGCTGTTTGAGATCGCTAACTACTTTTTGTCGTACATATATGATACAAGGGTGTTTTATTTATTTATTTGTTTAATGTATTGCATATCTGAAGGTTATGGCTGGTCCGATGTCTGGTATAGCTTCTGCACGCTTAATTTACACGGTATGTTTTCTTTCCAGACATATAAGTTATTTATTTGTTATTCTTGTGGTTATGATTATTATTATGCTTACTTTTCGCTCAGATTTATTCACGCTTGGTAGTGGAAATTTCTAGTGAGGTATTCCATTCCTCATGGCGGCCGACGGAAGGTAACGGGAAAGCGCCTTTTAACATCCAGTAGTAGTGATGTGTGTGGAATGGTGTTAAAGATAAGAGAAGGACACAATGAGGAACTAAAACACGTCAAACGGTTGATAGGTGAAGGTCATCCTGTGGCGAGGTGGATGTTGGATAGAAAATTAGAAAGTAGTTTCCAGAAATGGAGAAGAGAGCTGGTGAACTAGTGGTAGGGATGGTACAGGACAAGTCAGGTAGTAAACTGCACAGTTCTTGATGGTAACTGTGAAGCAAGTCACCTTCTCGCAAGACCTACCCTATGCTCCAGAGGTGTTTTATAAATATGTGAGTATAGCTCGTATTATTCCCTACCAATTTAAAATTATAAATATTTCTTTGACCACACAACAAAATTATAACTGGAAAGTTAAATAATTTAATAACTGCAGTTACAAACAAATCAATGCACTTTAGTGATTAATGATGTGTAGTATATATATATATATCTCTCTCCAATGTAACAACATTTTACACAATACAAAAAAAAAAACAGTAAAGTGTCTTTATGTGGTCATTGTCATCATGTTATTGGCCTGGGTGTCTTGGGGTTTGTTTGTTTTTTTCACATTAAGTTATACTTAACTTGCTTGACACGATGTCGTAGCTGACTTCCCTCGGTCGTTAAGACATCTGGACAGTGAAGATGCTATGCTTATGCCAGGAACGGTGTTGGTCCACTGTTAACCAGTTCACAATTTCCAAAATTGTGTCACGTTTTTCATCAGTCTTCTTCTTCTTTCTTTCTTTCTTTCTTTCTTTGATCCTTAGCCGCCGACCGTCAAAGCAGTCAGTGGCCATCACGCCTAGTGGCGTCTTGTAGGGCAACAACAAATTGATTTTCATCAGGCTAGTTCAGTGTTTCTCAAGCGATGTGCCGCGGCACACTAATATGCCGCCGTGCCTATCAAAGTGTAGGAGCCGCGGTAGCATAGTGGTTAGTGCACTGGCTTCCTAGCGCAGTGGTCTATGGTTCGATCCCCAGATGAGGCGGAAAAATTTTAGGCCACAAACGGCTCCTGGGTCGACCCAGCCCCAAATGGGTACCAGAGCTACTCTGGGAAGGTTAAGGCGGCCGGCGTGATGCCGACCACATCACCCCTCGTGTGCCGACGGTCAAGATAATATGGGCCTAACACCATATTCCCAATATGCCTAAATGGGCGTGTAACGGGTTCCTTTACCTTTACTATCAAAGTGTGCCGCAAAAATTTTGTAAATTTACTATATGAAGTATATTTTTTAGTGATTATGTAATATGAAACTGATCTTACAGGTGGAATTCATTCAATAATAATTGGAGTTATTAACTGCTTTGAACAAAAATAGATATACTTCATAATTATTTTAAACAATTAAAAGAAAATCAAATTGAGAGTTTTCTTTATTCTAAAATGCCAACAAATTGTGTATCACTGCAATTTTTTATTCGGGCGCGGGGTCAGATAGGTGTGCCGCAAATTTTTTGAAAATTGAAAAGTGTGCCGTGAACACAAAAAGGTTGAGATACACTGGTCTGTCTAGATGAACTCTCAGAACACTGGTACTTTGAAGTCTGCGGCTGTTAAAATCTACAAATCGCTCACAACAGCGGTCACTTGTAGCTTCTTCTCAGTTATCTTATTGTGTTGTGGGTTAAGACTCCTATGATAGGAAACTCTATACAGAGCGATACAACAGGAGGCAATCTGATCATCAGAAGTGGTCCCTCCCGACGATCAAGTGTTTCGGCCCCTTACTCTCCTTTGTTTCGGCCCCTTACTCTCCTAACTATAAGAGTCAGCCCTTTGGATATCTTCTCAGCTCTGTGTAGTGAAATTGACCGAGATACAACGGTAAAATACTCCAAAGATAACATTTAAGGAAAAAAAACATAATGCGTAAGCTGCTGATGTACATGATCGCCTAGACCGCGGGTCATCATCCTCTATAAATTTTGCCTTGCTAGACAGGAGGGGAACGGAGGATCAAAAAGGAAAAAATATGACTGGAAAGATTGCGTAGCAAGGCTAAGGAGACGCAATTGGGGGGGATGGAGGAAAGTAAAAAATTCACGTCCCCCAAATTGACACGAGGTACGGAAATGGACGCTTTTGCGATACTAAGATTTTGATTTGAATTGAGCGGCAGAACGCGGATGGTAGGAAAATTACAAAAATTTAAAAAGTAAATTTTCTTAATATTAATGTTAGGAATATAAAAATTAGCTGGCCGGATGGCCTATTCTGAGCAGTGAACTAATATGATCTTAATTTTACAAACGGATAGATAATATTGAAGATAATGACAAAAGACAGTGTAGTTCACATCATCGCTAGACTATATTGAATCTAAAAGTGTCACAATTTGCACACAAAAACACGACCTTGGGAACAGGTGTTCAAAGTTACTTATTATGGAGGAGAGGGTTTTTGAGCGGTAGCTGTGTCTAAATATAACTTTTTACGACAAAATTTTAAGGGGAGAGAAAGGTTGCTTCAAAAATCAAGCACATTTTTTTTAGAAACACAAGTAGAGACGGACAGACTAACAGATAACCATCCATACTTGACTGAAGCATGACTGAAATGACTTTAGTGTAGAAATTTGAAATTAAAAATAAACCTTGGCAGTGATTGGCCACAGACAATCATATCATTAGCGCTCAGAGCGCATTTGGGGTCATTCTTCAATAATTGTTCAGTGTTAGACACAGATTTTAAAGTGTGGTGTGTTCCCATATGAAAGACAGTGAATAAATTTAGGGACGCCATACTATAGCCAGCAGCTCAGCTGAGTTTTGCTAGCAATTCTGTGTTATGTATTCTTAATCTGGTAAGATTGAAATTATTTCTTTATATATTTTGAATATTGTTTCATGTTCGAGTGATTTGATACTGCCATATCATAATATAGCCTTACAAACCAGTAGGGATTTTGCTCTAGACCCCCCGCCCAAGTCAGGGTCTAGGGACTAACAGTGTACATAAACTACAGCAAGGATTATGCAAGATATATCAAGCGTTGAAACAGATTACCTATCTTCTTTTAGGGCCAACAACTAATAAATATTTTTCAGAATCTATAGTCTGGGAGGATCTATCTGAGGTAAACCCACCATGGTAACTGTGCTGTTTGGTCAGAGAGATCTGACCTGTCTGTATGATGTGGTTGTTGTGTCAGTGTGGTGTCCAGACGTGGGTATAGAATAGATTTTGACACATAGCCCATACTTTGATTGCAGAGCTGTGAGTTTTCTATCGACAACAAAGCAGAGTCTATCCGGTGGGTGACTTTACTCGAGTGTATCTGTGCAGTTCTTGTGACAGAGACCACCATTATTGTCCGCCAGCACGGAGAGGTGGGACCGCAAGTTTTCAGCACCAGAGCTACAAAAAGATGAGTGAGCCTCTGGTCTGCTGGACATTCACCAACTATTGGTAGTGACTAATATCCCCATAAAAATTCCCACCAGTTTCTGGACACGGTGTAGTCAATATAGACAGGTGTGATGAGACCACCCCAACAGCACAGACAATAAATATCCTCCCTAGTAGCTGACTACCAGAACATTTGAATAAAACTAACTATTCTAGTACTTAAATATGTACACTTTTGTATTTATTATGTAACATTCCATGCATAATTTTCATAAATTTTAAATCCTTCTTTTAAAACAAGTTCTGGTCAAAATAAAACTTGATCCAGAACAAATAAATGTAATATAATTATATCAAAAACTTTATACACGTGAGTTAGTTCAGTGTATTTTAACACTTGTTAATCTTATTAGTCTTCTTAAATGCCTGTGGGTGTATTTATAACTAACACACCACATTACACATCATTACCCTAGACACTTTACGTAGCCACATTCATTAAGAAAAAAAAAAATTAAGTGTGAGGTCGTAGTGGTAGCAAGAAAGGCCTTCTGATAATTCTCAACCACATTTTATCTCAGGAGCCTTCACAGCTGGCCTCATACAAGTTACATGTAGTAATAACACCATCATACAATACCATCAACACCACTACATAAATTGGGGTCTTGTCCAGGGATAATTAGCCCAACAGTAAAATTAGGATCTCCTGGTGGGAGAAATAAAAGTAGGGAAATAAATTGTAAAATTTCCTTTAAAATTAAAAGTGTCCCTGCAGATAAAAGTTGGTGAATCTTCACAGCCAGTAATAATTAATTAGTTAACTGGTTAGTTAGAATTAGTTAGACTATAGTCATATAGTAATTAGAAGTACTTAGTGTATTTACTGGTTAGAGATTTATCTTGTATATTATTATATTGTCCAAAAAGTATGGCAGAGCTAGCAAAGTTTAGATCAGCTGCTGTGCTCACTGCGAAGGAGATGGGGATGGATGGTCAAATTTTAATTCAATACGTAACGACTGAATGTGATAAATATATTGAACGGGAAGAAAGGAGATTAGAAAAAGAGGCTGAAAGAAAATTAGAGGCTGACAGGTTAGCTGAAGAAAAGAGATTACAAATTGAGGCTGATAGAGAAATTAAGAGGCTGCAGATTGAGGCAGAAGAAAAACGACAGCAAAGGGAGGCAGAAGAAAAACGACAGCAAAGGGAGGCAGAAGATAAAAAGGCCGAAAGGGAGGCAGAAGAAAAAAAGGTTGACTGCCGAAAGGGAGGCAGAAGATAGAAGGTTGCAGAGGGAGCACGAATTACGACTAAGGGAGCTGGAATTACAAGGCCCGGCCCCTGAAAATGGTGCCAGCCCTTTTGCCTCAGATGCTACGCCCAGTATGGGAGCCTCAAACTCAGCTATGGGGTTTCATTTAGACCATTTTGTTGAAAAAGACGATGACATAGAGGGGTACCTGGGACGTTTTGAGTTATTAGCTACTACATATGGGTTAGAGAGAGAGAGGTGGAGTTTAAAGCTATCACAGGGATTGAGGGGTGCTTCTTATGAAGTATTTGCCAAAATGAACAGAGAAGACCAAGACAATTATGACATGTTAAAGCAGGCTTTGTTATTAAGGTACGAGAAGAATGGTGAATTTTATCGTAAGAGATTTAGAAATGCCAAACTGTTGTCTGGGGAGACATACCACCAATTCTCTGCCAGACTAGAAACCTATTTGGAGAAATGGACGGCTCTGGGGAAGACCCAAGATCTTAAAGAAATGATCATGATTGAGCAATTGAGAGAGTCCATGGCTCCAGACATGAGAAAATTTCTCATGGAACAAGGTGCAGAGAAGTTGGGGGAAATTTTAAATGTTGCTGAGAGGTATCAGGCAGCTCAGGCAGAGGTAAGTGGTGCTAAGAAGAAGCACATAGACAATTTTAAAGCTCCACAGCAATTTAATAAATTTGATAATAGAGAGCAGGGAAATAAGGGTAGGACAAATTTTGAGCGGCCAAGAAATGACTATCGCGACAGAAACTCACAGTTCAATGACCAAAAGTTCAATGAAAGAAAACCGTTGAACCAAGGAAAAAGATGGTGCAAATGGTGCAAGAAGGATAACCATAACACCGAATTTTGTAGAAGGAAACCTTCAAACATTGCTGCAATGAAGTCGGGGACGCAAAGATTAAAGGTTAATCCTAAGGGACAACAGGAACCTTATCACCCCCCAGTTTGTGAAGATGTTATTTGTAATGGGGTCACCATAAGGTGCCTTTATGATACAGGTTTGGATTATGATTCAGTTGTGAAGTCTAGCCTAGTGGACCCAAGTCAGTATACCACAGAAACAGTGGAAATACAAGGGGCGACTAAGGACATACCACTCATGACACTTCCCATCGCAAGGATAACGGTGAAAACTCGCTATGTGGAAGGAGAAATCAGAGCAGCAGTGATAGATGAACCAATCTACCCTCTGATATTGGGGTGTAGATACGTCTTCTTGGGGAATCCCGAGAAACCTGTGATCATGGCGACAGTGCAGACCAGGTCACAGAAGAAGGAGGAAGAAGGTGAACCTATAAATGCTCATCCAGAGGAGATGAGGAAGGCGCAGGCTGAGGATAGGACACTCCAGCCATGTTTTAAAAAATTGCCCAAATGCCACACACCTCCGAGCAAGGGGGAATATTTCATGAAGAATAGATTATTATACAGGAAGACAGGAACTAGATTCACTGGTCACGGACAGTTAGTTCTTCCCAAGAGATATAGGGCAAATTTGATAAGGAGCTTACATGTTGGAAAAGATGGTGACCATGAGAAAGTCGGTACCATCTGCCAAAAGATTGCTCTAAAATACTATTGGCCCGACGTAAATGTCGATGTTGAAAACTTTGTAGAAGCATGTGGCGTATTTCATGAGGGAACACCCACAAAGGGAAAATATGTGCAGGACCTAGAACCGCCACGGGGCAACTTTAGGCCTGAAAGGAAAACTAATTATACACGGGTAGACAAAGTGGAATGGGAGCCCCCTTTTCACACCCAGTCTTCACTTGAATGGATTAACATGGCCGCTATGCGAAGAGTACAAAGAAGAAATTTAACCCAGGATAGGATGACAATCCCTCGGTCAGACTTATATAAACTGGAGGAACAGACAAGAGAGCGAAGATCTCTCATAAACAATCTTAAGTGGGGAGACAAACCCCAGAGAAAAATTGGTAGTGGTCGATTTGTGAGTGATGATTCTAGGAAGAAAAGTCCTCATTATAGAGCTTCTAAGGGACGGGACCCGATGGGTTCCATGAAAAATAAGTATGGTAAATTAAAGATCCAGATGTAACTCTATTAAGGACCTGGACAGATGAGAAGGCGGAAGAGACTGTTACCTCATCGTATCAATACGTGAACGAACTGACCACTCGTTTGAAAGCTGGATGGAAACTGGCAAATGATAATTTGAAACAAGCCAGGAAGAAACATGCAGCATATTTTAATAGGAAGGCAAAGGACAGGGAACTGGCAGTCGGAGAGAAGGTGCTGCTTTTACTACCCGGAAGCCAGAATAAATTACAAATTGGTTGGCAAGGTCCATATACGGTTCTAGAGAAGGTGTCTAGAACAAACTATAAAATTGACAAAAAGGGGAAGGAAAAAGTTTATCATGTAAACCTGTTAAAGAAGTATCTGGACAGACCACTCCAGGAAAGCACCCCCTTATTGACCTTAGCTATTGCAACCCAGATGCAAAAGGAACCACTCACCTCACATGAATACCCATTACATCCTTGTGAAACCGCAGCACAGGTAAAAGTCAGTAAGCACCTGACTAAAAATCAGAGGGAGAGAGTTCAACAAGTTCTGGAGGAACATACAGATGTATTAACAGATAAACCAGGCCATACAAATTTGCTACAGTATGACATGAAACTGGTAGACTCAAACCCAATCTGTATGAGAGCCTATTCTATTCCGTTCGCGAAGGAGAAGGCATTAAAGGAAGAAATAGATTATTTATTGAAGGAGGGGATTATTTCGCACAGTGAATCATCTTTTAGTTCTAGTGTCGTTTTGTTGAGGAAACCGTCTGGGGAACACAGACTGTGCATAGATTACAGGAAACTGAATGCTGTCACAGAAGGACAAGTGGATCCATTACCAGACACAAAACAGTTATTTGCCAGACTGAACAAGGCAAAATACTTTTCAAAAGTGGATCTTAGTAAAGGCTATTACCAGATCCCAGTGAAGCCTGAAGTGAGACCTTATTTGGCTTTTAGCACTTCGGATGGACATTATGAATTCAATATGCTACCATTCGGACTGAAAAATGCTCCGAGTGTGTTTTCAAGGATGATGCGAAAATTGTTGGACCCCCTGAATAACCCATGTATCACGAATTTCATGGATGATATACTCGTCGCCACAGAGACATTTGAAGAACACATTGAAGCTCTGGAGATGTTGTTTGATAGACTTCGGGAGGCGAACTTAACTGCTAGGCCAACAAAATGTTGTATTGGATGCAAAGAGTTGGAATTCTTGGGGCACACTGTATATCAGGGTAATATGACCCCTGATCCTAAGAACTTGGAAAAACTGCAGAGAGCACCTAGGCCGCAAACCAAAAAGGACGTGCGATCATTCGTGTCGTTATGCGGATTTTATCAGAAATACATCAAAAATTTTAACGCCATTTGTGCTCCTCTGACTGATCTGACTCGCAAGGGACTTCCAGATAAAATTATTTGGACTGCACAATGTGAATTAGCGTTCCAAGAGTTAAAGGAAAAACTCACTAGCAAGCCTATTCTCAAACTGCCTGATTTGACACAGGACTTTGTCTTAAGAACCGATGCCAGTAATGTAGGACTTGGAGGGGCTTTGTTGCAAAGATCATCTTCACCTGATGGGGAACTGAAACCAGTCGCTTATGCAAGCCGCAAATTGAATAAGGCGGAACAAGGATACTCCACAAGCGAAAAAGAATGTTTAGCATTAATCTGGGCAATAAAGAAGTTTCAAATCTATCTGTATGGTAGGACTTTTGTGGTGGAGACGGATCATCAGCCTCTCGTGTTCTTGTCTCAGGCTAAGCATGAAAACGCAAGATTGCTGAGGTGGTCTTTATTGCTTCAACCATATCAGTTCAGTATCCAATATATCCCAGGCAAATTGAATGTCGGTGCAGATTTCCTCAGTCGGCACCCCTGTGATCAAAATTAGAGTAGTGGCAGACGTGAGGAGTAATTTTACCTATGTGTATCGCTGGTTTTGGAACTTGCCATAGGCATGTTTTCAAGTGGGGAGATGTGTAGTGAAATTGACCGAGATACAACGGTAAAATACTCCAAAGATAACATTTAAGGATAAAAAACATAATGCGTAAGCTGCTGATGTACATGATCGCCTAGACCGCGGGTCATCATCCTCTATAAATTTTGCCTTGCTAGACAGGAGGGGAACGGAGGATCAAAAAGGAAAAAATATGACTGGAAAGATTGCGTAGCAAGGCTAAGGAGACGCAATTGGGGGGGGGGGGATGGAGGAAAGTAAAAATTCACGTCCCCCAAATTGACACGAGGTACGGAAATGGACGCTTTTGCGATACTAAGATTTTGATTTGAATTGAGCGGCAGAACGCGGATGGTAGGAAAATTACAAAAATTTAAAAAGTAAATTTTCTTAATATTAATGTTAGGAATATAAAAATTAGCTGGCCGGATGGCCTATTCTGAGCAGTGAACTAATATGATCTTAATTTTACAAACGGATAGATAATATTGAAGATAATGACAAAAGACAGTGTAGTTCACATCATCGCTAGACTATATTGAATCTAAAAGTGTCACAATTTGCACACAAAAACACGACCTTGGGAACAGGTGTTCAAAGTTACTTATTATGGAGGAGAGGGTTTTTGAGCGGTAGCTGTGTCTAAATATAACTTTTTACGACAAAATTTTAAGGGGAGAGAAAGGTTGCTTCAAAAATCAAGCACATTTTTTTTAGAAACACAAGTAGAGACGGACAGACTAACAGATAACCATCCATACTTGACTGAAGCATGACTGAAATGACTTTAGTGTAGAAATTTGAAATTAAAAATAAACCTTGGCAGTGATTGGCCACAGACAATCATATCATTAGCGCTCAGAGCGCATTTGGGGTCATTCTTCAATAATTGTTCAGTGTTAGACACAGATTTTAAAGTGTGGTGTGTTCCCATATGAAAGACAGTGAATAAATTTAGGGACGCCATACTATAGCCAGCAGCTCAGCTGAGTTTTGCTAGCAATTCTGTGTTATGTATTCTTAATCTGGTAAGATTGAAATTATTTCTTTATATATTTTGAATATTGTTTCATGTTCGAGTGATTTGATACTGCCATATCATAATATAGCCTTACAAACCAGTAGGGATTTTGCTCTAGACCCCCCGCCCAAGTCAGGGTCTAGGGACTAACAAGGTACATAAACTACAGCAAGGATTATGCAAGATATATCAAGCGTTGAAACAGATTACCTATCTTCTTTTAGGGCCAACAACTAATAAATATTTTTCAGAATCTATAGTCTGGGAGGATCTATCTGAGGTAAACCCACCATGGTAACTGTGCTGTTTGGTCAGAGAGATCTGACCTGTCTGTATGATGTGGTTGTTGTGTCAGTGTGGTGTCCAGACGTGGGTATAGAATAGATTTTGACACATAGCCCATACTTTGATTGCAGAGCTGTGAGTTTTCTATCGACAACAAAGCAGAGTCTATCCGGTGGGTGACTTTACTCGAGTGTATCTGTGCAGTTCTTGTGACAGAGACCACCATTATTGTCCGCCAGCACGGAGAGGTGGGACCGCAAGTTTTCAGCACCAGAGCTACAAAAAGATGAGTGAGCCTCTGGTCTGCTGGACATTCACCAACTATTGGTAGTGACTAATATCCCCATAAAAATTCCCACCAGTTTCTGGACACGGTGTAGTCAATATAGACAGGTGTGATGAGACCACCCCAACAGCACAGACAATAAATATCCTCCCTAGTAGCTGACTACCAGAACATTTGAATAAAACTAACTATTCTAGTACTTAAATATGTACACTTTTGTATTTATTATGTAACATTCCATGCATAATTTTCATAAATTTTAAATCCTTCTTTTAAAACAAGTTCTGGTCAAAATAAAACTTGATCCAGAACAAATAAATGTAATATAATTATATCAAAAACTTTATACACGTGAGTTAGTTCAGTGTATTTTAACACTTGTTAATCTTATTAGTCTTCTTAAATGCCTGTGGGTGTATTTATAACTAACACACCACATTACACATCATTACCCTAGACACTTTACGTAGCCACATTCATTAAGAAAAAAAAAAAAATTAAGTGTGAGGTCGTAGTGGTAGCAAGAAAGGCCTTCTGATAATTCTCAACCACATTTTATCTCAGGAGCCTTCACAGCTGGCCTCATACAAGTTACATGTAGTAATAACACCATCATACAATACCATCAACACCACTACACTCTGTCAGATCTTGAAGTGGTTACGGGAAGGACCTTTTTTTTTTAATTTAATGATGAAAAATATCCAGTAAGAAACTGTGTCTGAGACGGGACTTATATACCCAATCTAGATCTAACCCTTTCTTTCTCGGAGGTCGGTGTCTGAGTTCATTTTTCTTCTAGTAAACTCTCGCTCGCTCGCACGTTCACAATGTTGCCCTGTTCAGTATTGATTATTATTATTATTATTTTTTTAAATAAAGTTTTGGCGAGGCGTATCCCGTTCAACCTAGTCGGTTATATTAGGGCGCATGTCCAAATATAAAAGACCCTCAGGTCTGAGGTTAACTATTGATTATTATAAAGTTACTGTTATTGTGTGTAACGTACTGTTACAATGTTCGAATCTTGTTTTATTGTATTTTATTTTGTTTATTTTATTATTTAAAAAATAAAGTTTAATATGCATGTGAGAATAAGTGGGATTCAGCGTGGAAGACGAGAGAAAGGAAGGACAGAATTTTAGACGGGCAGGAGGGCCTGCGTGCCCAATTATAAACCCTTTGAAAATAAAATTCGTTCGTTCTCTCTTTCTCTCTCTCTCTCACACACACACACACATATATATATATATATATATATATATATATATATATATATATATATATATATATATATATATATATATATATATATATATATATATATATATATATATATATATATATATATATATACACTCATACGCACAGCTGGGTAGACTGGAGCATGACGCTACAAGGTTTTGATCCCGGAAGCTAGCAGCTTCACCGCATGAGGAAAGCGCACTTACCACTTAACCAGTCTGCCGGTCACTATACATTACTGTGTCTATTTCTCCATTTGGCTATTCTTATCTTCTTTCTATCATGTTCGGCATTGTTTATAGCAATCATTGGCCGCCCAACGCGAAAGCCAGATTCCCCCATGGAGAACTAGGTCCAGAAACACGTGAACATAGTAGTATGCGGAAATATCGCACGCCGCGGACTATGTTCGGCTGCTCTTTGCTGTTTATTTAGATATGGGACACGGGATGATTGTCCGTCTGTTGTTTCCTCCCAAACAACTTCCAGCAGGAGGGAGATGGGAAGAGTTGATTGTTGTCTGAAACTCATTGATTGCTAGCTGTGTCGGTTAGCTTGTACTGAGATTGGGAGTGTTCTTCCTGCCAAAACTAAGTTTTGTTTTGCCTCCCTGCCTGGGTATCATATTCAGCTGTTGGTTACTCTGATGTTGGATTTGATACTGTAATTGTTGGGAATGATACTTTTTTTTTTGGTTAATATAAAATTTTGCTTCGTTTCGGCGAGGCGCGCCACGTTCAACTTAGACACAGGGTATGTCGGTTATACTGTATTAGGGTGCATGTCCAAATATTAAACACCGTATGGTCTGGTGCATAACTGTATTATTAGGTACTATATACCAGCGGTTCTCAACCTTGTTATGCTCATGGACCCTCTCCTTTCTGAGCCTTTTTTTAAACCTCTGTTCCCCCCCTCCCCCCCCCCCTTCCTTCATAGCCGCTGTTAGCTGGAAAAAGGTCCTTTACCAGAAATATGGCACTTACTGTAGCGCCCTAGAAATATGCCATGGCCCACGTTGAAAACCACTGGGATATACCGTTGTTGGATATGTATGTATATATATATAGGTTTTGTAATAGTATGTTTCGCGCTTTTGATCAGGAGGCGGTGGTCGGGGGAGTGTGAAAGAATCATTGCTGATTTCTGGCCTTTCGTTTTCTTTCAAAGCAGAAATATATCTATGACTATTGGTGGCATTTGGAAGATTTTCTGGTGGTATTTGGAAGATGTTCTGGTATTAGCGTCAAATATTGTTTTTGTTTTTTTTTATTTTTTTTTAAATCATCATTTTCATTTTCGCTCCAAGCAGAGCGTGCAGTCACCACTTGAGCTGGCTCCTGTTGTAGCAAGACTACACAAAGTGTTCACATGCTCATGCGGCTGTGGTTTCTGTAGCAATGTGTTTTATATGATGAATTTGACAGCCCCGTGGACAGGCTCATATTAGTCGCTTTGTTTGACATGCCTGGGGGAGAAGAGTTCCTATTCATTCTTTGTTTCCTAAGAGACACCCAGGAACTTCCTGGGGGGGGGGGGGGGGGGGGGACACATTTTATTAAAATATGAAGCGTTAAGTACATTTTCCACAACATATAGCACTCAGCAGCCACTTTGAACAGAATCCAACCACAACACACACCAGAGTGCCAGCTATGTAACTACCCCAACGAAACTGTTGACCACCACTTCTTTGAGTGCCCAGCACTCCATGATGTTAAGAAAATGCTTCTTCCTCTGAGGCCGGCCATAAAAGTGGAGCACCTTATACGGAGAAACAAAACAACTTGCGAAAACACGAAGGTACCCACTACATGGCATTGGGCCGAAGGGCGAGAGCCCGGGCGGTGCTGGATCAATAACAACAACAACAACAGTACATTTTCCACCCTAAGTTTAATTCAGATTTTTGTTTGTTTGTTTGTTTTCAAATATAGAGACACAAAACGACATTTTAACGATGTAATGATATAAATAGCTACCTTTTTAATTGTGTAGAAAATTGATTTAAAAAAAAATATTTATAGTACGGTACTGGGAGAGGAAAGGGTGTTTATCTCCAAGTTTGTGTCTTATGGAACACGGAGACACCACTGCATCTGGCAAGAAACCTGCCTCAGAGCACATGCTCCTGTAGCGGTCTTTTTAAAGCATTTTTTTTTTATCCTTAACATGACGAGGTTGCCAGTCCCAGGTACAACCTTATGGTAGTCACTTCTTATTACATCCACGGGAAAGCATAGGGCCTGTTCTTTCTTTGTCTATTCAGGTCTCCCCCCCCACTTTACGAACTACATGGGACATTCCTTCATATATTCACTCATTTTAGTCTTCTTCGTGGTCACGTGCCTGTCTTGTATCAAGCAGCTGTTTATCTCACTTTTCTATACTCTGGCTGTCAGACCTGGCCGGCTTAATTAAACCGAGAATCGTTTATCTCCTGGTCAACAAAGGACTGCTCACGCCCACATCTGCTGTTCAGTTTCCCTAAGTCCACTTTCAGAAAAGAACACACACAAAAACGCTACGATGACCCTCATGTATGCCTCGAGTTTCATGGAGTTACTTTGCTGAAGAGCAGTAGAACCACTTTTTTTTAAAAGTTTTTTGGTGTGCTAGACTCGTGTCAGTTATTTGTGATGTATTTATGCTTATTGTATACAGTCACCAAAAGTCAGATCCAAACCTCAGAAATGAGGTACCTGAGAAAGGTGGTTGAAGTAACACAATTGAACACAATGTTCATGTATTGTTGTGTAACTCAACCCAGTCCGCACATAATGTTCCTGTATTATTCTGTAACTCAACCCAGTCCCCACATAATGTTCCCGTATTATTCTGTAACTGAACCCAGTCCCCACATAATGTTTCTGAATTATTCTGTAACTCTACTCAGTCCGCATATAATAGACCTGTATTAACCTTTCTTTTTCCCATCGTCCGCAAACCGCAATATTTCATTTTCTTCAGTAACTCTTTCAGCTTTTGTTATTTGTCTGGTACCCCACAAACCTTCCATTTTGCTCTTCTTTTTTTAGTCCTAGTTCTGGCTGTTTGTCCATGAACGTATCCGTCAACTGTTACATCCATATAATCATAAAGATCATCTCCTGTATCGTTCCTTATGGAGTATGGGACCATCACTGTAGATGACCTCCCTAACAAGTATACGCCCAAGCACAAACACTTGCAGTAGTGGTTTCTGTAGCCATGTTTTTAACATTATGAGGTTGCCAGTCCCATGCGCAACCTCTTAATAGTCGCCTGTTTGGGACATGCCTGACGAAGCTGTCGCCCCATTCTAGCCTTGTCTCCTCGGAGACCCCTGTCAGAGGTAGGCAGCTCAGGAGGTGTAGAGATCTACTTTAAAAACAGTGAGCTTTTTAAAGATATATTTTTGATAAATTCGTGTCTGTTTGAAGGTTTCAGAGTTTCTGGAATAAATCCAGCCTGTGTGTAACTTTTTATCTCTACCGCACGATCTGCTTCCAGTAATCCCATAAAAGAGATGTGAAAAAGTAGAACTAAATATTTTACCGAAAATTAACTTCACTTCAAAGAAAAGGAGCCGCGGTAGCGCAGTGTTTAGTTCACTGGCTTCCTAGCTTGGTGGTCCTTGGTTGGATCCCCAGTTGAGGTGTAAATTTTTTTTTTACCGCAAACGGCTACAAGGTCGACCCAGCCTCATGAATTGGGTACCAGAGCAACTCTGGGAAGGTTAAGGTGGCCGGCGTGATGCCGACCACATCACCACCTAGTGTGCCGATGGTCAAGAAAATATGGGTCTAACACCATATTCCTAATATGCCTCAATGGGCGTGTAACGGGAACCTTTACCTTCAAAGAAAAGATCGCTTTTTATCTTATACGGGTCCCATGAATAAAGTGAATGTCAGTAAGCAAACTTGTGGGTTTGTCACTAGCAGTGCTGTGAAAGTACCTAAAGGTACATAAGGACACCAGCCTATTAAGTGCTGGTGGGATAGGGCTAGTCCGAAATTTACCTAGGTTAAAAATTAATGTGTCCACCTTCGGTCACCTAGAGATCTACCAAAGGAGTCCTTGGGTTCTACCAGTAGATCAAGATTGACAGGTTGGCTATCTCTGTACCTGCGTTCGTGAGCCAGACGGAGCGCTACAAACATATGTCGTGATACATTTGGCTGTTTATAAATAAAAATTTGGCCGAATCCACAAATAGTTTATTTTTACATACGGTTCATATTTGTTAGAATCTGCCAGATAAACCAACTGCTTTCAAACAAACACACTGTGTTCCTGTTGTTTGTAGGCCTACAGTTGGTTATGGTTTTTTTTCTTTGTTCGTGTTGAGGCGGTCATTATTTGTGTTTGAAATCTCTGGTAAGTGCTACTATGCCATTTTTATTCTCCATATGAAGCTTCATTCTCCCGGGTTGCTGGATTTAAACGCAGTGCCTTTATGTCTCTCTTGCACACATCTTTGAACCTCTGCTTCGGCCACTCGACTTGTCTTTTACCATCTGCCAGTTGTCCGTAGAAGATATCTTTAGGGGTAAATATGTTTAAATGTGCCTTATTCATTGGGCTGTCAGATGTTTGGTCAATTATAGCGATCGTTAGCAAGTAACTTGTCGAGCACATTACGTCAAAGAATGATGGTGTGCGATTTCCGTCTCATGTCCGGAGAATAACACATTTTCTCGTGTCTTCGTGTTCTTCCATTCCATTTCCTTCCACCTTACATCGAGCACGTAAACCCGCCAATACACATCTTCTTCTTCTTCCGTCCTTAGCCACAGACTGTCAAAGCAGTCAGTGGCCATTACGCCTAGTGGCGTCTTAGGGCAACAGCAGATAGGTTTTCTTCGCCATTGTTTCCCATCACGCCTATTGGCGTCTTTAGGGCAACGGCAAATCAATCCATCTGCTGTTGTTTCCGTAATCGAAGTGACTGGCAAACGGGTGATCAGCCCGTTGGTCCAATACACATAGCCACTTGAAAATTATCATTAGCAAAAACTCATTTATAAAACAATGAAAACACAAGACTGAATCTAAATAAATAAATAAAAACCTCAGCCGAGAATAGAACGCAGAATATTTGCTAGGAAGGCAAACACTGACACGTCTTCGTATGTATGTTTTATTTTAAATCTTGACTGTAATAATGGTTGCCTCCTGCAGTTAGTGTTGCGTTACTATGGACGTACCAGACAGATATTAGAGAAGATTCTCATCCGATAAGTAATAAGTTACTACTGAGCTGATTTTTTGTCCTTTCTGTTAAGTGTTCTAACATAGGCAGATATATAGTTACTGATGGTGTGTCAAAAAGGAACTATAGACACCACTTGCATAATTTATTAATAGAAAGTTATCAGAAGCATAATCTCGGAAGAATCTCTACAGATCACCAGCGATAGTGGATATGATTGGTCGGAACAGTTACAGGCGGCTGGAACGTCAACGAACGAAGGCTACAGAGACGCGTTAGGTTGTCAGGCAAATTTATGGGCAGCAGACTTCTTCCTCTTCCTCGTTCGCCTTCAGACTTCCACATTAATGTCTTTAATAAAAGAGGTAGTCAGCTCAAGGTTCCTGACATCTCCAAACAGTTTTTCGTTGACAGAAGTGGACTGTTGCCATATGCTACTACACGGATTTTATTTGTAGCGCAGGTCTTACTAGTGCAAAATTTGAAGTGGCAGAGATGATGTTGTCAATGAGTCGTGATATTGTTGAGGAAAGATGTTGGCTGGTTATATAGTATTAGTCATGTATAGTATTAGTCATGTTATCTTGATGTCCTTGCCTTCAAAGTTGAAAAACGTAGATTTTTTTATATGTGCTTCGTTGAAAGTATATTGCTTCGTTGTGTTATAATATGCTCAGTTAATCACATATTTTGTTCCCAAGTCAGATTTATTTACGGGCACAGTGAACCCCCGCCGTGTCTTGCAATACGCCCTGTTATTACCACTCAACCATGGCCGTAGCAAAAATCAAATTGGCAATGGCGAAAATCGAAATTGCTGAGACGGACGAATTAGCAGCAGGTAAAAGCTCTATCGATTTCACGCTTCGATTACTAGTGTTCTTTATTGGAGATGGAATGTGATGCTAATGTTACTGATCAGGTGGGGGAGTTAGTAATTACATTTTGAGCTAAACAGGCAGGCGTCAGTAGCCCAATTGTGAGTTGAACTGTTTATAGAAAGACATCAGTAACCAAATCGTGAGCTAAATAAATGAGCTGCAGTAGCCAAAATGTCAGATAATCTGTATCGGGTATTAGTAGCCAAGTGACGAGTTAAACTGTTTCTAGATGGTATCAGTAGCCAAACAATGAGTTAACTGTTTATAGATAGCTTCAGTGGAACGCCAAAGCCAAAATATGAGCTCAACCATGCATAGACACCATCGTTAGCGAAGTTGTAAGCTAAACTGTACATAAACGGGCATCAGTAGCCAGACTGTAAGCTAAACTGTACATAAACGAGCATCAGTAGCCAGACTGTGAGCTAAACTGTACATAAACGGGCATCAGTAGCCAGACTGTAAGCTAAACTGTACATAAACGGGCATCAGTAGCCAGACTGTAAGCTAAACTGTACATAAACGGGCATCAGTAGCCAGACTGTGAGCTAAACTGTACATAAACGAGCATCAGTAGCCAGACTGTGGGCTAAACTGTACATAAACGAGCATCAGTAGCCAGACTGTGAGCTAAACTGTACATAAACGGGCATCAGTAGCCAGACTGTAAGCTAAACTGTACATAAACGAGCATCAATAGCCAGACTGTGAGCTAAACTGTATATAAACGAGCATCGGTAGCCAGACTGTGAGCTAAACTGTACATAAACGGGCATCGGTAGCCAGACTGTGAGCTAAACTGTACATAAACGGGCATCAGTAGCCAGACTGTGAGCTAAACTGTACATAAACGGGCATCAGTAAGAATGTGAGCTAAACTGTACATAAACGGGCATCAGTAGCCAGACTGTGAGCTAAACTGTACATAAACGGGCATCAGTAGCCAGACTGTGAGCTAAACTGTACATAAACAAGCATCAGTAGCCAGACTGTGAGCTAAACTGTACATAAACGGACATCAGTAGCCAGACTGTGAGCTAAACTGTACATAAACGGGCATCAGAAGCCAGACTGTGAGCTAAACTGTACATAAACGGGCATCAGAAGCCAGACTGTGAGCTAAACTGTACATAAACGAGCATCAGTAGCCAGACTGTGAGCTAAACTGTACATAAACGAGCATCAGTAGCCAGACTGTGAGCTAAACTGTACATACACGAGCATCAGTAGCCAGTCTGTGAGCTAAACTGTACATAAACGAGCATCAGTAGCCAGACTGTGAGCTAAACTGTACATATAAACAAGCATCAGTAGCCAGACTGTCCTTTTCGAGAGTCATCATCATCATCAAGGTCTGTTGGTTATGTTATGGCGAATGTCCAACCTTGGGTTCTGTTCTTTGTGCCCACACCGGAAAGCAACCGTCCGTAACTGTCATCCTGTCTTGACATGTGTGACGTAACAAGACTCGATAGTGTGACAGTTCTTTCGTCACGTTCTGGAGAGATCTTGGGGCTGACCTGGTACGTGTGTCAATTTCAGTTTTCTCTTTACCTAATCTGTTCAAAACTCACTCAGTTTTACTAGTCGCTTCACTAGACCTAAAGGTTTTTTATATTTGGATATGCGCCATAATATAACCGACTAGGTTGAACGGGACGCGCCTCGCCAAAACGAGGCACAATTTTGTTTTTTAAAAAAAATCAGTTTTACTGACAGGTTGCACGTTACAGTTAAACTTTTTAGATAAAGAGATTCCAATTTGTGGTACATGCGTTTGGTGCGGTGCGAAATTATTTCCGTTATCGATAATCACATGATCATCATCATCATTCTCATACTACTAGTAAATCGGTGCTGGGGCGTTTGGGTGTCCTATTAGTTGATGACTTTCTGTGAATACGACGTGCAAGAAAATGACCTATGGTAACTACATGCAGTATCTTCTCATACAGTGCGTGTCTGTAATGCGCGAATTTATTCGTACGCAGTAGATAAACAGGGGTATTGTTGTGTACCTTGTCGCCAGTATTGTGTCCCGTTTACAAAATAATACTTGAGGCCTTGTTTCAATGAAAAAAAAAAAAAAAGGAACCCGTTACACGCCCATTGAGGCATATTGGGAATATGGTGTTAGGCCCATATTATCTTGACCGTCGGCACACTAGGGGTGATGTGGTCGGCATCACGCCGGCCGCCTTAACCTTCCCAGAGTTGCTCTGGTACCCATTTGGGGCTGGGTCGACCCAGGAGCCGTTTGTGGCCTTAAAAAATCCCACCTCATCTGGGGATCGAACCATACACCACTGCGCTAGGAAGCCAGTGCACTAACCACTATGCTACCGCGTTTCAATGAACTAACCTTTAATTACTTCTATAGAACACAATGGTCAGTAGGTACACAATGAATCATGATGAAATCAACGTTCTCCATCGGCTCTGCAGAGGCCACCCGACAACAACCGGTGCGGGTGGTCATCGCACGTTACCGCATCAAAAACTCAGTATACGTTTCCATGCTAAACTTTAACAGGTTTAAAATCACCAAAATGCGAAATCGTGTGAGCGCATCCACGATAATTCACGAGGTGACTATGCTTTGCGCTACCGAGTAACACCATATGAATGCGAAAAACGCCACACAGCCGAGCGGGCTGAGGAATATATAAAACACAGACATACAAGCGTTATGCGCTACGAGGATATATCGCACTGTTCTTCTGAGTTTGTTTAATTTTGTTTTTAATGGTAAAAGTATTTAATAACGCATCCCAAACATGAGTAAGCGTCCTGGTTATAAGAATTCAAGTAGTGAATGAAAAAAGGAAAGCCGTAAGTATCAAGAAGCTTAAAATACTATGTTTGAAAGAAAGAGAGAACATGTGATATTGCGAGAGCACCAGGCCTAAAGAAATCCACATTGCCCACCATCAGAGACAACGCTGCGAAAATAAAAGAAACGTGTTTACCAGGAACAACTGCGAATTCCGCAAAGTCTATTAGAACAGGGCCTAAGTAAATAGAAGAAATCGGAAGACTTGAGGTGTGAATCCAAGACCAAGCCAAACAAAATTTGGAGCAAGCGTTCTCACAGTTAATGGAAGACTTTAAAGAACACATCTCTAAATCCAGCAGAAGTGTCGTAGTGGCTTCATACTTCGCGTGTTATTAGGTTTGTTGTATTTTATTTAGCGTATTACTTACGAGACTGTACAGGTTTGGAGTGATCTGCTTCCAACCCTATTTTCCGCATACACCCTGTGATTTTTATAGCGCGAAATTCCGCGGCGCGGTGATTTGTAGTAACACATACGCCGCTACTTGGCTTTTAATTAATATACGAAAAACGGCATTGACTTGTTCCAATGTGCTTAATAGAAGCAGGAATTAAAGAAGTAACAAAATGGCAGACATTCTTGTCATGTCCATCATCTTGTCATTTCTATCGAACTGACACTTCTTCTGGTAATTTCCTATCTTTCGTACCTTTTTGCTCCGCAGTGAATATGTAGCCTATAGTTAGGTGTTGTTTCGTAGCGCTTAGGGTTAGGATTAGGGTTTGTGTTAGGGTTAGTGTTAACCATAATATTAACCCGAATCCTAACCCTAACTGCTACGAAACAACACCTTACTTACTTACTTAGTCGTTCCCCTTCTACCGCGAGGTGTAGAGGTTTGGAAGAGAGAGCGCCAGACCATTCTATCAGCTGTCTTCTTCCTGGCCTGGTTCCATTCTAGTCCTCGGTCCTTCAAAGATTGTCTAATGTTGTCCTCCCAGCGGACTCTGGGTGGTCCTGGAGGTCTGGATCACTGGCTATTTGTTTCCCATGCTTGTCGTGGTAGCCGAACTTATCACATTCTGCAGAAATGGACAAACCATCTTAGTTGGGACTGTTCTATTTGGGTCAGCAGCGGATGGGATTTTAGGCCTTGACGGATCGTCTGGTTGCGGACCATGTCTCTTCTTGTTACTTCAACCACTTTCCTCAGATACCTCATTTCTGAGGTTTGGATCTGGCTTTTGTGGGTTGTAGTCATTGCCCACGACTCGCATCCATATGTCAAGACTGGGACATAGGTGGAGCGGTATACAGCCATCTTCTTTTTCTTACCAACCTCTTTCTTGCTGAGGAATCCACGATTTATGGCCTGAAAAAGTCTCCCAGCCGCTGCTTTTCGAGTGGCCAACTCTTCTTTGATGCCTCCCTTTCGGTCTATAATAGCTCCGAGATATTTAAAGTGGTCGACCTTGTGGTAAAGTGGGATGTTATAAATATTTATAGGGGACTTAGTGTACTGACTGAGATCAGCTGTGAAGGTATCTATATCTAATAAGAGTAGTGTATTATAGATAACCTTACTTACTGCCACATATGTATACCTCAGTCAGAATTATTCTGGAATAGTGTGATGACTACGTTATATGTCTAGGGTATGTGTATGATGAAGTGTAAGTCATAACAACAACAGACAGATAAACAATTTAATTTATTCCACCACACTTGACAACACTGTGACACTCACATACATATAACACTCTAAGAGGATATCTTAAAGGAGTCACTGATAACTTTTCAAATAACAATATGTATTCAGTGCTGTCATGAATGTATATGTGTCCTGATTCAAATACAAAGGGAACCAGGAATCACAATCAATTTTAATTACAAGTTATATGTACATAATTTATTAATATGATTCTTGTAGTGACATATATTATTAATGGTATCCTATGTGTGTCAGTTGTGTAGTGGTAATATGAGGTAATACTGGTTTGGTTTTGTTCAAGCTCTGTTGGTATTTGTCATCATGACTTCAATAGTTTGTTTCTATTGGAACTAGTATTGGAGATGTTCTCAGTTCCTGGTATTAAAACAATTAAATTCCCCTCTTAAACTTAGTTTACAATGTCATTGTAAGATGGGGTACATAATGTTGAGCTCCATGGCCACACTCTCTTATCTTGCGCGATGACTGCAGTAAAAGACTCCTCTGCTCGATAACTGTACTGAGTTCTGGAGCCACCCCACTGGTTGCTATATGGACCAAGGAGTATGCTGTCCACTTCTGGCTTCAGCAAAGCTCTGACCAGGTGCTGCTCAATAACTTTAAGACCACGGTCCCTGAAACAAGAAGGTTGTACCTTCTACGTCAGAACTAATTTACACTCTATTTCTACACTGAGCACAATACATCACAAACATTGAGTTCAGAGCGTTAGGCCAACTGTCAGCTTCATCTGAAATACTTTATACCAGTATTTCCCTCCCTAATGGTTACTACGCCTCTGCAATTCCAGCATTATTTCTTTCTAGTTAATAATCTAGGTGTCAGTGTACTGTTTGGCCATTCCATGCAGTTTTACTTTCCTCCGACACCTTCTGTTCAGGCTGGAGCACTATAGGCTTTACATCATGTTCGCTACTGAACCACACATATATACAGACATAATTTATCAATTTACATTCAATTTCCATTAAAAGATATTGAATATTTCAAGCTTACCACAATTCATGGAAATAATAATAAACAGTTTCGTTGACTGGCAATGAATATAGCACAACTCCGATCTGCCGATATCCCAGGCTTTATTTTATAAAAAATATACACTGGTGCTCAACGCACTGCTTCTTAGTAGGTTTATTACAAGATGTGGCAATGAACAGACGCTCTGAATTGAGTATATTCGCAGCTCTACCCAATCACACCACGTCTACACATCTTTTCAAAAAAGTATCCCTTTCTCACGTTTCCCCTGACAACACAAGATAGTATTTATAGTCCGACCAATCGTGTTTAGTCTTTCATTTGTTGCGCTCCAATCACATAGGAGTTAACATGGTAGGCTATGTCCGTAACGTAATGTTTTTTCAAACACGTTATAAAAAATTTTTATGAGCAGAAATGATTTCATGCTGTCAGGCACCCCCACTATTTTATTTTGGCCATAACTTGGTAATCCCTAGACTATTTGCGTAACGTTTTACATATTCTTTGTCAGCAAACCCTAAGGAATCCAAATATCTCAATCTAAGGGAGCCAGGTGGCTGCGTTCAAAATGTGCATTTTCTACCACCTCCTGTTCACTTCAATCCCCATGTGGTGTCTGGGTACTGTCATGTTTTCAAACGTAAACCGGTATAATGTCATAATTCCCAATAAGCGTTTTTCAGGATTTTAAAACCTAACTCTGGGAAGGGTAGTGAATTTTATCACTGTCGATTTGAAATAAAGTTAGTGCATGTGGCCTTACACGCGTGATGGCAGCAATTGTGTATCGCGCGACGCGTGTTTAGTGTTGCACGTGTCCCTGCTTTCTGCCTCTCCCTTAAGCGTTACAATTTGCAGACGAAGTAGAAAACAAGGGGAATTTCGAGTACAGTCATTGTGACAGCACTGTTCTTTACCATTCTTCTTTCCTTTTATTAAATTTATTTGTTAGGCTTTGCATTTACGTTTTAATTTATATATGGGGATTAGAATAATTCACGACAGACCTGCTCCAGGACCTGTTCTCCCAACTTAATCTGATGTTTTCTTTCTTCTCGTGATATCACCATGGATTTTGTTTTAGAGCTGCTTATGACCATCCCTCTCTTCTCCAGCTCTTCCTTCCAGACTTGCAGGTTGGATTGGAGATGTGCCTCTGATTTAGCAATCAGGGCAACATCATCAGCAAATGCCAGCTCCGAAATATAGACCTGTCTCATCTTCCAGTACCCCACTGAATACTTTCTTGTTCTCTCCTTACATGCCTTGATGACATCGTCCATAAGGAGTATGAAGAGGTAAGGTGATAGGATATCACCTTGTCTTACACCAGTGGTGGTTCTGAACTCTTCTGACTTATGGTTTGCTGTCCTCACATAATTTCTGCAAGACTTGTAGAAGCTCTGTATAGTATGAATCAGAGGTGCTGGAATATTCTTCCTTGCCAAACAGTCCCAAAGTTTGCTCCAGGGGACCCTGTCAAACGCCTTTTCCAGATCTATGAAACAAAGATGGATCTCACTCTTATACTCAAGGGCCTTTTCACTCAGCTGTCTGAGTGTGAAGATTAGGTCTTGAGTACTTCGGTTTGCTCGGAATCCGCACTGGACCTCATCCAATTGTTTCTCAGCTAGGCGTCGGAGTCTCTGCTCTAGGATTCTAGAGTAGATTTTACCAGGGACACTGAGAAGGGATATGCCTCTATGGTTTCCACATTGTCGATTGTCACCCTTTTTGAAAATTGGTGTTATGATGGCAATCTCCCAATCCTTTGGTATGGTCTTGTTGCACCATGCTGCCTGTAGGACCTTTAAGATTAATAGGTCACCTGATGCTCCCATGTACTTAACCATTTCTGGTGTTATACCATCATGCCCTGCTGCTTTGCCCATCTTGATTTTCTCTAGTCGAAACAACACCTAACTACATATATTCACTGCGGAGCAAAAAGGTACGAAAGATAGGAAATTACCCTTGTTCTTTTTTTTTTTTTTTTTTTTGCAAACTGAATTTTCTGAAATATGATCCGTAGAGCGTCTGATTTTCGTAGTGGTTAGAACGCTTTCCTTTTACGGCAAAGTTACCAGTTTGCTGCTTCAAAGCCTGGCAATGTCGCATTTCAGACTTCCCAGCTGTAAATGGATAGCTGACTCTGCTCTTGAGGTAGGGGAGGCAAAGGTAGCGAAGAAAAAAACCTTTCATCTCTTAACGCTGAGACCTAAAAGTCTCTAGTTCTTCCAAATCCCCCCCCCCCCCCCCCCCCCCCCCCCCCCCCCCCCCCCCCCCCCCCCCCCCCCCCCCCCCCCCCCCCCCCCCCCCCCCCCCGGGGCAGTATCCGCTATGGGACTACGCTTACCTTTATGAATCGTAGAATCTGAGGAATCGGCTAAAGCTGGCCAAGATCTATCATTACTTCAAAACTGCAGGCCGACAGGTCAGGGGTCACGCTTGCATGCACAAAGCTAGGTCCGGGGTAGCTAGAGAACGTGCCGTATCTCAAGGGCGGATTTTATCGCCACCTTATCGTCTTACAAGTGTTCTTTGGCTGTCTGACATTCCAGCACGGAAAGGACAGGACAGAGGTATTGATATCACAAACAAGTGGTCTGACGATAGATTTTCCTGCTCCGTTGGCATCACTGTAAAGATTAAGTGATTACTTAGTCGCTGCAAGTGTAGCCAATAACTCTTGATGCTTTCCCACACCCATCAGCTTCAGCATTATCGCACCAGCTCCACAGTGGTTCAATATTATCGCTTCAGCTCTACAAATTATTAGTGTTATCGCTCCAGCTCTATAAATTATTAGTATTATCACACCAGCTCCACATAGGTTCAATATTATCGCTCCAGCTCTACATAGCTTCAGTAGTATCGCTCCAGCTCTACAAATTATCAGTATAGCGCCAGCTTCACATTGATTCATTATTTTCGCTCCGGCTCTACAAATTATCAGTATTATTGCTTGTCACAAGAGGTTTTGATGTTACTAATTACAGGCTATCCTGGACAAATAGGTGTATCAGAGGATACCAGGATAGTGCCAGATAAGAGACTGGTCTTATAAGAAATACCCCCTTCTCTGAAAAAGAGCAAGGGTGTATAGACAATCAAGGTGAGGTCAAGCTATGTAAGTTCCCAGAGTAAGAACTGATGATGATGAAGTTCTCTGGGTCCCTATTGGCTACCCCTTTAGATCTCACCAAGAGTAGGTTATCTGTGTGGTATTATTTGGCTACTTGTCTAGGGTAATTTAGTATAATAATTATGAATTTCAAAACAGAACTGTAACTTTAATGAAAATTAAGTAAGCAAGACTGTCTGAAAATGTATATACAATTTAATGGTACTGAACCTCAATCTTTTTGGGTCAGTACTTTTTTCAAAATCAAGAAACTTATATTTACATAAGAAAATAAATAATTTGGAAACTCTGTTCCAGTATTATAAAGTGGTCACAATAATATCTACACACACACAGTTCCTGTTCAGACTAATTATACTGATGTTGGTACTTCACTGTAAGGTCTACTGTTTCCATCATCCCTAAATGGTAAGCTTTATTTGATGAACAAGGTTTTGATGAATCGCCATTGCCTTACTAAAGGACTTATCTTAAAATTGTTGCTGCTTCAGTCAATAATAGTAGTAGTCAGGATCACCAACTATGTGACTCCTGACTGAAGATAAGGGGTCTAGCTCCACTTGTATTCAGAGCAATCAACTCCCACACGCTCCTCTTCTTAGTTAATGCAGCCACGAGGTAAAGGCCTGATACAACCTGGAATAAGAAGGACAATCCATTCCATGTAGAGCCTGTCTCTATTAATTTCACCCCTAATCAATACTAAAACTTACCTAGGTCAAACATGTGTGCTAACAAGTCGCACAAGACCTTAAATTCCGTTGTCTACCATCAGTTTTCATGCCATAACTCTTTCTCTGGGTTCATCAATGCTTGGGTACCTTGTTCATGTTTGGCTTCCATACAATAATCATGGTGGGTACAATATATAGCATGTGACCTGTTGATTACTTCATTCTAACATTCCCTATATGTTTTCACAGGTTATTTGAACAGTGTGTCACTCCAAAAGAAAATATCAATTTATTAATACTACACTTACAGTCGCACATTTTTGTGGCCAATTGGCAAACATATTTTACTTATTTCTCACTCCGAATAAGCCTGTCCTATACACATTCCTACTTAGGTCGTCGTGACACAACACATCCCTTAGGCAGTATCGAATAAATATGGCACACATAGCCTGTTACTTACAGGTTAATAAAATATGCAAATAAATGTATCTGTCTTACCCTCAAGTAAAGAAATTCACACACTCAAGCTGACAGGCCGTAAAAGGGTTCTAGCACTGAGCTCGCAGTTCATACGGCAAAGGCTTTGTCCCTCTGTCTCTTTTAGTACACGTCAGCTCGGCATGGAATCTTGAAGTTGTTACTTTTTATCAAACTACACCCAACCAATCAGAAGACGAGTCAAAAAGTTTACTATTTTTGAGACTATAAACTTGGGCGGTTTTAAGTGTGTTTGTCTAATCTGACCAAATTTGAAAATATTATATCATAGTTATTTGTGGACCGATTTTAATTATCAAAAGTGATAATTAAACGGCCAATTTATCTCTGTCGTTCTCTATAGTTTTCCTTTAGTTATTCCTTTGCATTTCCATCTGGGTAATTTTTTTGTAATTAAATGTGACCTTACCCTGATATGAAAATATCACTAAATTAAATTTTTCTAAGATAATTTTATTATGAGGGAATCTTTACGTTTATGTGTTAAGCAATATCAGCGCTATAATTTGAGATATCTCTTTCATTTTAATTATGTTTAGTTATTTAGAAATAAATTATCTACGTTCGGTAAAAACACAAAATAAGCATTTATTTCTCGTCAACCAAACTTGTCTTACCACTACACAATATGGAAACGATTTGATTGGTTGTTAAATTTTATTCTATGCTCTTCGATAAATTTTGGGGTGGGTGGTAAATTTTGACTTGTTTCTTAGAAAAATTCAAATACACTAGATAAATTGTTGGCGGTAAATTTGACTTGCCCCTCAGACAAATTTCAAATACTGTAGTTATTTATAGAATTAAAAATACGATAGCTAGTTCGTTTTGAGCGGGGAATTTGAGCGTGTTGTCATACGGATTCACTTCACTACATCGCTCCAGCTCTACAAATTATCAGTATTATCGCTCCAGCTCTACAAATTATCAGGATTATTGCTTCAGCTATACAATTATCAGTATTATCGCTTCAGCTCTACAAATTATGAGTTTTATCGCATCAGCTATACAAATTATCAGCATTATTGCTCCAGCCATTGTAGTATCCATCTGTTCATTTTGAGCATACATTTGGTAGTTTGCAGTTTACCTTTGTTGGTTTGTAGTATTCATCTGTTAGTTTGTAGTGTCTATCTGTTCGTTTGTAGTGTCTATCTGTTAGTTTGTAGTATTCATCTGTTAGTTTGTAGTATCTGTCTGTTAGTTTGTAGTATTCATCTGTTAGTTTGTAGTGTCTATCTGTGAGGTTGTACTACTCATCTGGTACTGAGTTATTATTTTTCCATCATTCTTTAGCCAAATACTGAACGAGGTACACAGGATTCACTGATTAAATGTGTTGTATATCATCTTCTTCTTTGATCCATAACCGCCAACCGTCAAAGCAGTCAGCGGCCATCGCGCCTGATAGCGTCCTGTAGGGCAGCAACAAATTGATTCCACCTTGCTCGGTCGGCGGCCATCCTTCGTACAGTGCCCCAACTCTTGTTCATTCTTTGCATCTCGGCTTCCACAGTTCTCCGCCAAGTTGTTTTTGGTCGGCCTCTCTTTCGCTTTCCCTCGGGGGTCCATAGCATAGCTGTTCTTGTGATGGTATCAGGGTCCCTTCTGAGGACGTGACCAACCCAACTCCAGCGTCTGCCAGCTATGATGGTGTGCATGTCCTCCTGGTTACTCCGAATAAGTAGTTCTTGGTTGCTGATGGTGTTTGGCCAAAAGATTCGGAGAATTTTCCTTAGGCAGAGTGTATGGAAGGAGGACAGTTTCGACATTTCCTTCTCTGTTACTCTCCAACATTCCGCACCACAGAGAAGCACAGAAAGTACACAGCTCTCATACAGTCTTTCAAGACTGTATGTGTTTTATATGTTGTGTTCTAAAACTTACAGTTGAAATATATGCCAGTAAAATGAAGAAAAAAAATATGTATATCTTTCCTTTTCAATTTTTCTCCCTTTGAAAAACTTCTGTACAACCCTAGTTCTAAACACACATACTATTCTGAATAGACTTGATCAGCGTTTTGAACAACCACTTTAAACTAGGATTTAGCGCCACTTGTTGCAGGAAAGGCATACCTCCACCAGACGACATTGATAAATATCTGCAGTGCAACGTACCTCTTTGTTTTCCATGTGGCTGCTTGCACACCGCGGTACACGCGAACCATTCGCGGATCACTGTTTATTAACGTTCAGTGACATCATAGCGGGAAAGATTTGAACATGTGGTACGACTAGGCCGTGCGATATGTTTTATTGTTGCTACACATATTGCTGTGTCAGACTCGGAGTTACTACACACAAGTGGTTTGTCAGTTATTTTTAGATTGTGGAAGATTTACAGTTAATCTTATCGTTATGCAAAACTTTAATTTTATTTGCTTGAACAAAACGTTACATTATATATGATAACACTTTATAGCGGTTGTAAAATGTGGGCATGGTTTGAATTTCACGCAGTCAGTGAGAATAATACGTCATTGAGGCGTCATGTGATCCATGTGAAATCAAGCCACAGTAACGTTCAGAAAACCAGCCCGGGAATATGGAATTCAACCTTTTGATCCGGAATAGGAAGGCGCATAGTGTAGCAAATCTCCTTTAGTTCCGTGACCTGTGAATGAATTATTTAGTGCAGGCTGTGTTAAACTGTAGGTCATTTTACCTTCCGCCTTGAATGGGTTACTCGACATGAAGTTTTATTTGTGAAATTAGTGAATAACAGGCTTTAAAACAATGACCAAACACAGCGGACTCTTCGCTTGCTTCAATGACGGGACCTACCATATTTCAAGGTACTGTGACACAGTGTCGATACTAAATGTTAGTCTTTTTTGTACCGTGTATGCGTGTCTCTATAACTGTGTATTACGTGTGTGTCCGGTACACAGTGAATTAGCGGCTATGGCGAGCTATAGTGGGCGCTTGACTACACATACAGTGTCAGTCAAGTAAATATGTGTATTTGTTTATTTACAAATCATAGACCTCATGTTTCCGTCATGATTTATTCGTGTGTTCACCGTAGGCCTAACTTAAACCAGCCAGTGCTAACATGTGTTGTTTATCTTCCTCTACGAATTATTAGATAGGCTACACGTATTTCGGCCTTTATTTGCCTTGTTCTTGATTATTGGAATGTTATTTTAGTGATTGCGTACCTGGGTTGTTCACATGTCCTATATTCCATAACTGGGTATAGTGTTGTGAAAAATGACCACTGACAATAAGGCACTTTTTTGTGTCTTTGGTATGCTAAATTAGCTGTATGTGTATGTGTGTCTGAATGTACGTGTGTGTGCTCAATTAATAGTAATATACAACGATATTATTTATTACTTAAGTTAAGAATATTTTAATTTAAAAACACTGAGAATTGTATTATTGTAGGGCAGAAATATTTTTTTTAAAAAGAGGTAAAGCCTATTTCTTTACCCTGATGAAATAACGATTTCGTTCGTTCGCATGTCCTTTCACGATTCACTCTTCCTGCGGAGACGCCAAGCGGACTGTCCCTGGTTCGACTTCCCTGTGAGCGTATCATTTATATTTCTTTTATGTTGTCTGGTGTCCTGCTTCTTTCTGTCTTACGAGTACCTGCTATTTACCTTTATTTATTTATTTATTCATTATCTGTACTGACCCTCTTCAGTTTGCTTGTCTTCTCTATCTGCCGTCAGTATATTTCAAGGTACGCTCTCTCTGTTGTTGTATCCATGGACATTTTCCTTATGGATAATAAATTACACATAATGTTTTGCTGCAATTTTAACATCTTTTGCCCGAAAACTTTCATCTGTTCTTCTCCCTTTGAGTTCATCTCTTTGTTGTTTTTTTTTTCCCTGTGTCTAGTGTCCCTTCGTAGAGGTCTATTGTAATGTTTTCACGTTTTTGGATTTATTTGGGATGTTGTTAACGATTCACCGTTTACGATTATATATTCAGTAACATTTGGTCTGCTCATTATAAGTTATATATGATGTGGGGAGCCGCGCTAGCGTAGTGGTTACAACACCGCTCTGGCGACCGGGTGATACAGGATCAAGCCCGGGCGACGGCATTTGAGGATTTTTCGTCGACCGGGATTTGGACTGGATTAACTCGAGACCTGGCGAGGACATTTGAAGGAGTGTCGTCGACCAGGGACTGGCGGCTCCTGAGCCGACCCAGCTGCAATGGGTACCTCCGAAATCGGCGAGTATTTGCCTGAATGGCGAGGGACACCTGTCTCTGTACAAGAAATAAAGGGATACTCACGTAAAATCAATGTCAGGTTAGACATAAATAATAACCTGAGATTTCGCCTCGAGTATTAGCGGGCGTACGAAAAAAAAAAAAAAAAAATATATGATGTTATAA
Organism: Oreohelix idahoensis; assembly: GCA_024509875.1. Taxonomy (NCBI): domain Eukaryota; kingdom Metazoa; phylum Mollusca; class Gastropoda; order Stylommatophora; family Oreohelicidae; genus Oreohelix; species Oreohelix idahoensis. The sequence continues at coordinate 159,355 of JAMPIV010002335.1, forward strand.
TCTCCCTTGTTGTGTATTGACCTTCACAGGTTAACTTGTCATCAGTCAGGTGACTGTCATTCTCTATTTTGGCACCAGGTTTCGGTTCGTCTGTCTTTAGTTTCTTGTCTTACAAATCTGTTCGTATGCAAGATTTAAACTCTCCCCGTCTCCCTCTTCATGCAACAATCTGTCACTAATTTCTGCATTAAAGGTAGTCCAAAGGATAGTCTCAAAGCAGGTACTGCAGTAGGGGAGGTATGTGTTAGAGACGATGCTTTACTAGATTTCAGCTTTATGAGGTGGGGTAGCTGGCTGCCTTTGCTTTCCCTTGAAATTAATTTATGAAATGCATGTGAGAATAAATGAATTCAGTATAAAAAAAGATAAGAGAAAGGAGCGGCAGAATGTTAGACGGGCCCGCGTGCCCAATTCTCAACCCTTTGAAAATAAAGTTCTTTTTCGGTTGTTCGTTCCCAAGCTCAAGAACAGAGTCAGGTACCCACTTACTGCGCTGTAGACTGTAACATAACTTTACTAGGTTTCGAACCCGGTAACTCTTCCTCGTGAAGTGACATTCTAACCACTCCGCCACTCGACGCTCTCAAATCTTTAATTACACATCACCACATACCAGTCCCAGTGGGAATCTGACAGCCGGAGCACGGTGGTCTATGAATCAACGTTTGCTCCACCGAACACTTGTCGATACTCATTCCATGCACGAACATAAACCGCCACATCACGTGTGATAATATTTTGGTGATATACATTTTGGAGGAGAGCCCGGGTTTTGTCGCAGCGTTCACACAAGGCGTTATCTAGGTCAGCAACTGATTTGACTGAAGTCTCTAGAGCAGGGGTCGGGCTACTTTTTTGGGTATTACCCAAATTCTATTTGTGTTAAATGATATTACCACACCGAAACAATTAATAAGCCGGTGAGTTTGATGACCTCACAATACTTTTATTTGTATTTTTTTAGCCTTCACTACCCCCAAAATTTTAATTTTTACCCCTGTTCCCCGGCCCCTGCTCTAGAGAACACGCCAGAAAGCGTGAATTGAATGACAAGAAAAAAAAAAACCTCGTATTGGCAATCATGAAATGCTACCAGGTTGTAGAATGAGACAGACTTGTGATGTTGTTTTTGTCATTGCTGCGTGTTTCGACATTTTTGCAAGCAGTACTGTATTTATAACATGGAAAAGTTTTATTTGCAGTTAAGTCATAATTTAACCCCGTTCTCCAATGCATCCCCTCCCCCAACCACCACCACCCTTCTGGATTAAATACAGTCATCCGTAGCCAAGGGACATTACTTTTCGAATATATAGTGGCGTCTTCGCTCGCGGTTGGTTCTTCTCAGCGTTTCCACTCCTAGGTGGATTCACCTAGATCTAGGTACTTTTGGTTCCGTCTAGGTGTCATTTTCTTTCATTACTTGAAGAACGTCACCTAAATCAACTTTCGGTTTTCAGGTTTTCGCCCAAAGTAGCCCAAAACAAAAAAATAAATAAACAAACAACTGCCTAAAGTAGCCCAACATTCAAAATCTAGGTGTATCCTGGTGTTTATTACGGTACCATCTAGGTTTTTTTTTTCTTCAAAATTCCGGGTGGCAACACTGGTTAATCTTCGTCGTACACCTTCAGACGTCAACTTAAATATGTTTAAAGAAAGCAGTGGTCAGCCTGAGATTGTTGGTATCGCTAAAAGAGTTTATCCACGAATGTTACTGGTGGTGGCCATGTGTTCTTTATCTGATCTTCATGTGGTGGGCACTTTGCAACAGATGTTCAGTTGTCCTTTTGTCATTTCCACACTCACACTCATCAGTAGTTCGTATCTTTAGAGTGTTGAATAGATATTCCAATCTGTTGTGACCTGTGCAGAGTCTGAAGATTAACTCTAGTTCACATCTGTTGAGCTGGCAATATGCAGCGCTTTTCGATACTTTTTTTTTTTAAGTAGGAGTTTTGCTTCTTTATTTCTAGGCACGCGCAGTTCAGCCTTGACACACGGTCCATCAGTTATATTAGGGCGCATGTCCACATTTAAAGGACTCTGTAGTCTGGTGTTTATGTTGTTATTTCGACATGCATTAACATTATCGTTATGATGTAATATTATACAATAATCTTCAGCGATTACTAGAGATTTGTAATTTTTTTCGATTTGCGATATATCCTATTGGACATAATAGGCTTATTTGTCCACCTGTTAAGCATTTATAATGTTAAAATGTGCTCAAAGACTTTTAGATTCACTTACATGCACACTCATAAAGCTAAGATGTGTGCAGAACTTTTAGCTGTGCATACTCACAAAATGAAAATGCACAGAAGAGACTCTTTTAAAATAATGACTGCATACAGTCATTGACTGCACAGTAATAAACTTCAAGTGTTCACAAAGACATCCAAATTCACGGATAACACTGTCGCACTCCTAATTTGTGCACAGACTTCATGGTCATGGAGCACTCTTGCAAAGTGTGTGCACACGTGTAAATTCATGGGCATGCAGAACTCACGTAAAAGTATCCACAGGCTTGCAAATTCGTGGCCATGCAACAATCACTCACAAACTGTGTACAGACTTGTTAATTCGTGGTCATGCAACAATCACTCACAAACTGTGTACAGACTTGTTAATTCGTGGTCACGTAACACTCACGTAAAGTGCCAGCAGAGTTGAAAATTCTTGGCCATACTCAACTGACTCATAAACCGTGGACACATTTGTTAGTTCATTGTTATCTGGAACTCATGTAAAGTATCCACAGACTTGCTAATTCGTGACCACGCAGCAATCACTCGTAAATCGTGCACAGACGTATATTGTCCTGCTGTAGCACTCACGTATAATGTTCACAAAGATTATGCTTGTCCGGCCTCCACGCGTATTCCCATATGACGTACTCAACTGCCGTTTTAAAATAACGAGCATCCACCTGTAATCATTTTATTGGTCGCAAATCAAGCTACAGACTTACAAAAATCATGACCACGTGATCATAACACTGCTACATAATAGAGAGACGAATTTCTTGGCACTTTATCTTTCTTTCAGTTAGTGTTTATCTCTTATTCCATGCATTCTTTCTCCCACCCCACCCGGTGTGTCCAGCGATACAGCCTTACTTTACTGCTGCAAAGCTAAACGGTTACTGTAGCTGTTTGTGTTTTAACTTTTGACCTTTTCCTGCCGTTGTTCACGTCCAGGATAGTCTCACGTTGCCGTGCTAAATTTTCTATTTTCGCCGCATTTCAGTACATCTGGAAGATGTTGTTTGTTGATAGCAGTCTCACGTGTCATCTGTGATGCCTTAAATATTGATTTCAGTGGCTGTGACTCTAAACTAAAGGTTCAGTAACCAGGGATGAATGAACGGTGAGCACTCAAAAACGTGTTTATGTGTTTGTGGCTGAGTTCGAGAAAATAGAACGCAGGGTAACGGTGTCTTCAGCAAACATAAATAGCATTGACATAGACACAGTTTCGTTCAGCCCAGCGGGTCACGTACTCTGATTAGTATGCCAACGTGAGTTCGTTTCCATCAGATCAGCTCCCGCGTGAGCATTGGCTTCTAACCAGATATCTATGGGCCTTCCTACTTTATCAAGTCCTCTTTATTCTTCTCTGTCCAGGTTTTTGTTAGTCTGTTTTGCCCGTTTAATTTTTTTTTAACATATGACCTTTTTTCCTCGTCTTGCTACCAGTCTAATCTTTTGTTTTTAATAGAATGCTCCGATTCCGCAAAGCGCGAACCTTTCAACCATTATCCATATGAATGAAATTGTTGGTTATATCCGGACGCCCTCTTTTATTGTTACATATTTCCTCATTGTGTGTACTTTTTATTACTTACTTAGTCGTTCCTCTTCTACCTTGCGGTGTAAAGGTTTGCCCTGGCCTGGTTCCAATCGAGTCCTCGAGAGATTGTCTAATGTTGTCCTCCCAGCGAAATCTGGGTCGACCTGGGGTCTGGATCCTTGGCTGTTAGTTTCCCATATATGTGGTGGTACTTTTTCTACTATATTAATTCTTATTGATTTTACTTTCTTACTGTAGTTTGTGGTGTATTAAAATTAGTTTACTTGCCGAACTTTTTTCTCTCATTCCTGTTGTCTTTTAAATTGTGACTTTTTTTTTTTTTTTTAGTTTTTTTTTGGGGGGGGGGGGAGAGAATATTGTTTTATTATTTTTTTTTTTTTACAGTACTTTTGAGAACTTGGTGCAAATTAAATTCTCTACATTTATTTCTATTTTGCAGTAATCGTATGTGTTGGTTGTATTTCTTGCATTCCAGCAAGAAGTGTTTAATTGTATCAGGTTTATTACATTCTTCACAGGTGGGTTCCTCTGTTCTAATTTAAGCCGGAGTATTTGATTTTTTATTTACAGGTATTTACAGGTATTTATAGTATTTTTGACAATTTTTTTTTTTTTTTGGTCCTAATGTTTTGTAGCTACAGTATCTGGTTCTGACCGATTGTCTACCTTTCTCAGTTTCGGCCGCTTGGAGTGTCATTTACGATGTGCCCTCGTAGAATGTAGTAGTTCTGGTCGTTGCTCGGAGTTTTAATGTTTTATGTTTTTACATCTTAGTCCGTGGGTATTTTTGTCCCGTATATATCCCGGGCGTTTCTGAGATAACACTGACAGATTAAGCCTACTACTACATTCGGCATTTTGTCAGAGGCAACAAAATATGACTTTTTGTCTGGTGACCTCATCTTGTAAAACAGATAGCTACGGAAGCAACAGCTGCAAGAGAACTTGAATACATTGGCATAGGCGTCCTGCTAGGGGGACCTGCGGCAGGGGGTAGCGGCATGCTCCACGAGGAGTGAAAAGGCCAATGATAATGGCCTTATGTATTTTATGTTTTGCTTATAGACGTTTGGGATATTTAGAGCACATCAGGTGAAAAATGTCACGCATATGAGTACAGGTGAAAAATGAACTGGAGTGGGATGAGAATTTGTTCATGTCTTACAGTACGTGTCATTTGAAATTGTATAACCTCTTTATTGTGGTACACGTCACTGTTGCACGGGTCTTCGAACGTTTTTAGGTGACAATATGACTTTTAACTTTAAAAAAAAAAAAGTGTACTGTGTAACGTCTCCTGTGTAACGTCTCAACTTGGGTTTTCATTTGTCCTGTTTGTTTTGTGGTATCTGTTTTATTGCTAAAGTTGCAGATAAACTTGATTATCCAGACCTATAAATTTCTTCTATGCGAACATATTGACAAAGAACCTGAAGAGTTGAGAAGAGACGCAAGATAATCTGAGCAACCGGTTATACGATCTTATGGCAGTGAAATCAGAAACAAGATGGCTATTTACGAGGCGGCTATATCGATGGTGTTACAGGCGGCATAAAGCTGTACAGAATGATGGTCCGTGAATCTGAACAGAACAGAATAAACGGATACATAAACGTATGTGTCCTTATACCTGAACTGTGTGCTTTTGTGTAGTTATTGATTGATTGTCCGTGCTTCATATGCACTTAAAGTCAGTTTTGTCCTGCCCTACAGTAAACATTACAAACACTGATACGCTGTGTGCTGTCACCTGGGCGGCATGCAAATAGACCAGCAAGCACCACGAGGAACTGTTACTGCTAAAAACTATTTAAATGCTGAGATCTGTTCACACTGATCTTTGTAATGTGTTACCAGGTTCTGGGTTCGAAACCTGCTAGTGTCAGTCTCCAATCTACCCAGCTGTAAATGGGTACCTGGCTTTGTTCTTTAGTTAGGGAAGACTTTAGGCAGCGAGAAAGAAACTGGTCGCCTCACCTCATAAAGCTGTACATAGTATTGAAAAGTCATTTCTCTCATATACAGCAGAATCTTATGGGACTACATGTGTTAAATGGACTTCGTGTGTGCATTTATCAGTACAGGAGATAACCACGCGGAAATGTCCGGCACTAGATAATCAGGTTTTTTTTTAAACTTGAAATATCCAACTCGGTCTGTGTACCTGTGTTTTTAAATGTGCCGAACATGGCTTGTATTTGCGAATTGGTACGTTGACAGACAAAAACATTGTATCTATACGCGAGGAGTAGTTTCAGACTTACGCTGCTGTTCAAATACAAGTTGGTGGTAATTCGCGTGTATTCGAGCGGACGCGGAGTACGTGGCGCGTGTAGACTGGTGTAAGCGCGTATTTGATGCCAACAGTGTATACGTTAATAGGTGTACGCCAGCACTTCTGCTTGCGTGATGGCGAAGGAAGTAACCGATTTACTGGTAAGACACAGCATGTAATGTCATCTTTGTTTGTGTTGTTGTTTTTGTTTTCTTCTCTTTATATTTTTCTTCTGTTTCTTGTACTTCCTGCTCGTTACATTTCTCACTTGTCTTAACACTGTAACTCTCTTCCTTAATTTGTCACCCGTCTTAACACTAAATCTCTCCCTAACGTTTGTCACCCGTCTTAACACTAATTCTCTCCCTTACGTTTGTCACCCGTCTTAACACTAATTCTCTCCCTTACATTTTTCACCAGTAAATCTCTTCTTTACACTTGTTAGTTTTCACACTGTCAATCTTATACCCCTCATCTTTCTCAATCGCCTTAGCTGTAACTCTCCACCTTCTTACTATCGTAATGACCTGCCAGTTATAGTCATGACTTCTCCTGAGATAAAATGTAGTTGTGAATTGTCAGAAGGCCTTTCTTGCTACCACTACGACCTCACACTCAATTTTTTTTTTTTCTAATGAATGTAGCTATGTAAAATGTCTAGGGTAATGATATGTAATGTGGTGTGATAGTTATAGATACACCCACAGATATTTAAGCAGACTAATAATATTTAACAAATATTATAATACACTGAACTAACTCAAGAGTGTAAAATTTTTGATAGAATTATATTACATTTATTTGTTCTGGATCAAGTTTTATGTTGACCAGAACTTTTTTTTTTTTTAAAAAAAGGATTTAAAAATTATGAAAGAAATGCATGGAATGTTACATAATAAATGCAAGAGTGTACATATATAAGTACTAGATTAGTTAGTTTTATTAAAATGTTCTAGTAGTCATCTACTTGGGAGGATAGTTAATGCTTGTGCTGTTGGGGTGGCCTCATCACACCTGTCTATATTGACTACACAGTGTCCAGTAAATTGCAGGAATTTTATGGGGTATTAGTAACTAAAAGGCGTTGGTGAACTTCCAGCAGACCAGAGGCTCACTCAACTGGCATATGTAGCTCTGGTGCTGAAATCTGGTGGTCCCACCTCTCCGTGCTGGCGGGCAATAATAGTGGTCTCTGTCACAACGTACTGCACAGATACACTCGAGTAAAATCACCAACTGAATGGACACCGCCTTGTTGACAACTGAAACTCACAGCTCTGCAATCAAAGTATTGGCTATGTGTCAAAATTCTATTCTCTACCCACGTCTGGACACAACACGGACACAACAACCACATCATACAGACAGGTCAGATCTCTCTGACCAAACAGCACATTTACCATGGTGGTTTTACATCAGATAGGTCCTCCCAGACTATAGATTCTGAAAAATATTTATTAGTTTCCTTCCCTAAAAGTGGATAGGTAATATGTTTCATTATTCTCAACACTTGATCTGTCTTTCCTAACCCTTGCTGGAGTTTATGTATATTGTTGGTCCCTAGACCCTGACTTGGGCGGGGGGTCTAGAGCAAATCCCTACTTGTTTGTAAGGCTAGATTATGATATGGCAGTATCAAATCACTCGAACATTAAACAATATTCAAAATATACAAAGAAATAATTTCAATCTTACCAGATTATGAATAAAGAACACAGAAATGCTAGCAAAACTCAGCTGAGCTGCTGGCTATAGTATGGCGTCCCTGAACTTATTTCACTTTCTTTCATTTGGAAATCACCACACTTTAAAATACTGTGTCTATCATCGAACAACTATTGAGGAATGGCCCCACTTGCGCGTCTGAGCGCCGATAAAATGATTGTCTGTGGCCAATCACTGCCTAGGTTTATTTCAAATTCAAATTTCCTACCCTAAAGTCATTTCAGTCATGCTTCAGTCAAGTATGGATGTTTATCTGTTAGTCTGTCCGTCTCTACTTTTTTTTTTTTCAAAAACGTACTTGATTTTTGAACCAACCTTTCTCTCCCCTCCAAAATTTTGTCGTTAAAAGTTATATTTAGACACAGCTCCCACCAATGTCCCTTCGCTTCCCTACTAAGTAGATTTGAACACCTGCGTCTCGAGGTCGTGTTTTTTTGTGCAAATAGCGACACTTTTTATTCAATACAGTCTGTCGCTGATGTGAACAACACTGTCTTTTGTCATTATCTTCAATATTATCTATCCGTCTGTAAAATTAAGAACATATTAGTTCACTGCTCAGAATGGGCCATCCGGCCAGCTAATTTTTATATTCCTAACATTAATATTACGAAAAAGTTACTTTTTAATTTTTGTAATATTCCAAACATCTGCGTTCTGCCGCTGAATTCAAATCAAAGGCTTGGTATCGCAAAAGCGACCAATAAATGACTGTGGCGTAACATATCCAAGGTCCCTTCTGTCGAGTTCCTTACTTTAGGTCAACTTGGGAAACGTGACTTTTCTCCGTTTCCCCCCCCAATTGCGTCTCCTTAGCCTTTCTAGTCTCACGCAATCTTTCCAGTCATATTTTTTCCTTTTTATCCGCCGTTCCCCTCCTGTCTAGCAAGTCAATTTTTATGGAGGGTGATGACCCGCGGTCTGGGCGATCATGTACTATCAGCAGCCTACGCATTATGTTTTTATCCTTACATGTTATCTTTGGAGGTATTTTACCGTTGTATCTCTGTCAATTTCACTACACATCTCCCCACTTGAAAACATGCCTATGGCAAGTTCCAAAACCAGCGATACACATAGGTAAAATTACTCCTCACGTCTGCCACTACTCTAATTTTGATCACAGGGGTGCCGACTGAGGAAATCTGCACCGACATTCAATTTACGGCTTGCATAAGCGACTGGTTTCAGTTCCCCATCAGGTGAAGATGATCTTTGCAACAAAGCCCCTCCTAGTCCTACATTACTTGCATCGGTTCTTAAGACAAAGTCCTGTGTCAAATCAGGCAGTTTGAGAATAGGCTTGCTAGTGAGTTTTTCCTTTAACTCTTGGAACGCTAGTTCACATTGTGCAGTCCAAATAATTTTATCTGGAAGTCCCTTGCGAGTCAGATCAGTCAGAGGAGCACAAATAGCGTTAAAATTCTTGATGTATTTCTGATAAAATCCGCATAATGACACAAATGATCGCACGTCCTTTTTTGTTTGCGGCCTAGGTGCTCTCTGCAGTTTTTCCAAGTTCTTAGGATCAGGGGTCATATTACCCTGATACACAGTGTGTCCCAAGAATTCCAACTCTTTGCATCCAATACAACATTTTGTTGGCCTAGCAGTTAAGTTCGCCTCCCGAAGTCTATCAAACAACATCTCCAGAGCTTCAATGTGTTCTTCAAATGTCTCTGTGGCGACGAGAATATCATCCATGAAATTCGTGATACATGGGTTATTCAGGGGATCCAACAATTTGCGCATCATCCTTGAAAACACACTCGGAGCATTTTTCAGTCCGAATGGTAGCATATTGAATTCATAATGTCCATCCGAAGTGCTAAAAGCCAAATAAGGTCTCACTTCAGGCTTCACTGGGATCTGGTAATAGCCTTTACTAAGATCCACCTTTGAAAAGTATTTTGCCTTGTTCAGTCTGGCAAATAACTGTTTTGTGTCTGGTAATGGATCCACTTGTCCTTCTGTGACAGCATTCAGTTTCCTGTAATCTATGCACAGTCTGTGTTCCCCAGACGGTTTTCTCAACAAAACTACACTAGAACTAAAAGATGATTCACTGTGCGAAATAATCCCCTCCTTCAACAAATACTCTATTTCTTCCTTCAATGCCTTCTCCTTCGCGAACGGAATAGAATAGGCTCTCATACAGATTGGGTTTGAGTCTACCAGTTTCATGTCATACTGTAGCAAATTTGTATGGCCTGGTTTATCTGTTAATACATCTGTATGTTCCTCCAGAACCTGTTGAACTCTCTCCCTCTGGTTTTTAGTCAGGTGCTTACTGACTTTTACCTGTGCTGCGGTTTCACAAGGATGTAATGGGTATTCATGTGAGGTGAGTGGTTCTTTTTGCATCTGGGTTGCAATAGCCAAGGTCAATAAGGGGGTGCTTTCCTGGAGTGGTCTGTCCAGATACTTCTTTAACAGGTTTACGTGATAAACTTTCTCCTTCCCCTTTTTGTCAATTTTATAGTTTGTTCTGCCCAATGGGCTGATCACCCGTTGGCTTGTCACACCGATTACGGAAACAACGGCAGATGGATCTATTTGTTGTTGCCCTAAAGATGCCGCTAGGCGTGATGGGAAACTACAACAGAGAAAATCAATCTGCTGTTGCCCTTAAGACGCCACAAGGCGTGATGGCCTCTGACTGCTTGGTCGGTCTTTGGCTAAGGACGGAAGAAGAAGAAGATAGTTTGTTCTAGACACCTTCTCTAGAACCGTATATGGACCTTGCCAACCAATTTGTAATTTATTCTGGCTTCCGGGTAGTAGAAGCAGCACCTTCTCTCCGACTGCCAGTTCCCTGTCCTTTGCCTTCCTATTAAAATATGCTGCATGTTTCTTCCTGGCTTGCTTCAAATTATCATTTGCCAGTTTCCATCCAGCTTTCAAACGAGTGGTCAGTTCGTTCACGTATTGATACGATGAGGTAACAGTCTCTTCCGCCTTCTCATCTGTCCAGGTCCTTAATAGAGCTTCTTACTTACTTACTTAGTCGTTCCCCTTCTACCGTGAGGTGTAGAGGTTTGGAAGAGAGAGCGCCAGACCATTCTATCAGCTGTCTTCTTCCTGGCCTGGTTCCATTCTAGTCCTCGGTCCTTCAAAGATTGTCTAATGTTGTCCTCCCAGCGAACTCTGGGTCGTCCTGGAGGTCTGGATCCCTGGCTCTTTGTTTCCCATGCTTGTCGTGGTAGCCGATCTTCTCCCATTCTGCAGACATGGCCAAACCATCTTAGTTGGGACTGTTCTATTTGGGTCTGCAGCGGATGGGATTTCAGGCCTTGACGTATCGTCTGGTTGCGGACCATGTCTCTTCTTGTTACTTCAACCACTTTCCTCAGATACCTCATTTCTGAGGTTTGGATCTGGCTTTTGTGGGTTGTAGTCATTGCCCACGACTCGCATCCATATGTCAAAACTGGGACATAGGTGGAGCGGTATACAGCCATCTTCGTTTTCTTACCAACCTCTTTCTTGCTGAGGAATCCACGATTTATGGCCTGAAAAAAGTCTCCCAGCCGCTGCTTTTCGAGTGGCCAACTCTTCTTTGATGCCTCCCTTTCGGTCTATAATAGCTCCGAGATATTTAAAGTGGTCGACCTGCTCCAGGACCTGTTCTCCCAACTTAATCTGATGTTTTCTTTCTTCTCGTGATATCACCATGGATTTTGTTTTAGAGCTGCTTATGACCATCCCTCTCTTCTCCAGCTCTTCCTTCCAGACTTGCAGGTTGGATTGGAGATGTGCCTCTGATTTAGCAATCAGGGCAACATCATCAGCAAATGCCAGCTCCGAAATTATAGACCTGTCTCATCTTCCAGTACCCCACTGAATACTTTCTTGTTCTCTCCTTACATGCCTTGATGACATCGTCCATAAAGAGTATGAAAAGGTAAGGTGATAGGATATCACCTTGTCTTACACCAGTGGTGGTCCTGAACTCTTCTGACTTATGGTTTGCTGTCCTCACATAATTTCTGCAAGACTTGTAGAAGCTCTGTATAGCATGAATCAGAGGTGCTGAAATATTCTTCCTTGCCAAACAGTCCCAAAGTTTGCTCCAGGGGACTCTGTCAAACGCCTTTTCCAGATCTATGAAACAAAGATGGATCTCACTCTTATACTCAAGGGCCTTTTCACTCAGCTGTCTGAGTGTGAAGATTAGGTCTTGAGTACTTCGGTTTGCTCGGAATCCGCACTGGACCTCATCCAATTGTGGCTCAGCTAGGCGTCGGAGTTCTCTGCTCTAGGATTCTAGAGTAGATTTTACCAGGGACACTGAGAAGGGATATGCCTCTATGGTTTCCACATTGTCGATTGTCACCCTTTTTGAAAATTGGTGTTATGATGGCAATCTCCCAATCCTTTGGTATGGTCTTGTTGCACCATGCTGCCTGTAGGACCTTTAAGAGTAATAGGTCGCCTGATGCTCCCATGTACTTAACCATTTCTGGTGTTATACCATCATGCCCTGCTGCTTTTGCCCATCTTGATTTTCTCTAGTGCTGCCCTCAGTTCTTCCATCTTTATGTCATCTTCACCATCATTGGTTTTCTCTTCTGTGCTAGTGGTTATCATTTCTGTTGCTTCACCATGCTCACCATCCAGGAGTTCTGAGAAATATTCTTTCCATCTTTCCATTACTTCCTTCGGGGCAGTAAGCAATTTGCCTTGCTTGTCCTTTATAGATTTGAGAGGGCATTGTTTTTCTTTCCTCGTGTTCTTTAGTGTCTTATAGAACAATTTCTGGTTTTCTTGTGCATCTTTTTCTAGCTTTTCTCCAAATTCTTCCCAGGACTTCTGTTTTGCTGCTAGCACTTTGTTCTTTGCTTCTGTTCTGAGTATCACATATTCTCTATATTTTTCCATTTGTCCTGTTGTGTTTTTAGCTCCTAAGTATTGTTTCCATGCCATTTTCTTCTCTCTTATTTTCTCTTTGACTTCCTCTGTCCACCAAGGTGTCCTCTTTCTCTGGTTCCCAAGTCGGACTTAACCGCATGCTTCTGCAGCAGCTGTCTTTATGATATCCTTGAATTTATTCCAGAGGGATTCCAAGTCATCAGGTCGTTCTTCTGTGTTGCTCACTGCTGTAGCAATAAGCCCCTGATATCTGGTCTTAATTTCTGGCTCTCTCAGCTTGTAGGTCCTAATGCTCATTTCTCCTGCTCGTTTACTTGGTTTCTTGCGTGATTTGGGCAGTTCCTAGGCTGAGCAACTCTTTCAGTTGTTCGTTTGATTGTTAGCAGGTAGTGATCACTTTCAATCTCTGGCCCCCTCCAGACTCTTGCATCTCGGACATATCTGAATGAGCTTCATATTGTTTCCGAATTTTTAAACGAAACATGGCTATTTAGTCGTTGTTCACTGACTTCTCAATCTTGGTTGGTTCACATCTAGTGTATGCATGTATGCGCTTATGGGGGAACTTTGTGTTTGTAATGATCAGATTCTGCTCACTGCAGAATCTAAGGAGTCGCTTTCCATTGTCATTGAGAGTATCTTCTCCATATCTTCCGATAACGCCACCCCATCTAGCATGGTCATTTCCAACTCTGGCATTAAAATCTCCGAGCATGATAACTTCATCTAGGCAGTCATCCACTGTCCTTTGAAGCAGCTCGAAGAATTCCTCCTTGACCTCTGCTCTCTCATCCTCATTTGGCCCATACACTATGACCAGGTTGACTATGGTTTCTCCTTCTTTTAGTTTTACAACCATAATGCGCTCCGAGACAAAGTTCCATCCCTTGATACTATCTTTTTGATTTTGGGCCACAATGCAACCCACGCCCCCTTTAGCTCTTTCAGATATGGGTACACCACTGTAGAGCAACGTGTTGCCATCGAGATCCATGACTCCTTGTCCTTTTTTCTTTGTTTCTGTTATAGCCAGGTTTTCTAATTTTGCTTTCCTCATCTCTTCCACCAGGCTCCTCTTCCTTCCCATTTATACTTCTTGTGTTCCAAGTTCCATAAGTCGTAGTCCGTAGTCCGTTCCAGTTCGTCGCCTTTAGAATCAGTCCGGTTTTCTCTCTTGTATTTCTCATAATCATCCGTTATCCCTGGCCAGAAGTAATGACAAGCTATACGCTGTCCTGTGGCGCTGATCCCCATGTGACCACTGAAGGGAATCGCATGCCCGAGTTCCATCACTTATCTCTATATGAAGTGGGAAGAACCAGCTGGTTGTGACCATTTGTTCCAGTTCCGGCCTTCCTGTATAAGAGTTTGTTCTTCATGAAATATTCCCCCTTGCTCGGAGGTGTGTGGCATTTGGGCAATTTTTTTAAAACAGGGCTTGAGTGTCCTATCCTCAGCCTGCGCCTTCCTCATCTCCTCTGGATGAGCATTTATAGGTTCACCTTCTTTCTCCTTCTTCTGTGACCTGGTCTGCACTGTCGCCATGATCACAGGTTTCTCGGGATTCCCCAAGAAGACGTATCTACACCCCAATATCAGAGGGTAGATTGGTTCATCTATCACTGCTGCTCTGATTTCTCCCTCCACATAGCGAGTTTTCACCGTTATCCTTGCGATGGGAAGTGTCATGAGTGGTATGTCCTTAGTCGCCCCTTGTATTTCCACTGTTTCTGTGGTATACTGACTTGGGTCCACTAGGCTAGACTTCACAACTGAATCATAATCCAAACCTGTATCATAAAGGCACCTTATGGTGACCCCATTACAAATAACATCCTCACAAACTGGGGGGTGATAAGGTTCCTGTTGTCCATTAGGATTAACCTTTAATCTTCGCGTCCCCGACTTCATTGCAGCAATGTTTGAAGGTTTCCTTCTACAAAATTCGGTGTTATGGTTATCCTTCTTGCACCATTTACACCATCTTTTTCCTTGGTTCAACGGTTTTCTTTCATTGAACTTTTGGTCATTGAACTGTGAGTTTCTGTCGCGATAGTCATTTCTTGGCCGCTCAAAGTTTGTCCTACCTTTATTTCCCTGCTCTCTATTATCAAATTTATTAAATTGCTGTGGAGCTTTAAAATTGTCTATGTGCTTCTTTTTAGCACCACTTACCTCTGCCTGAGCTGCCTGATACCTATCAGCAACATTTAAAATTTCCCCCAACTTCTCTGCACCTTGTTCCATGAGAAATTTTCTCATGTCTGGAGCCATGGACTCTCTCAATTGCTCAATCATGATCATTTCTTTAAGATCTTGGGTCTTCCCCAGAGCCGTCCATTTCTCCAAATAGGTTTCTAGTCTAGCAGAGAATTGGTGGTATGTCTCCCCAGACAACAGTTTGGCATTTCTAAATTTCTTACGATAAAATTCACCATTCTTCTCGTACCTTAATAACAAAGCCTGCTTTAACATGTCATAATTGTCTTGGTCTTCCCTGTTCATTTTGGCAAATACTTCATAAGAAGTACCTCTCAATCCCTGTGATAGCTTTAAACTCCACCTCTCTCTCTCTAACCCATATGTAGTAGCTAATAACTCAAAACGTCCTAGGTACCCCTCTATGTCATCGTCTTTTTCAACAAAATGGTCTAAATGAAACCCCATAGCTGAGTTTGAGGCTCCCAGACTGGGCGTAGCATCTGAGGCAAAAGGGCTGGCACCATTTTCAGGAGCCGGGCCTTGTAATTCCAGCTCCCTTAGTCGTAATTCGTGCTCCCTTTGCAACCTTCTATCTTCTGCCTCCCTTTCGGCAGTCAACCTTTTTTCTTCTGCCTCCCTTTCGGCCTTTTTATCTTCTGCCTCCCTTTGCTGTCGTTTTTCTTCTGCCTCCCTTTGCTGTCGTTTTTCTTCTGCCTCAATCTGCAGCCTCTTAATTTCTCTATCAGCCTCAATTTGTAACCTCTTCTCTTCAGCTACCTTTCTATCTTCCCTTTCAATATATTTATCACATTCAGCCGTTACATATTGAATTAAAATCTGACCATCCATTCCCATCTCCTTTGCGGTCAGCACAGCAGCTGATCGGAATTTTGCTAGCTCCGCCATACTTTTCAGACAATATAATAATATACAAGCTAAATCTCTAACCAGTAAATACACTAAGTACTTCTTATGACTATAGTCTAACTAATTCTAACTAACCAGTTAACTAATTAATTATCACTGGCTGTGAAGATTCACCAACTTTTATCTGCAGGGACACTTTTAATTTTAAAGGGAATTTCACATTTTTTTTTTCCCCCTAATTTTATTTCTCCAACCAGGAGATCCTAATATTACTGTTGGGCTAATTATCCCTGGACAAGACCCCAATGTATGTAGTGGGTTTGATGGTATTGTATGATGGTGATATTACTAAATGTAATGTATGAGGCCAGCTGTGAAGGCTCCTGAGATAAAATGTAGTTGTGAATTGTCAGAAGGCCTTTCTTGCTACCACTACGACCTCACACTCAATTTTTTTTTTTTAATGAATGTAGCTATGTAAAATGTCTAGGGTAATGATATGTAATGTGGTGTGATAGTTATAGATACACCCACAGATATTTAAGCAGACTAATAATATTTAACAAATATTATAATACACTGAACTAACTCAAGAGTGTAAAATTTTTGATAGAATTATATTACATTTATTTGTTCTGGATCAAGTTTTATGTTGACCAGAACTTTTTTTAAAAAAAAAAAAAAAAAGGATTTAAAAATTATGAAAGAAATGCATGGAATGTTACATAATAAATGCAAGAGTGTACATATATAAGTACTAGACTAGTTAGTTTTATTAAAATGTTCTAGTAGTCATCTACTTGGGAGGATAGTTAATGCTTGTGCTGTTGGGGTGGCCTCATCACACCTGTCTATATTGACTACACAGTGTCCAGTAAATTGCAGGAATTTTATGGGGTATTAGTAACTAAAAGGCGTTGGTGAACTTCCAGCAGACCAGAGGCTCACTCAACTTGCATATGTAGCTCTGGTGCTGAAATCTGGTGGTCCCACCTCTCCGTGCTGGCGGGCAATAATAGTGGTCTCTGTCACAACGTACTGCACAGATACACTCGAGTAAAATCACCAACTGAATGGACACCGCCTTGTTGACAACTGAAACTCACAGCTCTGCAATCAAAGTATTGGCTATGTGTCAAAATTCTATTCTCTACCCACGTCTGGACACAACACGGACACAACAACCACATCATACAGACAGGTCAGATCTCTCTGACCAAACAGCACATTTACCATGGTGGTTTTACATCAGATAGGTCCTCCCAGACTATAGATTCTGAAAAATATTTATTAGTTTCCTTCCCTAAAAGTGGATAGGTAATATGTTTCATTATTCTCAACACTTGATCTGTCTTTCCTAACCCTTGCTGGAGTTTATGTATATTGTTGGTCCCTAGACCCTGACTTGGGCGGGGGGTCTAGAGCAAATCCCTACTTGTTTGTAAGGCTAGATTATGATATGGCAGTATCAAATCACTCGAACATTAAACAATATTCAAAATATACAAAGAAATAATTTCAATCTTACCAGATTATGAATAAAGAACACAGAAATGCTAGCAAAACTCAGCTGAGCTGCTGGCTATAGTATGGCGTCCCTGAACTTATTTCACTTTCTTTCATTTGGAAATCACCACACTTTAAAATACTGTGTCTATCATCGAACAACTATTGAGGAATGGCCCCACTTGCGCGTCTGAGCGCCGATAAAATGATTGTCTGTGGCCAATCACTGCCTAGGTTTATTTCAAATTCAAATTTCCTACCCTAAAGTCATTTCAGTCATGCTTCAGTCAAGTATGGATGTTTATCTGTTAGTCTGTCCGTCTCTACTTGTTTTTTTTTCAAAAACGTACTTGATTTTTGAACCAACCTTTCTCTCCCCTCCAAAATTTTGTCGTTAAAAGTTATATTTAGACACAGCTCCCACCAATGTCCCTTCGCTTCCCTACTAAGTAGATTTGAACACCTGCGTCTCGAGGTCGTGTTTTTTTGTGCAAATAGCGACACTTTTTATTCAATACAGTCTGTCGCTGATGTGAACAACACTGTCTTTTGTCATTATCTTCAATATTATCTATCCGTCTGTAAAATTAAGAACATATTAGTTCACTGCTCAGAATGGGCCATCCGGCCAGCTAATTTTTATATTCCTAACATTAATATTACAAAAAAGTTACTTTTTAATTTTTGTAATATTCCAAACATCTGCGTTCTGCCGCTGAATTCAAATCAAAGGCTTGGTATCGCAAAAGCGACCAATAAATGACTGTGGCGTAACATATCCAAGGTCCCTTCTGTCGAGTTCCTTACTTTAGGTCAACTTGGGAAACGTGACTTTTCTCCGTTTCCCCCCCAATTGCGTCTCCTTAGCCTTTCTAGTCTCACGCAATCTTTCCAGTCATATTTTTTCCTTTTTATCCGCCGTTCCCCTCCTGTCTAGCAAGTCAATTTTTATGGAGGGTGATGACCCGCGGTCTGGGCGATCATGTACTATCAGCAGCCTACGCATTATGTTTTTATCCTTACATGTTATCTTTGGAGGTATTTTACCGTTGTATCTCTGTCAATTTCACTACACTATAGGAAGCAATATTGGTCCGTTGTGTTGACCTTATAACCCCCAATCTTTGGTGCACAGCATTCTGAAGCTGGTCCTTGTGCTAATTTACCTGACCAGGAAGTATGTCCACCCTCATGCTTATAATAATACTATCTTTGTCTATCCGCGTTATCTTTGAACGTAAAGGAGGGGGTTTAACATAGACCGTCAATTTTGTTGCTTCTCCTCCCCTCTTTGTCTTTCAGTCATTTGTCACATTGCATATTTATTTTGCGCTTTTCTCACTCCACGCTCTTCTGCTTTTTTTCTTTTCGCATTTTATTTTATTTTCTAAACTTTAAGTTATAGTTTTTTTTCCCCCAGTATCCTTATCCCCGTCCCGTGTAGTTCCGGGAGAGGGGGGGGGGGGAGATCTGTTTTAGACAAAGAAAGAATAGCACTGCTGCTCCCTCAGGCATGTCGTACAAGGCGACTGGTGTAAGCTGGTGCATGGGGTCGGCAGCCTCTTCATGTAAAACAAATTGCCAGTGAGACATGTGCATGCTTCCTGTAAGTGAACCAGCTGTGTTGATGATTCCATGCTCCAGTGAGAGCTGATAGTGATGGTAGTAGTTCACTTTCGTTATGGCCAATGGCGCTTTTAGAGGTGGTAGTAGTTGACTTGTGCGATGCCCAGTTGCGCTGATTGTGGTGGTTGTCACAGAGAGTTTATTGATCATAAATTGCCTATATCCTCTTCTTTTTCTTTCACCCGTGTCCTCTATTTTATTATCACTCTTTACCTTTTTCCTGTATTTTTCGCATCCATTCGTTTGCGAAAAATATTTTCTTCCCCATTCTCAACTTTACCGTTTTCTTTCTCATACTGGTAAACGTATTTATGACATAACGTGTCAGAGAGAGAGAGCGTTAAAATGCATTCTATTGCATTAGGTGTCAGTGGACGAAACTGTGAATATATTCGTCTGGCCAGACATAGGAGCAGACATATGTCTACAGCATTCCCTGCACCAGACGAAATACACTGAATATTCGCTTTCGCCAGACCTATAGGCGACAAATTTGTCTGCATTTTCACCTGCCACAACGAGTTGCATCGGCGGAGCGCTTAGGTGAGGCGCGATAGCCGACATCTCCTCGGCGCAGTTTGAGACATTTGTCTGGAAATCCCAGCTGACAATGCACTTACTGTTGGCCTGGTCAGCGTGAGGTGTGAAAACGCACGAGTGTCAGTTCATGGTAGTCTTCTAGTTGTTGTAAGGTGTTTAAGACGGAAAAGGGGAGATTATTTCGTTTGGCGAAATAAGTGGGACCCCTTTGTCTGGTAATAGATATAACCAGAATGTTAAACTTTATTTTCATTCTGACTCCTAAAATGTTGCAGTAGACAGATCGCTGTGCTAGATCAAATATCTGTGTTTTGGCGAAGTATAACGCTGTGAAAACCCAACGCCCTAATATCCGGCCTTTGGCTAGGATCATGTGTCTAGACACAGGGACCAGTACAGTGACATTCATGTGTCATTAGGTCTCTTGTGTGAGAACACAGAGGATCACTACAGTGACACAGTTTGTCATTGGGTCTTCTTGTGTTGTAACATGTGGTCTTGACCAGGGCCGGGTTTGGGTGGGTAAATGCGACCTCATGCGAGGAAAAAATATGCGACCTCAAGCGAGGAAAAAAAAAAGTTTTGGCGAAGTCTGAGTTTCTTGGCCATTTTGCCGAGTTCTAGACTACCATTAGAGTGCAGTATTCTAGTTCATGGTTTAGTCTGTAGTTCTGTGTGTGGAGGTAAATATTATATATAATATCTAGTATTTTGTGAGTGTTTAAAGTGATAATCGCTTATTTCATATTTCACTAGTTAGATTTGGTGCAGAGTGTTTAATTTATATAGTCTGTATTATTTTCTAGTGACGTGTTTCAGTGGAAAGCAGAATAAATTATAATTTCTAGCTTAAACAACAATGTAGCTATTAAGGAATTTAATTTTACTGCTAAATAATCAGACGAGAATAATTTTTCTAACTAACTTATAAATGCTAGATGCCTCATGAGTGTTGACGGAATACGTATGTATTCCTAATTCATGAGGATTGATGATTTTAAATATATATCTTATTGCACGGGAAGTTTTAAATGATAAGTCAAGCTGTACGCTTGCATTTAAAAAAAAACGTAAGTTATATTGAGTACATAATACGTAACATATTTCATATGTGTTTTTTCTTTATTCAGTGAATACTGGGGTGACCCAATCTTTGCCAGCGTTAGTACAGAGTAAATACCTGTGAAGAACTAACCCATTTTCCTTAGAGTGACTTGGTGCAAAATCTTTACGACTACTTTACAGGATAAATGAAGAAACAGGCCTATCGCGCCATATTAAATTCTTCCTGAGTGTCACGTAGGTTTTATATTCATTTAATTTCCTACATCTTTTTCCTATTCTTTCTCTCGAACTCTCTCTTTTATTATCTCTGTATTTTTTTTTCCTGTATATTTTTTCATCCATTCGTTTTGCGAATATTATTTTCATATAATTCGCAAACTTTACCTGTTTTCCTTTCTCTTAAACTGAGAATCGCGCTAGGACGATATTACGTAGATGTCAGGGCTGCAGGGCGTCAGAAGGCGTGATAAGTCGGTTCGCTGAACATAGGACGTAGCAAATCGTCTACATTCTCACCGAGCGCGCGAGTTTCTTCTCGGCATTAGTCCCGGTGAGGTGTGATACTTTACATCTGCACCGGTCAGTATCCAGACATTTGTCTGGAAAATCCCAAACTGACACGGCGCTCACTTGGGCCATGGTCAGCTGTAGTGTGAAAACTGCCCTGAAATGGAGTCAGGCTGTCTGGGATTTGAAACTGACACGCGTACATCGTGGTCAGTAGGTGACAGTTACGACACGCGTTAAGCGGACGTAAATGTTGGGAGTAGGGGAGATAATTTCGCTTGGCGAAGTAAGTTTGGGCCCTTTGTCTGATTTTAAGATATTGGCCAAGTTTGAAACTTTAATTTCATTCTCGCTCATAGACTCCACAGTAGATAGGTCGCTCGAAAACAGAATAGCTGTTAGCGAAGATCTCAGTTTGTTTCGGCAATTTGTCGAACTTCTAGACTTCCAGAAATATTTTCAGCATTTTTTTATTCTTAAGTTGTGCGACTACCTGTAATTCTGTGGTTGAGGTAATTAATATGATAGATATATAGATTTTGTGAGTGTTAAAGTGTTAAATCGCTTAATTCATTTTAATCTATTTCTTTAGCGCAGAAGAGAAATAAAGTGGTAGGCTATTATATTTTCTAGGGAAGCATTCAGTGGAAAGCAGAATAAAATTAAAATTTCTAGCTTATAACGGCAATTGTAGCTATTTATAAATTTAATTTAACTGCTAATACTCAGTCGAGTGTATTTTTTCTAAACTAACGTATAAACTCTAGAATCCAGCCTCATGAATGGTGACGGAATACGCACGTGTTCTAATTTTTAGGATTGCTGATTTTTAAATATAACTTACGTCACGGGAAGTTTAAATGATAAGCAAAGCTCTCTGCTTGCAAGTTTAAATGTAAGTTTTAACCAGTACAGATTCTGTTTATTATATTATATGTGTTATTTTTCCTCCACACAGTGAAAGTTTTGGGGTGACCCTAACTTTACCAGCACCTAGTAGTAGTTTCCATACTTGTGAAGAAATAGACAGTCCTTATTTTGAACCACGTGGGTTTTCTCAAGTAACACTGATCTGACGGTGCAAGTTAGACAGAAATACTAATATCCCTATAACGGGTTTTCAAAGACTGTAATGATAAATACTGGACCTTGGAGCCAGCACTTAATTTCTTCTAGAAACTCTATATAATTTGCTGCCTGGTGGCGTGAATATTAACAATCATTTCCCGACTAGATTATATCTTGTGGACAAATCTGTGGTGTGACTAAAGTGAATCCTATACTGAGGGAAGGCACCGACCTGACATTCATCATTTTTTTGAAACCTACGCTATTGACACTGTGCTCTGCTAACTCCCGCGCCTGGAATAATTGTTAGGTGACTTAATCAGACATTTGAACAAATTTGCATACCCAAGTAGTCGTTCCCGGAGACTCCAAGTTAAATACGTCTTTTGGAACTGGGGACTTCTTGGCAGAAGACTGCATTTTTTTGAGTCTGTGTGAAAATCTAAAATCAATGTGTTCCAAGAGGCAGCAAGCAAAGTCGTGAGTACAAGTATGAGAAGCCATGGCGGAATGAATGAGTGTACGCTGGTTTGAGTGATATTTTTCACTATTTTATCTTTGACACCCTGTTGCTGTCCTAATTTTTTTCAATCTGCATAATTTGTTGCTAAGGCTAGAGTTCTTGTGTTTTGTCTTAGGTTAAATCAGATTTTTTTCAAACTCTGTGCATATAATTACGAGATAAAACAAAGACAACTCTTAGACTCAAACTCTATGTATCTGTGACTCGGGCGCCATCATCTGTTCTCTTAACGGGGCCGGGCTAAACCTAGAGTTAACACTATAACGGGGCTATCATCCTTGCAACATTTCCTTGAATTTTTTATGACTATGTGTATATGTATTTTCCTTGATGTACTTTCTTTGATGTTGTGAGCCGATTTTTCCTGATATTAAAATCGCTCTTGAACTTGATAATCGTGTTTGGTCAGCTCGTTCTAGATAATATATATATCATTGTTATAGTTTTCCCACGTCTGTGTGTTTACCTGTCGTCACGTGTATGTGCGTGCCTGTGAGTGATAGAAATATACGTAATATGTATATTGGTGTAGTCTGTCTGACGCTGTAACAACTGTTGTAGAAGATAGGTGAGAGAGAGAAGAATTCTTTTCGCTTTCAGAGACAGCCACTATATCAAATCTATCATCTCACGTGTGTGGAAATTCTATTACCTTTCACTAACTCTCACTGAGTCTATCACCCATTCAAACCTATTCAGAAGGGACCAAACCTAGTCTTAATTCTCCTATCGGAAATCTACGACAAATGAGGGCTCGTTTCCGGTCTTTGAACTTAGAATAGGAAGACGAGTACGACAAACGTGGACTCGTCTATCTGGATTTTGTATTTTAGATTCTGTATTCTGATATAGAGTAAGAGTGTGATGTCCTGTGAGTTGTTATATCTTTAAATAATTACCCCCTAGACTAACGATCTGTTTACGGGCGTGCTGACCACACAAACTAATAAGTTTTTTTTCCACAGCATCTTTGAATAATATACATTTTGGTTACAGGTTGATTTTGTCGGGATATATGTTAACTGCTGATTGTAATACTAAATGCTGGTAAAGTGGTGAGTGTATAACATTCACTGGGTACTGAGGCAGAACGGCGTTTGAACTAAGTTAAGGAGTGTGTTTCGGACTTTTTGTCCAGATTAATTCCCTCCCTTACCCGATCTGACTTCAGGGGCGAACTTATAGTGGATTTTAAAATTAAGGGGATTTTTTTTCTCCGAAATTTTTTTTTTGCAATAATTATTTTGCTTTTCCACTGTAACTACTTATTTTTCAGTTGTAATCTTAACTACCATTTATTTGGCGTAGTCGTGTTTTGCATTAAGTGCTTTATTGCCGATAATAGCAGCGATAGTTAGATTTTACTTTGGAGGAGGTATCCCAGGGTTAAGGATATCATCTTTTGAATTTTTGGTTTTTTTTTTCTCGTAAGTGGTAGGAACCAGGTTATTCTTTTTCCTATTTTCTATCTCCACGTGTCTCAGTCACTGACATAATATGGCCGAGAGGGCAAAGCTTAGACAACTCCTCAGGGACGAAGCGAGAGAGGAGGGACTGGAAGGAGAGGAAGCGAAAGCTTTTGTCAGAGACGAACTGGAGAGATATGATGCGGAGAGGAAAGCAGCTGAAGCTTTACAGCAGAAGAAAATGGACGAGGAAATGGAAATTCGCAGGATGCAGCATGAGGAAAGAGAGAAGGAAAGACAGCAGGAGGAAAGAGAGAAACAGAGACAGCACGAGTTGGCGCTTAAAACTCTTGAGTTCCAAAGTCGTGGTGCTGCCTCTACCTCCAGCAATGGAGAGTCTTCTCCTCATTCTTCCTTAACTGACCCTGCTAACACTCAATCTCTTCAACTAAATGCTATGTCTTTCACTCTTGAATCTTTTCCTTGTCCAAATGAGAAGATTGACACATGGTTAGAAAAATTTGAGAAAATTGCAACTCTGTACGGGTTAGAGAGGTCGCGTTGGAATATGAAACTTTCCCAGGCCCTAAAAGGTTCTGCTTATGATGTTTATTCTAAGCTGGAAAGTAGCCAACAAGACGACTACGATGTGTTGAAGAAAGCGTTACTGGAGCGCTTTGAAATGAACGCTCGCAAGGTTTTGCAACTGTTTCGCAACAGCCGGAAAGAGAATTCTGAAACTTTTCACCAGTTCTCATCTCGTCTTAAGGGATATCTAACAAAGTGCCTTGAGCTTTCGCAGCTCCCCTCTACCTATGAAGGTCTTGAGGAACTTGTTCTAACTGAACAAATAAAGAACACTTTGTCTGCTGATACCCGGAGATTTCTCGCTGAGCAGGGGGCAGAAAAACTTGAAGACATTTTGGAAAAGTCTGAGCGTTATCACAATGCGCTGGCTGAACTACCGGCCACAAAGCGGAAACCGACAGAGGAGCATTTTCGAAAACATAACCTAGAGCAATCTTCTCAGGCTTCTAACCAAAACAACCACAGAGAAACTGGACCTCAAAACCCCCCTCCTGAAAAATCCAAGTTCTACAAGAACAAGTACCCCAACCACCCCAAACAGTCTGATCAACCCGACCGCCCTACATGGCAGCGTAGCCAGAAAGGACAAGGTGGCAAAGGGAGAACCCCTGAGCACGGGACATATGATCAGAGCGAGCACACCGAGCCGAAACGCATCGGATGCTTATTGACAGTCTCGCAAGGCGGAATTGTTGACAGTGATTCCAAACCTGTTGGGGATAGACCCTCAACGCGAGGTACTGTTACTTTGAACGGTTCTCAAACTTCTTGCTTATTTGACACGGGGCTTTCTTACGATTGCATTGTTGCCAGAAACCTGGTCAAACCCGGTCAAGAGACAGCAGAGACCGTCCAACTTTGTGGAGTTCGTAAGAGTGATGCACCTACAGCGCTTCCCATCGCATTGGTGGAGATACACTCTGACTTTGTCAGAGGTGTGATCAAAGCGGCTGTTATGGATGATCCCATCTACCCAGTCATACTTGGCGGGAGATACGTGTGTATTGGGAAACCGGAAGAGCCGATTGTGGCAGCAGTAACTACAAGAGGGCAAACCAAGAAGGAACGGGAGCCTGCGCCAAATTTGTTACCTATGGAACTTAAAGAAGCGCAATACAAGGACCCTACTTTGGCACCCTGCTTTAGGAAACTGCCCATGGCTAAGGAACCCAAACAGCACGGGGACATTTTTTCTGAGGATGGCGTACTTTATCGGAGAACGGGCAAGCCTGACCAAGGTTACAACCAGCTCCTAGTACCGAAACAGTACAGAAGCCAAATCCTAGAAATGGGGCACTCTCTTCCCTTCAGCGGACATATGGGACAGAACGCCACAAACCAACGTATAACCACTCATTATTGGTGGCCAGGAGTAAACACTGATATTATCAGGTACGTCAAATCCTGTGCCCAGTGCCAACGGGTACCACCCAAGCAACGGACACCCCCAGTCCACATGGGTGAAATGCCAATAATGGGAACACCATTCGAACGGGTTGTGATCGACATTTTAGGGCCTTTCGAAAGGACTAAAAGAAGGAACAGGTTCATCCTGACCTTAGTCGATACATGCACTTTATGGGCAGAAGCTATCCCGCTAACATGCGCAGATGCCAAGCATGTCGCAGAAGCCCTCGTGCAGATTTTCACTCGGTTGGGATTCCCTCAGCAAGTGTTGACGGATAATGGATCTCCATACCGAAACCTGTTGATGGATGAGATCGTTAAGATCTTGAGGACCCAACACATCCACACTAAGCCATATACTCCGGCGGGAAATGGGCTCGTGGAACGTGCTAATGGAAACCTCACCATGATGCTAAGTAAGCTGGCACAAGTGAAACCTGAAGATTGGGATCTCTGTATTCCTGCAGCATTATTTGGCTACAGAGAATCTCCTCATACTTCCACAGGATTTCCGCCAGCTACACTCTTATTCGGCAGACCCATTAAGGGCCCGCTTGAAGCCTTACTTCAGTCTCTGACAGACGAGAAGGCTGATGAGACAGTTGTCTCAGCCAGTAAATATGTGTCGGTTTTAAAGGAACGGTTGAAACTAGGGTGGGACCTAGCAACGACTAACTTTAAGCGAGCACGCACCAAGCACGCTAACCGATACAGGAAAGTCGCGGAAGAGAGAGAACTGGAAGCAGGAGAGAAAGTTTTGGTGTTGCTCCCTACCGAGAACAACCAACTGAAGATCGGATGGCAAGGGCCGTTTACCGTCCTGAAAAAGATTTCTAAGGCTAACTACCAGATCTCTATTGAAGGAAAGGAGAAGGTTTTCCATTTAAATCTCTTAAAGAGATACTTGGAAAAACCAGTGCCAACCTCCGACCATCTCCTGACGATCGCCAAAACTGACGAAGATGACGATAGTGGCAGGGATATTCCACCGCTATCACAGGAAATCTTTCAAAAATGTCAGAAGCGGCGACGCTCTTTCAAGCGCGCATATGAGACATTCCAGGGGAAGGAAACTTTGAGGAGTGGACTTGAGTAGGAATTGGACAGAGATGGAGGGGGAAGATGAGAGGGAAGAGGACAGACACCCCGAAGCTACGGTTATAGGAAATTAAACTCCATAACGTAGACATGGAGTGCTTCCATATCTTAAAGGGGGGAGGCTCTGTCACGTAGGTTTTATATTCATTTAATTTCCTACATCTTTTTCCTATTCTTTCTCTCGAACTCTCTCTTTTATTATCTCTGTATTTTTTTTTTTCCTGTATATTTTTTCATCCATTCGTTTTGCGAATATTATTTTCATATAATTCGCAAACTTTACCTGTTTTCCTTTCTCTTAAACTGAGAATCGCGCTAGGACGATATTACGTAGATGTCAGGGCTGCAGGGCGTCAGAAGGCGTGATAAGTCGGTTCGCTGAACATAGGACGTAGCAAATCGTCTACATTCTCACCGAGCGCGCGAGTTTCTTCTCGGCATTAGTCCCGGTGAGGTGTGATACTTTACATCTGCACCGGTCAGTATCCAGACATTTGTCTGGAAAATCCCAAACTGACACGGCGCTCACTTGGGCCATGGTCAGCTGTAGTGTGAAAACTGCCCTGAAATGGAGTCAGGCTGTCTGGGATTTGAAACTGACACGCGTACATCGTGGTCAGTAGGTGACAGTTACGACACGCGTTAAGCGGACGTAAATGTTGGGAGTAGGGGAGATAATTTCGCTTGGCGAAGTAAGTTTGGGCCCTTTGTCTGATTTTAAGATATTGGCCAAGTTTGAAACTTTAATTTCATTCTCGCTCATAGACTCCACAGTAGATAGGTCGCTCGAAAACAGAATAGCTGTTAGCGAAGATCTCAGTTTGTTTCGGCAATTTGTCGAACTTCTAGACTTCCAGAAATATTTTCAGCATTTTTTATTCTTAAGTTGTGCGACTACCTGTAATTCTGTGGTTGAGGTAATTAATATGATAGATATATAGATTTTGTGAGTGTTAAAGTGTTAAATCGCTTAATTCATTTTAATCTATTTCTTTAGCGCAGAAGAGAAATAAAGTGGTAGGCTATTATATTTTCTAGGGAAGCATTCAGTGGAAAGCAGAATAAAATTAAAATTTCTAGCTTATAACGGCAATTGTAGCTATTTATAAATTTAATTTAACTGCTAATACTCAGTCGAGTGTATTTTTCTAAACTAACGTATAAACTCTAGAATCGAGCCTCATGAATGGTGACGGAATACGCACGTGTTCCTATTCATTAGGATTGCTGATTTTTAAATATAACTTACGTCACGGGAAGTTTAAATGATAAGCAAAGCTCTCTGCTTGCAAGTTTAAATGTAAGTTTTAACCAGTACAGATTCTGTTTATTATATTATATGTGTTATTTTTCCTCCACACAGTGAAAGTTTTGGGGTGACCCTAACTTTACCAGCACCTAGTAGTAGTTTCCATACTTGTGAAGAAATAGACAGTCCTTATTTTGAACCACGTGGGTTTTCTCAAGTAACACTGATCTGACGGTGCAAGTTAGACAGAAATACTAATATCCCTATAACGGGTTTTCAAAGACTGTAATGATAAATACTGGACCTTGGAGCCAGCACTTAATTTCTTCTAGAAACTCTATATAATTTGCTGCCTGGTGGCGTGAATATTAACAATCATTTCCCGACTAGATTATATCTTGTGGACAAATCTGTGGTGTGACTAAAGTGAATCCTATACTGAGGGAAGGCACCGACCTGACATTCATCATTTTTTTGAAACCTACGCTATTGACACTGTGCTCTGCTAACTCCCGCGCCTGGAATAATTGTTAGGTGACTTAATCAGACATTTGAACAAATTTGCATACCCAAGTAGTCGTTCCCGGAGACTCCAAGTTAAATACGTCTTTTGGAACTGGGGACTTCTTGGCAGAAGACTGCATTTTTTTGAGTCTGTGTGAAAATCTAAAATCAATGTGTTCCAAGAGGCAGCAAGCAAAGTCGTGAGTACAAGTATGAGAAGCCATGGCGGAATGAATGAGTGTACGCTGGTTTGAGTGATATTTTTCACTATTTTATCTTTGACACCCTGTTGCTGTCCTAAATTTTTTTTTCAATCTGCATAATTTGTTGCTAAGGCTAGAGTTCTTGTGTTTTGTCTTAGGTTAAATCAGATTTTTTTCAAACTCTGTGCATATAATTACGAGATAAAACAAAGACAACTCTTAGACTCAAACTCTATGTATCTGTGACTCGGGCGCCATCATCTGTTCTCTTAACGGGGCCGGGCTAAACCTAGAGTTAACACTATAACGGGGCTATCATCCTTGCAACATTTCCTTGAATTTTTATGACTATGTGTATATGTATTTTCCTTGATGTACTTTCTTTGATGTTGTGAGCCGATTTTTCCTGATATTAAAATCGCTCTTGAACTTGATAATCGTGTTTGGTCAGCTCGTTCTAGATAATATATATATCATTGTTATAGTTTTCCCACGTCTGTGTGTTTACCTGTCGTCACGTGTATGTGCGTGCCTGTGAGTGATAGAAATATACGTAATATGTATATTGGTGTAGTCTGTCTGACGCTGTAACAACTGTTGTAGAAGATAGGTGAGAGAGAGAAGAATTCTTTTCGCTTTCAGAGACAGCCACTATATCAAATCTATCATCTCACGTGTGTGGAAATTCTATTACCTTTCACTAACTCTCACTGAGTCTATCACCCATTCAAACCTATTCAGAAGGGACCAAACCTAGTCTTAATTCTCCTATCGGAAATCTACGACACTGAGAAAAACTCTAGTACATTTTTAGCCTGTGTGGCAAGTAACTTATTAACGTCAGTAACATTCCGACGGAGTTTGACAAGTGATGTGACCGATTATAGTCCTAGCCTGAAAGAACCCACCGACCTGACATTCCTTATTTCTAGAAACTAAGCTAGTGACACTGTGCTTGCTATTAACGTTCGTACCTGGAAAATTTTATGTGACTTAAACAGACATTCGACAAATAAGCACCCCCCAAGGAATCGTTCCCTGAAGCAGAGAATTCAACCCGTCTTTTTGGAACTGGGGATTTCTTGATCAAGGCTGCCATTGACGATTCTGTAGGTAAATGTCCTGAAAAATTGTATTTCCCAGAAGTGGCTACCAAAGCTGTGAGTATGAGCAACTGCACGTGATCACTGCTGATTGAATAGAGTGAATGAAGGACTGAGTGATTTCTTAATTGTTGTAATGTGGCACCCATTTTGCTGCCTGAATTCCTTTATGCAAGTTATTGCTAACAATACTTACCCTTAGAATAAAGCAGAGTATCTAGTCTGTCCATACCTTAAAAGGGGGAAACCATAGACTCAATCATATGCATCTGTAACTCCTTGGGGTTATCACTTTTCTTCTAACGGGACTGTGAGCTATATATCCAGGGGAGGACCATACAAACGGGTCTATCACTATTGTAGCATCCCTTGATTCTTATGACTTTGTGTATGTTTTTGATGTATTTTATATGTTGTGATGTAAGTTTACTATGATAAATAAACTATACCTACATTTATTTCAGTGTGGTGGTCAGTTCGTTCCCATAATATCTATATAATCATTGTTATAGTTGTTCCCACGTCTGTGTGTCTAACTGTCGTCACTTGTATGTGCGGGCACGTGAGTGGATAGATATATATATATTAATATACCTATTTTTTATAGACTGTCTGACTCCTTTGGATCTGTTGTAGAAGATAGCGGAAAGAGAGAGAGATTCTCGATTTCCGGGACAGCCTCTATAAATTTCTACCATCTCACTCGTGGAACTCTATTTCTATTATCACATCTCACTGTGGCTATCACTCATTCTAACCTATTCAGAAGGGACCAACCCAAGTCTTAATTTCCTTATCAAAAATCTACGACAGTGGTAATAGTTAACTTTTGTTGATGTCCAGTGGCGACGTTTTTGGTAGTAGTAGCTAACTTTTTTATGCCAACAGGAGGCTGACACTTGGGAGTCATGACCCAGAGTTTAGAGTGTAAAGAAGAGTAAGGGGCCGAAACACTTGATCGACGGGGGAACCGCTTCTGATGATCAGATTGCCTCCTGTTGTATCGCTCTGTATAGAGTTTCCTATCATCTTTATGCCCAGTAGCGATGACAGACAGCTCCGCGGACTGTATCTTAACAACCTTTTTAACCTTGCAGTATTTCAGAAACGGTACTCACTGTTTAATGATCTTGCAATGTTCTTTTTAACGGGCTGATCACCCGTTTGCCAGTCACTTTGATTACGGAAACAACGACAAATGGATTGATTTGTCATTGCCCTAAAGACGCCATTAGGCGTGATGGGAACAACGGCAAAGAAAATCTATTCGCTGTTGCCCTTTAGACGCCACTAGGCGTAATGGCCACTGACTGCTTTGCCGGTCGTTGGCTAAGGACGGAAGAAGAAGAAGAAGAATGTTCTTTTTCCTTCCGTTCTTTCTTATTTGTTCTCGTTGCATTTTATTCCCATTAGGAACCACGTTGCGGCCGCTGCAATATTTTCTCTTTGTTTATAAGACAAAGATTCTCACACCGGTAGAGCAGAATACCCCACGACTGTTGTCCTCACCAGTAACAGTAGTCAGGTCTAAGTTTAGAAACAGTTGTCCTGGCCGGAGATCTGTTTGTTGTAGTTGTGAGCAGTAGATTAACATCCTTATAGCGGTTAATGGCGGGCCTTGATGGGTTGTCGTACATTCAAAGGTGAGTTCGGGTTTTATCTCGACTATCGCTAAGTACCAGAAGTGTTTAAGAGGAGGACCAATCAGATACGAGACCTTTAGTTCCAACATTCCTGTCGGTTTTATTGTTCTGTATATCAGTACTTTTCTATTTTGTGTTTTTTTTTCCCCGTTTTAACTCTGTATGCTGCACGGAGCCACTACTGTAGTTTGTTGTCTTGTGTGTGTGTGTGTGTGTGTGTGTGTGTGTGGGGGGGGGGGGTAGAA